>CM062918.1:20337061-20802061 GCA_031878705.1 Tapirus indicus
TCCCCCAAGTAATTTTTATTTTAATTTGTTATTTTTAAATATATGAACGAAATATTTATTTCATACAATGTGAGTCATTGTTTTGGTTTCTTCACAGAGGGAATGTAATGAATATTATTCCTTTTTTGATTGTTATTTTTACTTACTTTAAAAAAATTTTACTCAAGTTCCTTGTTAATGGGTTCAAAATCTTTGTAAAATTTTACTTTTTACTCCAGATTTATGTTCAATGCCGAAGGAGACCTGCCTGTGTTCTAAAGTCAACTCTCCCCTCATCTTTTGTAGTTCTTATAGAAAGAGACATAAAGAATTACACCGGAGGCATTGTTCATTGTCTTTTCCTTCTCTTTTCTTTCATAGACGTATGGGATCTTTGGATTATTCTTAGGATATTGCCAAAACAAGACACCTCACTACTCTTGGACAGGCCTAGTTTTGATTCTTTCTATCAAACTTGAAGTTGTGAAACCCTACAAGACACAGACAAAACTCTTTTTTAAAGAAACGATCTCCTTTATTCTGTACTCTAAACTAATGCTAACCTATATTCAAATAGTACCCATACACTTTCCAGCTCTCTGCTAGTGAGCTTTCTCCTCTCAAACATCTTAACAGTACAGCATCTCTACTTTCTTGGGGGAAACCTCTTCTGCCCCATCCCTAAGTTATCATTATATTTTTTATATAGAAAAAGATTGACTTAAGTATTTTGCAAAGCATTTCATGTAATTTCCCTTTGCTGCAAAATTATCTTTTAAGAGTAGCTATTCAGAGCCTTGTCAAAAGTGTCACATCAAGAGCATAACAAGTAAGTGGCAGGGTGGTGGCACATGTTTCCAAAGAACCCAGTTACCAGTAAATCTCTCAAATAGAAAACAAGTAGCCAGCACAGGGCCAGTTACACCACAGACATCCCATGAATGTCTCTGAATAAGTGGAAGGATTAGAGGATGAGGAAATGAATGTTTAAGGTGAACTTAAAGCAGGCCATATTAAAAAGCAGTGCAGGGTGCTCTTGACTGCCTTTTGCTTCATTTAGATCCTAGAAGATACAAAAATCCCTAAAATGAGTCAGTTTCCATATTCAGCTACATGATAACGATTATACTAACAACACTCTGCTCTATCTCCTCTACCTGGGCAGCCTCATGCTTGGGAAAAAATAATAGAGGAAACAGTGAAAGTAGTACAGTTACAACAGTATTCTTTCAAGAATACTTTCAGTACAATTCCAATTTACTAACCAGGACTGCCAGAGAATAAACTGCCAGGTCCCCCATCTAAGAACCAGTCTTTGTAGTGACATTGACAGGTAGAGGGGGTCAAAACAACGTCAATCTGCTTTCTACACATTCTTCCACAATGAAACTGATGGAGTTCATTGAGAACAAAATGTCCATGTATAGAATACTAGATGTTCTCAAACAAGCAAGCTTAGATTTGCATACTTACACAAAACCCAAACCCAACATTTCTTAGTCCCCCTTTCCTTATTTCACAGGTAAAAACTAAATGAGTAACTCCTGATTGGGTGGTCCTACATCGCCACCTACTCATATGCCTAAATCAGGGATATAAAACCAACTCCTTATGATAATTCATTTTAATGTAGGGAGTTGATTGGTGTCCTAAGCTGTATTGTCTAGCATATGTGCAGTCCTTTCTTGGTGACAACCCTGAGGCTAGCTGCTTTTCTTCCAAGCATGTGCAAACTATATGATATGGCTGCTGTCCAAATTATGCAAAATACCACAGCCTTTTCTTTCTTTCATCTTATAGATGGTTTTAAATTGAACTGTATTTTTCTTTACTGAACTTGAACTCTTAATTCAAGCTCTTTTCACCCTTTATATCTTTGTGTATTTTTTCCTAATATATATTTAAATACTTTAGTCAATTTTATGCCTTATAATTTTACTCCCAATTAATATTAATTATAAATGAATATTTATTAAATACTGCTTTTTGGACACTTCCACTTGTCATTTCATTTTGATCAATATTTATTACATGACATGGTCATTCATTAAAAATTTGGCTCTCCAGCCTTGAAATTCAAAGACTGAATTTATTCCCATTCAGTCATTTAACAAACATGTGTATCGAGCGATCCTTTATGCCAGATGTTATTCTAGGTCCTAGGTTCACAGTTGTAAACAAGACAGAAGAGGTCTCTGCTCTAGTGGAGCTTACATTCTTACACAGGAATATAGATAAAAAATAATTTATAAAATAAGTAAATGAGAAAACATTAGGTTAGAAATAAGTGCAAGGCAAAGAATAAAATTAAAGTGCTGTAATAAAGAATGACAGGTAAATACTTAACACTCAGTGGCCAGGGAAGTTTTTTTGAGGAAATAACATTGAAGGTGATATTTGAATTTCTAGTAGATAATTTGCACTTATGCCATAAGTTACTTCCTTTCTTTGTGTCACACTATTTTTTTTTTTTTTTTTTTTTTTTTTGCTGAGGACTGAGCTAACATCCATTGCCAATCTTCCTCCTTTTTGGCTTGAGGAACATTAGCCCTGAGCTAACATCTGTGCCAATCTTCCTCTATTTTGCATGTGGGTTGCCACCACAGCATGGCTGACAAGTGGTGTAAGTCCACACCTGGGATCCAAATCTGCAAACCTGGGCCACCGAAGCAGAGCACATGGAACTTTAACTGCTATGCCATGGGGCCAGCCCCTGTGTCACTCATTTTTTTTGCACTGTTTCTCATCTAGACTTTTATTATTGTTGTCATTTTCACTATTTTATTCATTTTAAATTTATATAGAATAAATTTCACTCTCTTTGATGTGCAGTCCTATGAATTTTGATAAATGCTTACAGGCATATAACCATGACCACAATCAAGATACAAAATAATTTCATCACCCTAAAAAAATTCCTCTTGCTGCCCTTTGTAGTCAACCCCTCCTATTACCCTAGCCCACGGCAAATGCTGATGTGTTTTCCATTCCTATAATTTACTTTTCCAGAATGCCATACATATAGAATCATACTGTATGTTACTTTTTCTATCTGGTTTCTGTTACTTAGCATATGCATTTGAGATTCATCCATGTTGTTGTGTGTCATTAGTTTGATCCTTTTTTATTGCTGAGTAATATTCCATTTATAGCTATGTCACAATTCATCCATTCACCAGTTGAAGGACATTTAAGTTTTCCCAATTTTTGACAATAATAAATAAGACCATTATAAACATTTGCATACAGGTTTTTGTGTGAACTTAAGTTTTCATTTCTCTTCAGTAAATATCTAGGAGTAGGATTACTAAGTCATATGACAAGTTTATGTTTAACTTTATAAGAAACTTTCAAACTGTTTTCGAAAATGGCTATATCATTTTTATTCTCACCAGCAATGTATGAGAGTTCCAGTTGCTCTGCATCCTTGCAAGCTCTTGGTGTTGTTTTAGCCATACTCATAGGTGTGCTATGGTATCTCATGGTTTCAATTTGTATTTCCCCAATGACTAGTGATTTTGAGCATCTTATTAGTGTGATTATTTGTCATCCATGTATTCTTTGGTGAAATGTCTGTCAAATCCTTTGTCCACTTTTTATGTGGTTGTTTGTTGTCTTATAAGTATTCTTATTAAGTATTATTTATTAAGTATTTTGGATTCTTTATATATTATGGATGCAAATATTTTGTCATGTGTGTTTTGCACATATTTTTTTCCAGCCCATGGCCTGTCTTCTCATTTTCTTTACAGTGTGTTCACAGCGCAGAGTATTTTTTGATGAAATAAATTCATCAAAATTGTCTTGTGTATCCTTTTGTTGCCATGCTTATATCATCCTTTAAATATATTTTAACAGGAGCATCCATTGAGAAAAGGGGATACCTATACCTTCAAATAATCTCCTAATTATTTCTACAAATTGTCATGAAAAAGTCCAAGTGCCTATCTAAGAGGGAAATTTTCATCTTTTAGATGATTGCCAGAAAAATGTTCTATCTTTTTACGTCTGAAGTCAAACAGAGAAACCATCTGACAGAAATGAGATTTAGTGTAAAGAAGGAAGAACTGTAAACTGCGTTTATTCTTTGAAAAGTAAAATATGTGAATCTGCTCATTCAAATCCAATAAATGTATCTAGGTAAACATTATGTAAAACCTTTTAATACATAAATATATGTGTCAGTGCATACATAAGATACTATTTTAATGGGTTAACCCAGAAAAAAATTAAGGTTAAAGCATTGCAATTATTCTTCTTCAAGATTTGTTTTCTGTAAAAATAACATTTTTGTGATCCATCCAAATATAATAGATTTTAGGTGTAAAGAGAATATTGATTTGTTTTTTTCCAAGAAATTTGAAGTTTTAGAGCTGTTAGAGAATTAAAAGTCATCTAATCAATTGTCTTTATTTTAAAGACAAGCTCTCAGGCATTCAGCAATATGAGTGATTTGTTGAAGTTTGAGAAATCTAATCAATTAGTGACAAATCCAAGAGGAGAACCAGATCTCTTCCCTCCTTTCCCACCAATCCTCAATATTTCTCTCCCAATGTAATGGGGTAAAAGAGAGTAAGGGTAGAATGTGATAAGAAGGATTTAAACCAGACTAAATAATGTTTTCCTAGCAACAGATATTTTGAAAGGGCAGTGTAGAACCAGAGAGCTCCAGGCTGGAGGAGAAGACAATAGAAGGAATCACTATAATTAGAAAATGTGTTGAAGAAGGGAAAGAGAATTAATTTCCTTGCCATTTACCCAAGAATTAATTGTCTATCTTCTCTGATATTCATTCATTTATTTGTATATTCACACCTATTCTGTTTAACTTACTAAAGACATGATATAAGCCCATGTGAAGAAAAATATTAAACAGTACCGAAAAATTGAACAGGGAGGGAAATATCCTTCTCTCTCACTCCTCCTCTTTCCAGAAGCAAATATGAGGAAAGTTTAACATTTTAATAATCTATTTGTCTCTATTATCAACTTAAATGATATAACTCAAATTTTTAATTTATCATAATTAGGCAGTTATATAATTATTTCATGCTGTGAGGGTGACACAATGCAGTTATACCTTCTACTTCTCGTCCCTCCCTTTTGAGTTGATAGATATATTTGTATCATAAAGTCCAGTGGTTCTGAACAAGGGCAATTTTGCCCCCCAGGGAACATGTGGCAAGTCTAGAGACATTTTTGGTTGCAAAAATTGGGAGGTGCTACTGACATTTAATGATAGAGACCAGAGACACTGTAGACATCCTACAATGCATAGGACAGCCCTTCACAACGAAGAATCATTTCATCCAAAAAATCAATAGTGTTGCTGTTGAGAAATCTTACTCTAGAATTTGCCAAATGACTTTAGATAAATTGCTTAAAATCTTGACAGCAACATTTGATATAATTGACTCTTTGCTATGTAAAATGAGGTAATTAGAACTGTATTCTTTCTCCACTTATTTACCTGAATTTTTGTTTTTGTATTATTAATTTTACATTGATATGATTTATAAAATTTTCATTCCTGTTATTATAATTATGTCATGTGTGCTTTATTTGTCAAATAATTCTAAGAATTCTGAGCCATCAAATAGAATTTAAAATGCCATTGTAAAGGTATTCACAATAATAATGATTCATCAAAGGATGTTAAAACCATTGCGTTAAATGTTACAGGGAACAACATATTCAGACAGTCTCAAAATATTACTCTACACAGTATTTATTCACTTTGGGGAAAATTCACCTTTACAACAGATAGCGCTGTGGTTACTGCCTTAATCGAGTAATTAAACTTAACAAGTAGTGGGACAAACTCATATTATGTACCTCCTGATATGATGCAATATGAAATATACCACATCATCTAACTATGAGGAAACAACCAAACAAATGCAGATAATGGGAAATTCAACATGACAACTAACCTAGGGTCTTTAAAAAGATCCATATCATGAAAGACCAAATATAGAATTATAAAAAGGTAGGGGTACTGACCTGGATTAAAGAAGACCAAATAGACATGATTACCAGATGCAGCGAGTGACCCCTGATTAGCTCTCTCTCAGAGCTATAAAAGACATTTTGGATATCTTTTGAGCATAAGTATAGCATGAATATGAGATCATGTTATTGTGCCAAGGTTATATTTCTTGGGTATGAGATGGGCTAAATTTCTTGATTTTTGTGTTTACATAGGAGAATGTCCGTGACACACCAGCAACTTATTTTCATATAGTTCAGCAGGGGTTGGGGGTGGCGGGTGGAGGCAGTGTGTGTGACATTCATATGCAGAGAGGGCGAAAGAGAGCAACTGTGACAAATTATTAACAGTCAGTGAATTGAGATAAAGAGAGTATATGGTTTATTTATTCTGTCATTCTCTCTACTTTAGGTATGAAATTTTTCAAAATAAAAACTGTTAGCAACAACTTGTTTATTCTCTGATCAAAGCTTGAGAACAAATCTCAAATTAAAAAAAAAAAGTGGACTTTATGTAGTGGTATGACGGTAAATACTTAAAAATTAGGTCTCCAGAGGGGGGAAAAAAAGCCCTTATTTGAAGCATTTGTTGTATTCTGTGGTGTAAATATTCTTACCATGGTCAATTTTAGGCACTGAAAACAAAATTGGGAGGAAATTTCCAGTATCAACCCATTAGATAGTTTTTCCACTATACAGATAGATGTAAATAACATCAAAAGCATTAACAGTAGTATAATAATTAGGAAGTAATGAGTTTTGAGTATCGATTGCCTTTTTTTATAATTTAAGTGTAGCTTATATTATAAAATTTTTAATAATGGCTGCATTTAAAATCCTTCTTGCAAAATTTCTAAAAATTTAGCAATTGGTTCTCACAAGGCCTTGGAAGTCAACTTCAGCACACCACTGGTCCTATACCCGGGGAAGATACCCAGAGGGGAAAATGGAGTCTGAGAGTGCAGCAAAGTTGAGGTTATATGACTCTGCATCTTGGTTAGCCATCAAGAGAAAAATATAACTATAAAAAAGATAGATCTCCTTACCCTTCCAGGAGTAAAATTCTGTATGATATATTAAATGATCTATGTGTCAAGCACAATTCTAGGTGCTGGGGTTACAGCAGTGAACAAGGTAAATGAAACCCCATCTCTCATGGACTCCATTTTTGTTACTTTATGACCCACTCCTTGTTGACTCAGAACTTGCTTCTCCTTGGTGCCAGTGGACAAAGCCATGTTTATTCTTGGGATATAGCTTATTTATTCTGATTTCATTTAAAAAAAAAAAACAGAACTGGGGCCGCCGGGTGGCGCAGCGGTTTAGTCCGCGCTTGGCAGCCCGGGGTTCGCGAGTTCGGATCCCGGGCACCCGCCGACGCACTGCCTGTCAGCCATGCCGTGGCGGCGTCCCATATAAAGTGGAGGAAGATGGGCACGGATGTTAGCCCAGAGCCAGTCTTCCTCAGCAAAAAGGGGAGGATTGGCAACAGATGTTAGCTCAGGGCTGGTCTTCCCCACAAAAAAAAAAACAAAAACAAAAAAACAGAACTGTATTCATTCTCATTTTTCCTGGGAATTGTCAACTTTTCCATTCTTCTCACTACTCCCTTTCCTCTTTCTCATTACTGATTTGGTTTTGTAATTTTGTTTTCACCATCAAGAGAGATTTTGAGAGAAAAGAGTGGCAAATGAATTTTCAGTCTCTCATCTTAAACTACAGGATATTATCTGATAATTTCCAAAGAGATTATTTATCTAAGTAGAATGATTTAGAAAAGTTCTGTCCCTTTCTGAAAGTATGGTGGCAGCTTACAAGATCTCTTTCGTGGCCTTACAGATCAATGTATCTATTTTTTTTAATTGGTAAGAAAAAAGAAATATAATAGTGAAAGGATAACTGGGACCTAATAGAGTATAATTATTCCATAGCTTCTCTCTAATTGTCCAAAACACTCACATATTTTTGTAACATACTTGATTCTGAGGTCTTAAAATTTCTACTCATGTACTGAAACTCCAACAAATATAAAAGTATAGCAAACTTTGTCCCTGATATGATCCAGTTGGCAATGTATCTGTCTTTAAAATAATATATTTTTATATTTGTTTATTTATTTTTTGGTAAGGAAGATCAGCCCTGAGCTAACAAACATTGCCAATCTTCCTCTTTTTGCTGAGGAATATTAGCCCTGAGCTAACATCTGTGCCCATCTTCCTCTATTTTGTATATGCCTTCACAGCACGGCTTGATGAGAGGTGTGTAGGTCTGCACCCAGGATTTGAACCTGTGAACCCTGGGCCACCAAAGTGGAGCATGTGAACTTAACCAGTATACCACTGGGCCAGCCCTTATGGTTTTATCATTATATGTTGTATATTTATAGTTTTCATACATTTTTTAACTGGGTGAATTTTTACTTGCTGGGCAATAGAAACTCTACATGCTAAAACTTGTTTAGCTTAGAAACTATTTAGTTAATACTATTCAGGATTTTAAGTATGTATTGATTTCATTAGTTATTCCTCTCAGAATGTTGTGGTGCACTAAATCTGCTATTACAATAAAAAGGTAGGATAGTGCTTAATTCCTTTTACATGTAAAGTTAAAATTCTTAATTCCATCTAGATTAGGGTAGAAATTCAACTGAAATCAATCAAAACATAATTTTTTTTTGGCTAAAAAGCTTACATATTGACAATTAAGCATTAAAAATGTTCATTCTTTTACATCTCATTCTAAATAAAACAAAGTGACTTTTGTAATCCATTGATAAATGAAAACTATGGATAAATTACATCTTTGTATATTATTTTACATCTTTTTTCCACTTTTTAATCTCTCCATTGCTCACTCTCAATTTTAAATCACTGTTTATGATCATAGCAAAGATTTCAGCCCTACTTCTTTTATATTTCAACCACAATAATGAAGAAGTTATCAGATCAAGATGGCAAAATGTAAATTAATACCCTGTTAGAGAAGGTCTGTATTTGTAGTTAGGTTGTACATAGTATAAACTGCTTTAAAGGCTTTTTCTAGTTCTCTTTTTAAAAGCTGCTTAAACAAATAAAATAAAGAAATAAACAAAAATAGTCTATGTAGCTACTTATGGATAGAACATATTTTTAAAGTATTTTGGCTTTATATTGTCAACTCTATAACCAGTTCATTTCTCTACTTGCTTCATTATTTTCTTTTTTGTACAATTAGCTTTTGTCGTCTTGTTCTTTCTGAGTAAAGCTGCTATATAGAGACACCTGCTGGGAAATAAATGAACAGAAGAAAATTCGAACCTGAGCTTTGGAAACAAAAAAAAGCTTCCCTCTTATATAAGTAAAGTATGCTTTCTTCAAATAACATATTTCATTTCAAGGCACTCTTGCCTCTGAAACATATCAAAATCCACCTACATCTGGAGTTTTGCTATTGATCTAAAAACCTCTATCTTAGCATGAAGTTTCCAGAATCTACATATATATATATATATATATATATATATATATATATATATATATATACACCTGCTATATATAATAGGTATATGACACAAGAAAGTTGCAATAAATATATTTTAATCAAGTCATTTATTAGATGTTCACATGTGTTTTAAAATAAATTTTAAAGGGAATTATTTTTCAGAGTGACTAGGACTTTTTAAACTCATATTGTTTTAATTTTTGTTTAAAATATTTGCTAAAGCAAGGCAAACTTTTATCCTTTATGGTTTAATGTAAATATTCTGAATTAATGAAAATGATCTCTTAAAAGTCTGTTTACATAAGCCATTGTTGTCAATTTCAATCTAAATGTTTCCCAATTGTAACCAAGTAGATTAAAAATATAAGAAATTATACATAAAAAGTACAGTGTTTAACAGCAATCCCTCAACTAGGTATTTCAACTGTGTTCCAATCTCAAGGTCAAGCTTAACTTCTTCAGAACTATGTTGAGGTACCTCGTATTGTAAGATGATAAGACTTAAAGGTGATATGAGCATATGTGATTTCTTGTGTGGTTTTCACAATTTTATCTAGGTGCTTGCTGAATATCAAATCATAGGCAAGATTATAGCCAGGTCTTGGAGTGCAGCCACTATAGCAGTTCTCATGATATTCACCATAATTCAGCTGAACATGGACCAGTCATGTGTGGAGAATGGATGACAGCAGGATTTCCAAGCACCTGCTCTATGCTCCCAACCAGATAGAGAGAATACATTATATGGTGACAAACTGATATCTGGCCTCCAACCATGTGGCAAAGATGCTGACAATCGCTAAGAGGTCATGAGGCCAACCAAAGATGTCACGATTTGAGATGGGATGAGCATTGTATAATTTCAGAGGAGAAAAAGAGAACACACCTTGAGAAATCACAGGTATACTTGTTATTAAATGACCTTTAAACCCACATTGTCCTTTTCAGATCAAATATGAAAACCCCTCCCAGGATATTCAACAGCACCTTTAAAAAGAGAATAGTATACAGAGTAAAAACATAAACTCTGAAATCAGGAAAATTCAAATTCAGTCTCCAGCACTAAGTAGCTGATGCAATATCCTTGGGCAAGGTCTTTAGCCACTTTAAATAACATTTTCCTCATTAGTACAAAGGAGATATTAATGGTACTATTGGGATGATTGATGTTAAATGAGATAATGCATATAAAGTGCTTCCTAAAATATTTGGCACATGGTAAGCATTCAACTAACATTAACATTTTAATGTTGATCATCAGCTACAGCGGAAATTTCATTAAGTCATTGTACACATAATTTCTACTACTTTTGTGGGATTATAATGACATTATTATTTATGTTCTTTGGAGAAAGCTGTAGCCAGAATCATAAACGTTGGTTTTGAGAACTTGATCAAATCAGTTGGAAAATCAGATTGAAGGATATTTCTCAAAACATATGGTTTAAAAACATAGATTGAATTTTAAATACTGCGGATTCTGTGTGTTGTTTACAATCATCTTCAATGAAATTCAAAACCATGTTGTACCAAAATTTATAAATATGCTAGCAAAAAGAAAAGCCCATATTAATTATAAATTATTTACTTCGTTATAATTTCTGTCTTGCCATTGATATTTAAATGGCTTCTCTTAGGCCTACCCCCTGGCCTACCTACCAAATATTTAGAATAATATTACATGAGTAGTCACGAAAGTACAAGGCAAAATATTGAAGGAAATTTTAGTTGTGATTCTAAAATGACTGAAAACACATCATAGTGTGAATCACAACATTGTTTGTTGTGGGAGCTGAGATTGGAAGTTAAGTTATTAATCTAGGATGGTTGAGTAAAAAAGCAACGGCTGAACAGCTGCAAACTGGAGGCCCTATATAACACCAACAGTATTCACTCTCTACTCTTTTGTAAGGAAACAGAGCCAGTTTTTCAGGGCTTTTTCTTTGCTTTTGTTTTTGTTTTGCATGTGATTGGAATATATGCTGCTGAACATAGAAGAGGAGCTTGGAAAATTGGGAACGTTTACTTTGCATAATATTGAGCTTCCTGTTTTGCTTGATGTTCCTCCTAGAAATAAGTGAAAAAAATATATAAAACATCTATGATCCATCCACCAAGAAACTAATTTAAACTTTTCACTATATAATGCCAATGAGCATGTTTGATATGCTCTTTTCTTTAAGCAATGGTATTATCAAGGCACAATGTTAAGGTAGATGGATGATAGATAGAAAGATAGATAGATAAGATACAGATAAATAAAAATGAATTGATGCAGGTTTACCATTATATATTCTTTTGATTAGGTGGCAAAGTAAAAGATGAGAGAAAAGATAATTGTGATGAAAATCCAGAAGGAGCATAAACCAGAATTAAAGATTAAGAAAAGTTTAACAGGAAGATATCAGCCTGGGAAAACTTTATAAAAATATTACATTTGGCCAACTATTTTTCTTTAGAATTAGAGAGCAAATTATAAAATAATAATTTAGCGTTCTACTTATATTACTTTAACTAAGCAACTTTTCCTTCATGTGCCTTACAACCTGGACCCAGATATAAGCAAGACTGAACTCATTGTCCCCTGAAGACAGCATCAATGTAAATCAGCTAAAATACAAGGCTCGGGATAACTTTTGGGTTGGTAATAAAATTCATGTTGCTTAAATTGCTCTCTACTAATGCCCATTTTACAAGTCTCAAAGGAAACCTGTGAAACTCATAGATTTTCCCCCTTTTCTCATTACTGTTATTTGATGAACTTTCAAACTCTATAAGATGCATTTAGTACTTTGCATAGCACTGAAAGTACCTATCTGAGAGAACCTCAAGGTGCTATAGAACATTTTCTATTTACAGTAGTCCATTTTAGATCACTGAGTGGGAAAACTGAGGATAAATTTGTCCAAAGTCAGATGGGTTTAACATTGGAAAGAGCTTGGTCTTCTAAACTATACTGTGGTGCTGGCTTTTTTCACATAGTCCCTTGATCTAATAACTTATGAATAAATTTTTACTGTCAACACAATAAGCCCTTTACAGTAGATTTTTTATGGTGGTTACACATTCATTCTGATTTATTTAT
Source organism: Tapirus indicus (assembly GCA_031878705.1). Classification (NCBI taxonomy): domain Eukaryota; kingdom Metazoa; phylum Chordata; class Mammalia; order Perissodactyla; family Tapiridae; genus Tapirus; species Tapirus indicus. The sequence goes on from CM062918.1 coordinate 20,349,594, forward strand.
ACTCTCATTCCTTGCTCTCTGTTTGACAACATGTTCTGGGTGTTACTGAGTGATAATCTATGACCATGAAAGAGTACTAAGTTTACCAGCCTATACTAGGGATGAGTATGTGACCTTTATTCCATTGTCATAATTCCTAAAACAGCTTATCAAACCAACCAGGGGAACCAGAGAAACGTTCCATGGGGACACAGAGGTGTCAGGAAAAGTAACAAATATTTTGGATTCTGCTCTAGAATCTCGCTTTCCTTTAGAAGAATATTAACTAATTCAATTTATAATGACTGTGATTATATACCACTAATTTCTATGAGGAAAGAGAGACTTCCATATCTTTGCATGATATCAGAATTTAAAGCAAATGGACTTTAAATACTTTTATAATAAAAAACAAGTACCTATCAAAAGTATAGATAAACATTAAGCAGACAAGTAAAGAGCTCATTTTTTGGAGGGGGGATGGGCTGATTATATATTTTACCTTCATTCTTTTAAGATACTTTTGCTGGGTATATAAAACTACCTTGATAATTACTTTCTGTCAAAACATTAAAAAAACCATTTCACTGTCTTCTAGCTTTCATTATTTTTGAGAAATCAGCTGCTGCTCCTTTAAAGCTGATCTGTAATTATTTTTTCTTCTGGTTGTTTTGTACCTTATTTTCACAATAATATGTCTAGGTGTGAATTTCTTTTTATTTCTCCTGCTTGAGATCCTCTGGACTTTCAAGTCTATTCAGCAGGAACTTTCATCTGTTCTGGGACATTTTCAGGCAATATGTAATCAAATAGTATTTATTGCCACATTTTCACTGCCCTCTCTTTTTGCATAACTGATTAAACCTTTCACTATATCTTCCATGTTTCTTATCCTTTCTCATATTTCTTTCTGACCTTTGCTTCTCTGCACTTCTTTCGAAATATTTTCTTCTGATCTGTCTTCCAATTCACGAATTCTGTTTTTGTCTATGTCCAGTCTGTCCTTAAACATATACATTGGGTTTTCAATTTGAATTATTGTATTTTCAGATCATACTTTACAGTTTATTTTTCTATAAATATTTTCAAACTTGATTTTTTATCTCTTTAAATATAATAACTATTGTTGGCTTATAATCTGTGTCTGATTGTTTCAGAATTTGAAGATTTATGAGTCTGCTTCTGCTATTTGTTGTTTTTTGCTGACTTCTAACTCATTTGGCCTTGTTCATATGTGTTTGCTTTTTTTTCTATTATTTTATGATTTTCCTCAGGAATTTATTCATGCAAATTACTTAAGGCCAAGGATAGACTATATTCCTCTAGAGATGATTCATGTTGTTTCTGCCAAAGACCTGAGAGTACCATGAATCTGGAATTATTTTCAACTGAATTTCTGGTTTAATAATTTTGAGTAAATTCAGGTAAGTTTGACTGCATATTTGTACATTTCTAGGCTTGTGGTTACAATTTCTATGGTGTATTATTCTACTTCTCTGTGAGGACGAGGTAGATTTATTTTGTTTCATCCTTGCTCTGAGAGTATAGTCTTCTAGAGCTCTAGTTTCATGGATAAAGTGCTGCTGCCTTATAGACTTTCCCTGGCCCTAAGCTTTGATCCCTTTCATTTTTGTCCTGAAAGGTAACCAAATGCTAAGCTCAGCTTCATTATATTCAGTAAATTTCCAGTGGTCCACTTTAACTATCTTAGTTCCTGCTTTCTTTTAGATTATTGTCTGGTAATTTCTGACATACTCTCAGTACCTCAGTGCTTTCAAAAAATATCTTAAAATATTTTACCCAAAGAAGATGTGGTATATATACATATATACAATGGAATACTACTCTGCCATAAAAAAGACAGAATCATCTCATTTGCAACAACATGGATGGACCTAGAGGGTATTATGTTAAGTGAAATAAGCCAGAGAGAGAAGGACAACCATCACACGATTTCACTCATATGTGGAATATAAACGAACACACGGACAGAGAGAACTGGTTGGTGGTTACCAAGAGGAAGAGGGGTGGGCACAAGGGGTTAAGGGATACATCCACGTGGTAATGGACAAATAATAATGTACAACTAAAACCCCACAATGTTATAAACTATTAAGACATCAATAAATATGAAAAATATATTTTACCCAACACCTTTACTTGTTTTGATAGGAGGGTTGGTCCAAATCACCTAGCCTGTTAGGAATGAGCACGGAGCCCTTCTCTTTTTTCTATTCTACTGTTTAGGGTCAAAATATTTTAATTAAATAAGTCCCTTTGCAAACAAGTTAAAAATTGCAACAAGTCAAGTTTTGTGAGGGACACAGAAGTAGAACAGTAAAAACTACAATGCAAGGAGTAGTGATAAATTTTATACAGAAAGATGAGAAAATAAGCATAAATAAAAAGTGATTTTTATTTTAATTTTGACATGTGAAGGATATTGACCTAAACAGTATAAAAATAATTTAGGCTAAATGCACAAAGGATTTTAGCTTGAAGAAATAGGAGTGGTTTTAGGAAATCTACTTTATGAAGGATTTTATATAAGATATATTACCTCAACAAAAATAATAGCTATTATTTACTGAGTGGACTTTGGAGGCCAGATCATTTTAACTATTATTTTACATAATCTTCACAACTTCCTTATAATTATATCCTTTTTACAGATGGTAAGATAGGCTCAGAAATATTAAATAATTATTCAGGCCCACAGCTAATGAGTGAAAGAACTGAGATTCAAAATCAGGAAATCTCACTCTGGCGCCCACTGCACTCTTATCCAAGACACTGTACGAGAGTTTAGGTATGTTCATGTTCTTCCCAAGAGTGTACCAGATCCTTTCCAACACTATGAAAACACATACAGATGTAGAAGTACACTGCAAAATTTATTAATCACTTGTGTTTGAAAAAAACATAAACACATACAAGCACTCTATCTTGTCTTTACTATCTTCACAGTATCAGATTCACATGGTCTTAGTTTTTCTTAGGTGAGATACTAGTATGGGAATTTCATTTATAACTCAGCCATTCTTAACTCAGTTGTAATTGGACAAGAGTCATAATACTCTTTCAGTTGTTGGATGTTAGTTTGACAGAAGAAAAAGAAAAAGAATCAAAGTCAAGACTAATGTGCAGGATATTATTGATTCTGTCCACACAAATACTAAGTGAATTATCTCTGATTAACATTATAGCGAAGGAAATGAGGTGAGGTATTATTCATTGGCCTATTTTGTTAAAAGGGCATTCCAAATATATCTATAATCCTCTTAAATAAGGCAAAATGCTATCTACTTATTTTCTACCATAAGATTGTTTTTTGGAGTTCAGCTCAGTCCAGTGAGGTTATGGGCTAAGCAATATCTCAGCTTTCCTGGTGACAGCAGTTAACCTGGAAACCTAATGACAGTCTCATGCAGCTAGACGTTCATCTTTAGCCTGAATTTAAAGACCAACCTGAATATTTTCAAATAAAATTAGTTCAATTATTTTAATGAAAAATATATTAAAAATACTGAATATAGCTTATGAAATGATTGATGTATGACATTACTATTGCATGAAGCTTGATTGATATCCTTAGGATTTCCCAGGCAGGGAATCTATATAATGAGTGAGATTATTTCAAAAGTATGTAAAGAAAGATGAAAAAAATGAAAGGCAGGCTGAGATGGGGAGGGAGGAGATGGCTTATTTATTATGTAGCAATCGAAAACCACTGGAAGATAGGTGAGGTGAATATAATTTTCAACTCTCAATCTGGGAGTGACTTAGCGGAAATAATTCCTCAAATTAATCAAAACATGAGAAACAAATACAAAAACACATTGGAAAGAAATTTCTTTCTATCTGACCAGGCTTTGTACATTGAGAGTTAAATCACATATTCTAAACATACACTAAAAACTGTTCAACCACTTGTGTCCCAAACAAAAACTTGCCAGTCTCTGTTCTTGAGCTCAGTTGGGGTCACGATCTATGTTTTATTTAGAAATGGCTTATTTTGTCCATTGTACACAGTGAAAACATTAAGTCTTTTTTCCTTTCTTGTATAAAACCACGTATTGGTTTGCTTCATGCCTTACAAAGGAGAAAACAGTAGTGTATGTTAATCTTCCACATCAACTATAGATGAAACAATGGGCCTGGGAATTTTATCCCTACTGTAACCACAAGTTTAAACGAATCAAATAAGCTACTTTAAGACACCGTGACTGGTTGATTTAAGATTCAAATGACTGAAAGAGTTCACCAAACTTATATTCCTTATTTTCAGAATACTTGACACATAGTTCTTCAAACCTATCCAAGCCATTATTAAATGACATAAAAGGTGTTTACTGCTTCAAAAGGCAGCCTACCGGAATATTGCTTTTTTCCCCTCTGAGCTATACGGTCCTTTAAATGGCACTTTCTATAAATGCTAGATCTTTTCTAATAAGAAGCAATCCTGTGATCTCAGAGAAGCCTCACATATTGTGACAAATCTTTGGGCCTCTGGGCTGTTTATCTAATGCTGAACTTAGACTGCATGTTCTCCATATCTGTGTTTTCCTCTCTATAGCTCATCTTTGTTCACAAAATAAGTGAAAATATATATTCTGCTCCTTTATCAAAAAAAAGGCTAAAAAAGAGATATAGTCAACCCTATTAGAAAGCTACAGTAAAGGTATTTTGAGTAAGTTCAGCCCATGAGGTCTTATTGAACACCCACAAATGGAGATAAATCTGCCCTGTGCCACGATACCCCACAGCTCTTCTACAGAAGAACTTCTTTCTTGTTTTCTTCCTAAGAACTCAGTAAGTTTAAGTGAAAATATAATAATGACAAGATAATTAAGGATGAATTGCAGTGTATTAATGCAACAAGCATTTATGAGGACTCAATTAATAGAAGGTATTATGGTACATAGCATGAAGGAAAGCAAGGAAGAATAATACTCCCATCACATCTTCTCTAAGGAAATCTCTAGTTTATTAACCACTACTTATTTCTTTAATCCATTAGTCAGCTCTTGGTCCCCTCCCTAATCTAGGCCCGAATACTTTGGCCTTTCACTTTAACTACTTACTCACATTAGCCCCCTGCATTCCTCTTTATTTTTTTCCCTCTCTTTCCAATTCTCCACAGCCTCTGTTCTAAATCTTTATCTTAACTTCCAAGTCCACAATCACATAGCAACTTTCTCTTAGAAACTTAGTGTATCTCCAGCTTTACCAAGAAAATAGAGGCTAGTCAAAGCAGTCCTTCTTCTTCCTTATTTTTTATGCAAAATCTCTTTCACAGTGACCGATTTTCAACTGTCTCAGTTACATTTGTCACAGCATTGGCCAACATGTTATACCCATGCCCTTCGGTCTGTCCACATCAGTTAGCCCCCATTTAATCTACTTTCCATCTCTTCATGAGATATTTCCTCTTTTATGAAAAAAAGTAAAGTATGTAAATGTCAAACCAATAAGTAGTTGTTCCTTTGTCCAATGCTTACACCCATTTTCAGTGCTCCCTTTTCTAATGAAGAGTAGCATTCATCTCTTCCAACTCTCTTCACCACAAAGTCAACACTTGCCTCCAGCTGCATATCTAGAGCTCTCTCAAGATGTAGAGGCTGTTTTTCCACTTTTGCCTTTCTCATACAGTTTCCTCTGACACTGCCTCCTAAATAAATGCATATTGATCCTTTGAGATCAGACCAAATATCATCTTCTTGAAGAAATCATTTGGGGTTTCCTTCCCATTCCATCCTCAGAAGAATTAATCACTTCATCATTTGTAATTCTACGATGTGCTGTTCATTATGCTGTATTCATTTGTAGTATTCCTTGTATAAATACCTTTCTTTCAGTAAATTATGAAATCTTTACTGGCAGGGGCATTGTCTCTATCATCCTTCCTACTTCAATCACCTCTAGCATAAGGCCTGACACATAATAAGCACTCAATGTGTATTTGTTGCAATGAACTAGTTTCATCCCTCAAGAAGCTTACTATCTAATATATTTATGGAAAATTCCATAGACTGATAGGAATTTAGGGAAAGATCATCCCAGAATGACCTAAGAAAACTGAAAGGTGCTTGAGGAGAAGAGAATCCTGAACAGATAGATCAGAGAAAATCTGGTGTTGTGCAAAAAGAATAGATTGAACAAAAAGTCAAACATGAAAAGGCATATGCTTACTAAAGGAACACTGAACAACTAATCTAGCTGGACTTTAGTAATAGAGAATACGAAAAGACTGGAAAAATAGGATGAAGGTTGAAGAACTTTGCATAGTCAGAAATCGGTTTGGATGCAAGTGACAAAAAAACTGAAAAAAAAAAGAGAGATTTATTTCTCTCACATATAAATGAAATCCAAAGATAAACACTCAAGAGTTAACCAGTCATTCACACTTTGTTCTCCATGACCATCAACACATGTCTTCCCACTCCAGTCCAGGTGGCACTTTGAACTCCAGACATTCTGCATTTCAGTAAGCAAAAAGGAGCAAGGAATGCAGATGGTGCACCCTTTCTCTCTGAAGACATGTCCTGGAAATTTCAAATAACTGGTCAGAACATAGTGCCATGGCCACACCTTGCTGCAAATGAGACAAAAAATATCGTGTTTCTTATGAGTAGACATGTTCTTCCCTCCTGTTTCCAAGTAGGACTTTCTGTCCTTACACAAAATTTTAAAAGATAAGTTGAAGCATTTGCATTTTTAATGGTGAGAGCAGTATAGGTGAACTCAGAAAATATAGATATTTTCATAAATTTATATTTATACTAACTGAATTAGCATGTTGGTTTGTGTCCTTAATGTTTTAGAGAGAAATTAAGCACTCAGTTTCTATTTACCTAGTAATTGGTCATCACAGCTATTTCTCTCTTTAAAAATAAAAGCATTCATTAGAATATTGAGCTAAAAGGAACAAAGAAAATCTGCCAAACAATTCTTATCTCTGTGATTATGTAACAGTTTTTTTTGCCCAGTTCCATGTGAATGGTCATTCCAGCAAATGACACTGGAATATAGATATTTAAACACAAGGAGAGGCTGACTCCCTAATTCAGTTTGCTGATTGATTTGGTTTTGTTGAATGTAAATAAGCAAAATAATTTCCTTCAAAATAGCTGCCAGGGATCATCCCTCATTAATCTCTGCAAGGCTCTTGCCTACATCATAGACCCAGCAGCAGGAGGTACTAGCACAAAGCTCACATACCTCCCAAGTTAGCCCAGGAGTGAATGCCATTCCTCCCCATGCTCAGCTCCTAAGATAGGAAATATTCTGGTCATGATACTGTTTCTTTAATTTCTAAATACTACTTTTCATTCCTAAATGTGAGAATAAGAAACAGTGCTTTAAATATTATGTATTTATACACTTTATACAATTGAAGATATCAAATAATTACAGAAAAATAATAATAGGAATTAATTACTACAGGACATAAAATTGCTTTTTTGAAAGGTATATTCTCTTTATATACAATTCTAATCATGGGTAAATGCAGGTATATCATGACCAAAGACGAAATAAAAAAACATATAGACAACATAAAAATATACGTTTTTTAAAAAATGGCTAATTAGTTAGTTTCAGACATATGTCTCCTAACATTCTAAACTATCTATGAAGAAGAGCTAAATGTATAAACAAACTAACTAAATAAATAGAAGCATGTCCTACCAAAACTGAGATGACAAAAAAGTTTTCAGAATTTGAAAGAAAATTTTACTAACACCTAGGAGCTGTACTGAGAAAAGCAAAGTGTCCAGCTCATGCTTATAAGATTAAGTTAACCACAATTTCATAAAATAAGGCAGGAATATTCATTTTCTTTTGCATGTTAGATATCCCCTCAAAATGTTCTTGGTAGTTTCATATAGAAAACCATTCAGCTATTCCTCCTTCTACTCTGAGGGAGAAATTTTGTGAAGTGACCAGATCACTCTTCTCAGTCCCTTGGCTTCATATGCTTTCATCTATTTAAAGACCAAACCTTCAAGAAAAGAACAAGAAGAAAGTATGGTGGATGTGGACACATTAATCCTCATATGCATTATCCCTATACATAAAGCACTTTAGGTGGAAGCAAGGAATACGAAGACGCCTCAAAGTGCATTGTGGATGTTCTGCTTTCTCATGGACCCCAGTCCAGAGTATCAGAGAACAAATCAGTGCATGAGATTTCTCAAAATAGGAAAAAAATTGTCAAGTAAAGTCTGTTGTGTACTAGAATCTGGACAAGAAACAGTGCTCATCAATACACTCTCCAACTCTAGGCAGAGAAGGTAATTCTACCATCTCCCACGTCTTAAAGAACAGAACCAAGGAAAGGGCCACACACCCTGTCTGTGGACAGAAACTGAATTCAAAAAGCTCTCTTCTCAATCAAGGATGAGTAAGGAGAAGAAACAGCAACTAGGAATGTGCAAACAAACAAACAAAAAATACTGTAGAACAAAAGAAAGAAAACACTGGAAAATCTGAGAAAGAGCATAGTTATAGTACTTGTTCAACTGTAGGAACCAAAGGAAAAAATATGAATGTTATAATAAATATATATATGGCAATTCAGTAGTCTACACAGACAAATCCAACTAACTCAATATCTCCAAGGACCAGTATAGTTACATCAAGATTTCAAAAGGCAATAGAGTGCAGTAAGGACTGGGTAACTGGACAATACAGGCTATGTCTAAAGAGACAGACACTAATCAGCACCATTTAAATGTTGTCAAGCATGAGTATGGGCTCATTGTTACCAGATTTCTGATTTTGAAAATCTGGGGATTTTTTAGAATTTCTTTTTCTTTCTTTCCTTCCTCCCCCCCCCCCACCTTCCTTTCCTAATATGTTGGCTACCAACAAAACAAAAGAATGACAAGAAGAAAAAGTTACATAGTCAAACAAAGTACATTTTTATGCTGCATATAGAAGACAGACTATCTTTTTCTGAACTCTTCTTAAAAGAATATAACAAAAAAGTTGCAGAAACAAGAGCAGGCAGTCAAGAAGAGAACAGGCAATGACAAAAGAATAACACACTGTGCTAAGTGAGCTGAGGAAGCAATTTTCAATAATAAAATTAGAATTCACAATAGAAGCATTCAAAGCTGTAACTTACATTTTAGAAGGGTAAATCAGAGATGGCAATGATGATTTGAGAAACTCTTAGATACCAAAAGAAAGAATGGAAATAAGATTAAATAGTAAGAGAGAAGAAAATAGAGAAGACTATAGGGAACAGAATCCACACAGCTGGCCCAAGAATTATTGGCGTACCATCAGTGTAAAGTAGGATAAAGGAAAAAAAAACCAAAAACCTCTAACCTAAAAATACCCTGAGAACGAAGACTGATAGTGCTCACTATATACTTCAGATAAAACAATTGGCAATTAAATCAAACTTAGGCATATTTTGAAAACATGTTTCAAGTTAATATCTAGAGAAATTTTGAAGAAGGAAGTCCATTAGAGAAGTATTGAACTCATTTACTTTTAATCCTTCTCCAAATCCCAATAAAATGGGAGCCAAGTACTTTAAAAAACTCATCAGTGTACAAGGCCAAAGAACAGGAGAGATTGCAAAGAGCAATAGAATTTCCTTACTATGGTGCAGAAAAACAGAGATAACTAACTTACTGGCCCTGAGAAACCTGATCCTAAGATTTCAGTGGGGAACTGTTTGGTATTGAGCAACAGATAATTATGGAAGTGGGATGACAATGGGTCTGAAACATAAGATCTATGTAAACATCTGTTTAAAAAGAAGTTGAACCCCCAGATCTCCTCAACCAATGTGTGAGTTTTATGACTGCCTTTGTCCATCAGGGAAAAGGCAGAAGATCTATTCTGTGAAGAGAGCAAAGTACGGGCTCTCTGCACGGGGAGATATCCAGGAAAGTTAAAGGCAATGGTACCATATGGAAAACAAGGAATTTGAGTTAAAATCTTCACCCAGAATTCTGATATATCCATCACTTGTCCTCATTTTTGCTTCTAGAATACACACAACAAGGCTTATATCCTCCCATGCAGGATACTAAAATATTCTCTGAGAAATGTGACCAAAAGAAGAGAGAAGAATCAAAATGATGATCATGAAGATTTCTCAAAGAACAAATTTGACCAGATTACCCTACACTGAAGGCAAGCACTGGTAAACTTTGTCAGGTACACAGGGATTTCAATTAGGTACCCAGGAAAAAGTTCTGAAAAAAAAAGACAGAGACCATGCAAACATATAGAAAACAGATTATGTAGCAAAATTATGCCATAATTTAAAAAAATTATTACCAATCTTTTCAGAAAGGTAAGACAGGATGTTGCATCAATTTTATAAAAATGGTTCCATTTGTAAAAGAGCATTAAAAATAGAAAATATACATTGGAAATTAGAAAAATGATAGCAGAAATAAAAAACTTAGGACAAGATTACGAAGTTGAAGGAATTTTGTAAAAAGAAGAGCAAAGAGACATAAAGACGAGAAATAAGAGAGAAAAATACAAGAAAATTAGCAGACCAGTTCCAGAGGTTTAAGATAAAATGCAATGAATTTCCAAAAGATAGAATAATAAAAAAGGAGGAGAGGAAATCATCATGCGAGAATTTTTTTTTTTTTTTTGAGGAAGATTGTCTCTGAGCTAACATCTGTGCCAATCTTCCTCTTTTTTGTATATGGGAAACCATCACAGCATGGCTTGATGAGCAGTGTGTAGGTCCGTGCCTGGGATCCTAACCCATGAACCCCTGGCTGCTGGAGCAGAGTGCCCAGACTTAACCACTCCACCACAGGGCTGGCCCCAAGGGAGAAATTTCTTAAGTGCCTCAAAGTAGAAGAACATGAGTTTGTAGACAAGAAAGATTCACTGAATGAATGCCCCAAACCATGGATGAAAATAGACTCATGATATGGATATCTCCAAGATATTTTAGGACTTAAGAGTAAAGACTTAATCTGAAAAGCTTTAAAGAGAAAACAAAAATAAAAATAGGCTTCAAGCAAAAGATTAAAAGAAGGATGCTATCAGACTTCTCAACAGCATCTCTGTCTTCTAGCTTAGTAGAGCAATTGATTTCCAACCTATAAGGCTTGACCTAAACAAACTATCAATGAGCAGCTGAATATAGTTTGAGAAATGTAGGATCTTAAAAATATTACCTCCAATGCACAGTTAGTTACAAAACCACCAGAGAATTTCTCCACAAAAATGAAACAAAGGCATAAACCAAAAAAGAGAAAGATATAGAATGCAATGAACAGAGTGTTTATCAAAAGAGACCTCCAGGATCACAACCATGCAGAACATCTTAAAAGCAGACCAACCAGATTGGCGCATATCAAAAGTTTCCAGGAACATTTCCAAGTAGTTAAAATTGATAGAATTCCTGATATTTTTTAGTCCATTAAGCAAATATTTACATAACTTGAGACAAATTAGGGACAAATTAGTGATGAGTACATTGAAAAGAACTAAACAAACAAGGATATAGGCAAAAAGACAATTTTTACCCCAGGAAGATCAAAAAGTCTTGCAAGAAAAGAAAACTAATTACAGTACTTTACATGGCTCAGCTCTAAATGAAGTTTATCAAGTCCAATGGAGTTTATAAAGTCACAATAAACATTTCATATTGAAATAACTAGAATTAGATTATTACACTACTAGGAAGATGGGAATTGTATGTGCTTTGTTTAGAGTGAGGGATGAAAAAAAAGTACATCAACATCTTGCATAGTAAATAGATAATTTCTAAATCTAAAATATCAAGAATGTCAGCAGTTTATTTACAGATGTGGATGGTTTATGTCAAAAGGAAGAGTTAAGAGAATTGAAATTGGTTGCCTATTAAAATGGGATACATGCAGGTAAAGGTACTGTTTCACAATAAAAATACAGACAATATATCTAAAAAATGGAGGAAAGGCGCTGGCCTGGTGGCAGAATGGTTAAGTTCGCATGCTCTGCTTTGGTGGCCCAGAGTTTGAGAGTTCAGATCCCAGCTGTGGACCTATGCACTGCTCATCAAGCCATGCTGTGGCTGCATCCCACAAACAAAATAGAAGAAGGCACAGATGTTGGCTCAAGGCCAATCTTCCTCATTAAAAAAAAAAAAAATTAAAAAAAAGGAGAAAAATTAGATTCAGAATTTTCTATGAAATACCCTCTGACAGAAGACAATATAATACTACCCAAAGAAATGTTTAGTACAAAAGGGTAGGATCCAAGCATTTTTATGCCCATTCAAGTAATTCTTTTTTTATGTTAAGGCAACTTTTAGACGTATGCTCATGTAGGCAAGGGCTCATAAAATAAATCACATATTTTTCCTTTGCAAAAACTAAGAGTATTCTTGTCAGCCAACTAAGAGATAAATCAAAAGAAATAATAATTCTTCTTCTGGCTAAGATGGACTAACATAAACTAGATTTGCCATCTTGCATCAAACAACCAAAAAATTGGACAAAATAGATGAAATATTGGTTCTCAAGATACCGTATATCAGGTAGCAGAGAACAGCAATCCCTGAAAGACAGAAAACAAATGTGATGTGCCCTTTGATTGACCAAGCTTACCACCTTGAGAGAGTTTCCAGGAATGACACAGAGAGGGGGAAACCAGGTAGTGCCAAGCACACTTTTTGAGTAGAGGAGACATAACTAAGGAGTCCAGGGGGACTAAGGCAGATAGAATTCACAGAGAAGAATACTAGAAAGAAGAGATCTGAACAGAGAATTATGGAGATCTGCACTGGTTAGGTACCCCTCAAGTATTTAGCAGACCACTGATCAGTGGATGCATGGAAGGAAATGATGTGAGGTTAGAGAAAGAATCACCTAAAAGGGTTAGAAATGACAGTGCTTAGCACCCACTCAGGCCCAGCAATGATGTCTGTTTCCACCAGCCAGTCTGGAAAAACTTATAAATCATAGATCGGGTAGACTATCCAGAAGAGTCTTGATTTCATAGACAGGTATAATTAGCTGTAGACTAAACAGTACTCTGGTCTTGACTAACAAATCTTGAAAGTAAGACTCAAAGTGATAAAATTATTTATAAGTACCTTAATTGCATTCCAGAACAAAACTCAAGAATATTGACTAGAAAACAAAAAATATCCAGCGTTTTAAAGTCAAACATCAGAATATCTGGCATCCAGTCAACAACAACCAGGCACACCAAATGACAAGAAAATACATCACAAGGAGATAACCCAATCAATCAAAACAAATCCAGAACTGATACGAATGTTAGAATTAGAAGAAAAGGACATGAAAACCTCTTTTATAATTGAATTTGTACAATCTAAAAGTCAAATTGAGGTATGGAGGATGGAATAAAAGACAAAAATAAAAATCTAAAGATGAACAATACAACATCTGGAATTAAAACCAAAATACAGTGGATCAATAGACATTACACAAGACTGGTGAACTTGAAGACATAGCAACAAGTATTATCTAAAATGAAACAGAGAGAGTGAAAAAGAAAACAAATTAGAAAGAATATCAGTGAGCTATAGGATAACTTCAAAGTGGCACAACATACATGTAATTGAATTCTCCAAAGGAGAGGAGAATGACGGACAGAAGAAAATATATTTGAATAAAAAATAGCCAAAATCTTTCCTAATTAAAATGAAACAAAAATGAAAACACAAAATATCAAAACTAATATTATTCAACCTTAAAAAAGGAGGGAAATTTTGACACATGGATGAACCTTGAAGGCGTTATGCTAAGTGAAATAAGCCAGTCACTAAAAGACAAACATTGTATGAGTCCACCTATATGAGGCTCCCAGGGTAGTCAAATACACAGAGACAAAAAGTAGAATGGCGGTTGCCAGGGGCTGGAAGGAGAGGCAGATGGAGAGTTAGCCTTTAATGGGTACAGAATTTCGGCTGGGGAAGATGAAAATGCTCTAGAGATAGACAGTGGTGATGGTTGCGTAACAATGTGAATGTACTTAATGTTAAAAACTATACACTTTAACATGGTTAAAATAGTTAATTTTACATTATGTATATTTTACCACAATAAAAAAAAGAGAAAATCTTAAAAGCAGCCAGGGAAACATATAGAGAAACAAAGGTAAGGATGGCAACAGATTCCTTGCTAAAAAAATGCAATCAAGAAGACAGAGCAACACCTCAAAATAGGGAAAGAATTCTATACTCAAAAACAAAAAAAAATTTCAAGAATTTAAAAAAATACTTTTTATCAGGCATAAAATAGGTGAAAGAATTCATCTTAAACAGACCCACACTACAAAGAAGGTCTTCAGGTAAAGGAAAATGATAAATAAAAAAATGAATACACACAAAGGAAAGAAGAGCACTGAAAATGGCAACTTGAATAGGTAAATATATAAGAATTTTACTCATAACTTGGACATCTTTAAAACATCACTGACTTAAAAAAATAAAATGTGGTATGGATCTTGTAACACACATAAAAGTAAAATAGCATAATAATATGATAATAGCATAGTGGCCAGAAGGGGGAAATGGAAGTTTATTCTTGTAAGATTTTCATATTGTCTGGGAAGTGAAACTAGACAGTGATAAGTTAAAAGATATATACTATAAACCCTAAAGCAACCACTAAAATTCATATTTAAGATTCAATTAAAATTATTCAATTAAATATTCAATTTAAAATAATATTTAATATTCACAAAAGTCATTTAATAAGGCAACAAAGAAGTCAAAGAAAAGAAGAAACAATGAAAAAAATGGGACAAGTATAAAATTATCCTGATGATAGACTTAAGCCTAACCATATGAATAATCACATAAATATAAATAGGCTAAACATCCAATAAAAGGCAGAGATTGTCAGGTTGGATAAAAAAGCAAAACCCAACTCTATATTGTCTACCAAAAACCCATTTAAAATATAAGTAGACAAATCAGTTAAAAAGTTAAAGGTTAAAAAAGTGTACCTTGTGTATTAGTTTTCTAGGGCTGCCATAATAAAGTACCACAGATTGAATGCCTTAAACAAGAAAAACATATTTTCTCACAGTTCTGGAGTTTAGCAGTCCAACATCAAGGTGTTGGCAGGATAGTTTCTTCTGAGACCTCTCTCTTTGGCTTGTAGATGGTCATCTTTTCCTTGCGTCTTCACGTGGACTTACTTTTGTACCCATAGGTGTCCAAATTTCCTCTACTTACAAGGACACCAGTCACACTGGATTAAAGTCCACCCTAACGACCTCATTTTAACTTAATTACCTCTTTAAAGATCCTATCTCCAAATACAGTCATGGTCTGAGTTACTGAGATTTGGAGGTTGAACAGAGGAATTTAAGGGAACATGCTCAATTTAACATATAAATTTATGATTCAGCCCATAGTGCCTAGCTAACACAAACCAAAAGAAAGCCAGGATAGCTATATTAATAGCAGACTAAGTAAATTTCAGAGCAAAGAATGTTATCAGATATAAGAAAGATAATTTCATAATCATAAAGGAGACAATTTTTAGGAGGACATAAGAATCATAAACCTTTATGCATCTAACAACTAAGTTTCAAAATACATGAAAAAAAATCCCTAATAGAACTATAAGGAGGAATAGACAAATTCACAATTATAATTGGACATTTCTATACCCCTCTCTTAATAATTGATAGGACAAGTGGACATAAAATCAGCAAGAAAACAGAAGACTTGAATAGCACTATGAACCAACCTGAACTGACATTTATAAAACACCACATAACAACAGCAAAACACATACCTTTCCAAGTGCACACCAAACAAATACCAAAACAGACCATATTCTGGGGCAAAAGCAAGTCTCAGCCTAAATGGATTCAAGTAAAAAAAAATCTCTGGCAAATCCATAACTAAATAACACACATTTATATAGCACATGTATCAAACAGAAACTCTAAAATAAAGTGTATTAAAATGAGGAAAAATAAAAATATAAAATCTGTGCAACATCACTAAATCAGTAGTACTTAAGGAGAAATTTATAGCAGTAAATGCCTATAATAGAAAAGAAGGAAGGTCTCAAATAAATGACCCCAACTAGAAAAATAAAAGCAAATTAAACCAAAAAATTTTAAAATATTCTGCATATTTAAAACATATACGACTTATATTAGTTTTTAACCATGACTCAGTTCATATATTATATCACTCAGTGGTAGAAATTATTTCTTCCTAGGATTTTCTTCCTTGTCATTTTCCATCTAGGACCTGGAGATACCATGCTAATTATGCTTTAAATTACTTTACACAGAATTATCACCTTCACATTAAAATGTATAGATGAAATAACTAAAGAAATATACCAAGATACGAATGCTATTCTGGGAATTGGAATTCTAAGTGATTAATGTTTTACTTTGCATCTTTCTTTATTTTCCAAATATTCTCAAATGAACATGCATCGCTTTGTAAGAAAACTATTTTAATAGGGTCATATAATTTTGTAAATGACTTTTAATCACCATTATGTAACACTTCTAGGAAAACTGCCAAAGCACTAATATCAGTTGTGCCTAGGTGTTGAAAATATGGGAGATGATTTTCTTCTTTAAACTTTTCTGAATTTTCCACATTTTCTGTAATGAGTTATTAAATGCTTAAATAGATAATTTTATTTTGAAAACTTTTATATATTAAGATCAAATGAGAATACAATTTTGCTAAGAAATTAATCTGCAGAATCAATTTGAGAATGAAAATACATATTAAGTTTTCTCTTAGGAAGGCTAAATATTATTAGTTTAACAAGAACTTATGCTTTTATTTTCACCACCCAATTATTGATGGTACCTAACTCCCTGCTTCCAAAAACAGAAGAGTAAACAAGTGGCAGATAATAATTCACATAATAATTCTCTAATGGTATCTAATGGCTAAACTAAAGTCCAAAAGCTTAGTTCAATCAAACACGTTATTACAGCTTCAGAATAGGGGTGTAAATGCAGTTTCAATTTTAAAAAATGATAATTGCCTTTTTTTCACTTTTAACTTTGACTTAAGTATTCTGTCAAATACAGAACATTTTTGCAGTAACAAGTTACAAATTAGTATAATTAATACAATAAATCAATATTTTATACATAAAACTTAAAAACAGAATTTAAGATTATTAAAAGGATCTACTTGGAAAAATGTTAGAAGCCAGGATTATTCAACATGGCAACAGAGTTGCATAATATTGACTAAAAATTCCGCAATATATGTGTTGCTATACATATGCATATACGTATGCATATACATGTGTGTATATATATACACACACACACAATACACACACATACATATAAAATATTTTGCTATGATTACTAGTTCTCTTTTACACCTATGGAAAATTGAAACAGAGACATTTGACTTAAGCACAAGCAGTTTGAGTTCTTGACAGTGAAAAATATTTTCCAAATTGGCCTTGTTCACCTAGAGTATGTTTTAGTTCTCTCTCCATGTAATAAACAACTCCAGAACCCAGTGGCTTAAAACAATAATGCATTGTCTCCCAAGGTTCTGTGAGTTGACTGGGTTCACCTGGGCAGTTCTCAATTGGGTTTTTCATGCCTTTGCATGAGATGATGACTGGGGCTGGAGTTATCTGAAGATGTGACTGGGCTGTATGTCCAAGATGACTTATTCACTTACATGTCCGGTGCCTCTGTTGGGATGACAGGAACACTTGCATATTGGTGGGCCATCTCTGTTTCTATTGATAGCCTCCCATTTTGCTTAGCTTGGGCTACCTCACAAGTATCTCCAGATAGAATCTTACTTGTTGGCTACCTTCCTCCAGAAAGAGCATTCCAAGAAAGGGAAGGGGCCAGCCCAGTGACGCAGTGGTTAAGATTGCACATTCCACTTCGGCAGCCTGGAACTCTCCAGTTCGGATTCTGGGTGCGGACCTCCTCACCACTCATCAAGCCATGCTGAGGTGGAGTCCCACATAAAAGAACTAGAAGGACCTACAACTAGGTATACAACTATGTACTGGGGCTTTGGGGAGGGACAAAAAAAAAAGAGGAAGACTGGCAACAGATGATAGCTCAGGGTCAATCTTCCTCAAAAAAAAAAAAAAAAGAAACGGAAAAACAGAAAACTCATGCCAATTAAGTGTTAGGCCAAAACTGACACAGGGTCACTTCTGGCACAGTCTGTTGATAAAAGTAGCCTCAGGACTAGTTCAGAGTCAAAGGGCAGGAAAATTAGCCTTGTCTCTTGATTGCGGGCATGGCAAGTGCATGAAAGGGGGAAGAATTTATGGGAAGTACCTTTGTAAACTTGTTTCTGCAGCAGATCTTATTGAAATTGACTAAAAAATAAGGTAACTTAGATTCATAACATTGATATTTATAAGAGAAGCATTCTGGTTTCAGTTCCAAGTCTCCAATGTGAATTTCTAAAACAACTAAAAAGGAATCATATAAAAAAATATATTCTCTCTGGTTGGTCTTCTATAACATTAGAAAAAATGCTCAATGTGTTTTTATTTATTTTTAATAAAGACATTTCATACTCCTTTTCTTTGAATGACCACTCTCAATCATATTATTTTTGTCTTACAGAATAATTTTACATTCCTTTAGTTTGCATATATGCCTTTTTTAATTCAACTTTTAGGTTGGGGTAATTGTAGATTCATGTGCAGCCATAGGAAATATTACAGAGAAATTATGTTGAATCACTCATCCAGTTTCCTTCAATAGTAATGTCTTGCAAAACTACAGTACAAAATCACAACCAGGATGTTGATGTTAATAATTTGGTCAAAATACATAACATTTTTATTACCACAGGAATCCTTCATGTCCTTTTATAGCCACATCCACTTCCTGCCACTATGCCCTCCTTAATTCCTGATCTATTCACCATTTTAAAAATTGTGTCAGCTCAAAAATGTTATAGAAATGGAATCATATCTTTCGGGATAGGCTTTTTTTCACTCAGCATAATTCCAAGGAGATTCAGTCAAGTTTTTATGTGTATATAGTTTGTTCCTTTTTATTGCTGACTAGATCACATTGGTAGATGGTGGTGCTGAGTTTCTTTGATTCCTATCTGATTTTCTGTCTAGTTGTCCCATCAATAGTTGAGAGAGGAGTATTGAAGTTTCCAACTACAATTGTGGATTTGTCTATTTCTCCTCTCAGTTCTATCACTTTTAGCTTACATATTTTGCAGTTCTGTTATTAGGTGCGTACACACTTAGGATTGCTATCTATGTTCTCTTGGTGGATTGACTTTTTTATCTTTTTGTGTGTGTGTGTGAGGAAGACCAGCAGTGAGCTAACATCCATTGCCAATCCTCCTCTTTTTTGCTGAGGAAGACTGGCCCTGGGCTAACATCCGTGCCCATCTTCCTCCACTTTATATGGGATGCCGCCACGGCATGGCTGACAAGCAGTGCATTGGCGGGAGACCAGGATCCGAGCCCGCGAACCCCGGGCTGCCAAGTGAGGACTAAAGCGCTGCGCCACTGGGCTGGCCTCGACTTTTTTTTTTTTTTTTTTTTTGTGAGGAAGACCAGCCCTGAGCTAACATCCGTTGCTAATCCTCCTCTTTTTGCTGAGGAAGACTGGCCCTGGGCTAACATCATGCCCATCTTCCTCTACTTCATATGGGACGCCGCCACGCTGTGGCTGACAGGCAGTGCGTCGGCGGGCGCCCGGGATCCGAACCCGCGAACCCCGGGCTGCCAAGCTCGGACGAAACCGCTGCGCCACCGGGCCGGCCTCGACTTTTTTATCTTTATATGATGTCTCTTGTTAATTTTCTTTGCTCTGAAGTCTACTTTATCTGATAGTAATATAACCACTGTTGTTTTCTTTGATTAATGTTTCCCTATATATCTTTTTCCATCCTTTTACTTTCAACCTGCCTGTATCATTATATTTGAAGTGAGTTTCTTTTAGACAGCATAGAGTTATGTTATGTCTTTTGATTCACACTTCTGATTTGTTTTTAAATTGGTGTATTTAGATGATTTACATTTAATGTAATTATTAATATGTTAGGACTTATATCAGCCATTTTATTCCTGTTTCTTTAACTGTTTCTTGTTTCCTTATTTCTTTTTTTCCTGACTTCCTCTGGATTACTTTGACATCTTTAAGAATTCTACTTTGTTCAATGAATACTGTTTCTGAGTGTGTCACCTTGTATAGTTTTCTTAGTGATTGCTCTAGATATTAGTTTATATATATATGTAATGCTTCACAGTTTACAGGAGTTATCACTTCACCAGTTCATATGAAGTATAGAAAACCTACCTCCCTTTACCCTCCTCCACTATCATTTTAATTGATTTTCCCCTTACCCTATAGGTAAGGTCTTGCTTTTCTCTGGCTGCTTTCAAGATTTTTCTTTGTGTTTAGCCCTCAGAAGTTTATGATGTGCCTTGGCATTGATTTATTTGGGTTATTCTTCTTGGAGGTTTGCTGAGCTCTTTGAATCTGTAGGTTTATGTCTCTTGCCTAATTTGGAAACTTTCAGCCATTATTTCTTCAAGTATTTTTTTAACGTTGTCCTCTTCTCCTCTCTTTTTGGGACACCAATAGCATGAAATTTGTTTTTGTTTTTCTTTTCGTTTTTTTATGGTTCCTAATGTCCCTCTGGCTCTCTTCATGTTTTGTTCAGTCTGTTTTTTCTCTGCCTTTCAAGATTGGGTCATTTTTATTTTTTTATCCTAGAGTTCACTGATTCTTTCCTCTGTCCCCTCCATTATTCCATTAAGCCCATCCACTGAGCTTTTCATTTAACTCATTTTATTTTTCAGTCTTAAAATTTCCATTTGGTTCTTCTTTATATCTTCTCTTTCAATGTTGAGACTTTCTATTTCTTTGCTGAGGCTTTCTATTTATTCATTTGTTTCTAGTGTGTTTTCAATTGCTCATCGATGCATTTTTATGATGACTGCTTTAAAATTTTTATCAGATAATTCTAACATCTCTGTCTTCTCAGTGTTGACATCTATTGATTATCTTTTTTTTTTCATTCAGTTTGAGATATTCCTGGTTCTTGATATGAAGAGTGATTTTTCACTGAAGCCTAGACATTTTGATATTATGTTATGAGACTCTGTATCTTATTTAAACCTTTTTTAACAGACTTTCCTGTATACTGCTCTCACAAGAGAAGGCAGGGAGGCACCTGACTAGTGACAGGTGGAGGTGGAAGTCCAATTTTCCCACTCAGCCTTCATTAACACCTGAAGGAGGGGTGTACCTCTCCATTGCTGGGTAAGGGTGGGACTTCCAGCCCCCCAAATGGTCTTCACTGACACCATGGTAGGGATGACCTTGTTAACACCAGGTGATGGTATAAGTTTGACTCACCATTAGGCCACCCCAGTGGGGTCACCCTCATTACTGCCGGGTGGTGTAGGTATCCAGGTTCCCAGGTTCACCACCTGAACTCTCCACTAATACCATGGTGGGTGGGGAGCCTTATTACTGGTCATTGGGGATGAATATTTATCTAAAACTTTCTGTCTTTCTAGGCTGTCCCTTTCATAGTCCTTTGGGTAGAGAGAATGGGCTTTTGTTGGGGCATTTTTTGGTCTGCATTCATTGGCATTTCCAATTTGTCAGCTCCTCTTGCTCCAAGTCTGGGATATATGAGGTAAAAGAAAACTCAGAGAACTCACACTGGATCCCAAGTTCCCTGGCCAATCTTCCTTCTTCCCGCACCTTTCAGAGTCTCCTTATGGTTTTTTTTTTATGATATATAATCTGCAGGGTTTTTAGTTGTACTTAGGGGGAGTAATAGGAAAAAACTATGTTTACTCCATTTTCCCAGTAGCAGAATTCATTTAAATATCTCCGTGTACATTTTCATCCCCTAAATTCTATTTCAGAACCCTTCAGTTGCTGTGTCTTTTACTTATCCTCTTTTTTTGACTGATAAGGAGAAGGGTGATGACAATATATTTTAACAATTAATAATAAACAGCAGTTGCCAATATATTTCTGTGCAACCTATGTCCTGTAACATGAGAATATTCTATGATAAAAATATTTACTGCCCTGGTTTCATTGGTTGATTTTATTTAGGTACACTGTAAAATCTGGATCCACGTTGAGTTTGTGGAGTGAAGGGTTAATATGATACAAAAATGCCTTTACGTTTAAAAAAAAATCAATATTCTATTACACTGTATATATGATGGTCATCATACTATTCTCTCTACATTTGTGTGATTAAAAATTCCCATAATATAAAGAAAAAGATTCTGTCAACAGAAAATGAACAAAGATATTCCTCTGACTAATAACCCTGTAAATCCAATACTGGAGAAGTTTAATGTCTAGAAGAAATTTCAGTAAACTCTGTCACAGCATCAGGCAACAATTCAACTTTTTTTTGTTATAATTTATCTTCACTGTCTCTCAAATTTTGTGTATTTAAAATGTATTCTACTCTTGCTTTAGTCTTACTGTGTTTGCTATTGGAAAACATAAAACATAAAACATTCTATTTATAATAAATAATATAAAGCCCTCTATGACATATATTTAACTGAAGGTGCATTAGAATAGTTTTTCCCTCCTGTTTTTTCCACCAAATTCTTTTCCATTCATTCCAATATAGTGTTGGAACTTGTTTCCAGAACAGAAAACACTGATTTCAAAGTACATATAGCTGTCACTGTCCCAAGATTTTCTTCTATACTATTGTTGCTAATCTATCATTTATTTTTCCTGTAGTGTTGGTAGTTTTAGGGCCTTTTGTTTTAGGTTTTTGGTCCTGCATGATTTTTTCTGTTGTTCTTATTATTAAATAAAATTGTATTTGGAACAGTTGACTCAGTTTACAAAAGCATATTGTTTTATAATAAAAGAGACTTTAAGCAATAATATAAATTTTTTATTCTATAGTTAAGGCCCAGAGGTATGAATTAATTTGTCTTGAGTAATAACATGGTAGAGCAAGCTATATCTATAAAGAATTAGTACCCGATCTTGACTTAAGACTTTCTGCAAACTTGATAAATATTTCTTATCAAAAGTTAAACATATTCATAACAAGACAGACTTCAACAATACTGATTTTACTTGTTAGTGCATTATAGTATTGTTATTGCTATTACTGTATAAAGATATGCTGTCCTTGAATATAAAGCAAAAGTGACAATAACCTATTTAGAAGATGAAAAATAATAACCTATGTTGAAATGAATAAGATATATCACTTATTATTCTATGTTAATCATATATTCACAGTCACAGGAACCATCTAAAGACACATCTTTTGAAGCACGATATTTTACATACAATTTGAGGATATTGAGAGTCATACTAACTTAAAATTTTTTGCCATGAAATAGTTTACTAACTCTACATCGCATACAAATGACAATGTGTGATCTGGAAAATGTACAAATATTTTGTCCATTTATCAAATTTTATTAAAAATTTTCTTTCCAAAGATAAGTTACTCTTTTTTTTTTTTTTTTTTTGGTGAGGAAGACCAGCCCTGAGCTAACATCTGTTGCTAATCCTCCTCTTTTTTTGCTGAGGAAGACTGGCCCTGGGCTAACATCGTGCCTATCTTCCTCTACTTTATATGGGACGCCGCCACGGCATGGCAGACAGGCAGTGCGTCCGCGGGCGCCCGGGATCCGAACCCGCGAACCCCGGGCTGCTAAGCGCGGACGAAACCGCTGCGCCAGTTACTCTTAAGCCCTGGCCTATGATATCATTTTATATGTATATGTTTGAGTTATAGCAACAAGAGCTAGCAGTTCCAGCATTTATTAAATGCTCACTAACATCTAGGCTCAAAGCTTTTTATGTACATCATCTCATGTAATCTTCATAATATTATCCTTATTTCAATAATGAAGAAATACATTTTTTTGTGTGTATGTGTGAGGAAGACCAGCCCTGAGCTAACATCCGTTGCTAATCTTCCTCTTTTTTTGCTGAGGAAGACTGACCCTGGGCTAACATCCGTGCCTATCTTCCTCCACTCTATACGGGATGCCGCCACGGCGTGGCTGACGAGCAGTGCATCGGCGGGCGCCCGGGATCCGAACCCGCGAACCCAGGGCTGCCAAGCGCCAACTAAACCGCTGTGCCACTGGGCCGGCCCCAAGAAATACATTTTAAAAAGTTAAGTAACTTGCCTGACCTGAGAAAACTAATCAGTGAACAAGCTGGGAAATTGCATGGCAGTTTCCATACAGGCACTCAAAAACATAATTTGAATAAATGAATCGATGAATCAAGCCTGCTAACTTAGAAGTTACATACTGCCCTTCAATCCCTTGTAAAAGCTCAATTACAAGTTATGTTGATAGCATCAACACAGCAACAACACAATGAATAGAAACTGTAAATACAGAATGAACTACACAAACTCCTAGACTGGATACTTTACCTAGGACTCTCCATCCACTCCAATTCTACACCAAGACATCTCTGCAGCAAGTTATATCTCTCCCCCTTTTCCAACTTGTTCAAGGAAAATGATATTTTCCTTAATGCATCTCCAGGAGAAGTGAACCATAGCAAGACATTTTAGAATCACATTTTCTATCTCCAACGGATCGTTTCAGTGTCACTAAACACACGTTCTCCAACCGAATTTTAAAAGTGACCTTAAAAATTATCTTTAACCATCCTTTTTTATTTTACAGTTATAAAGGTGAGGACTAAAGAGACTTGGTTATGAGCTTAAGGTTAGTATGGATCCAAGACCATAACAATAGTCTTTTTTCAAACTCCAGATTTTTGGATGATACCATAATACCTTTACAAATAAAATAATCTGAGAAAGTGAACTTTTGGAGGTCAAAAATTCTATACATGCAAGGCTT
The DNA here is from genome assembly GCA_031878705.1 of Tapirus indicus. Classification (NCBI taxonomy): domain Eukaryota; kingdom Metazoa; phylum Chordata; class Mammalia; order Perissodactyla; family Tapiridae; genus Tapirus; species Tapirus indicus. The sequence goes on from CM062918.1 coordinate 20,374,391, forward strand.
CCTTCCCTTTGGTGTCTGAGTAAGATAGGCAAGGTTTGCACTATTATAGTCATCATCTTTTTTCTTAATACATATCCCATTCAGCTTGGAGCTAGATAACAAATAACAATAGCTAACATAAACTGAAAGCTTGCTCTGATCCAGAAAATTTATTAAATGTTTTATATATATTTTCATTAAATGTGAAGATCAGAATATAATTGTTTTTTAAAATGAAATGTTCTTATATTACTACTTAGAATCACAAAGTTTTAAGTAGTTGGGAAATTAGATGTGCATTGCCTTTCATTTTGCACTAACACACATGCAAAACACTATGTGACTGCAAAGAAATTGCTAACATTAGAAGAAACTTTCAGAGAATTCTGAGTTTGATTTAAGAGAGGTTATCTAATTTAAAAACTTTTCAGTTGAAACGTAATCTGGCATAGATGACACTACAAGTTCCCAGAAACTATATCCTAGGTCCAACTGATAAAGTTTAAATTGTGTGGTTTTGTGTGGAGAGGGGGCAAAAGAAATAACAAATATGTGTATTTTATTAGTCATAACAGGATTTCAACATCATCCAACAAATTCCTGGATCAAAGTCAAGAATATTCTCAAGACTTATTATAACATGGCATATTTAAACTTAGAGTTGGTATATGATAAATGTCATTTTATGAAAAGAATAATAGTTTTATTTATACATAATGACTCACCAGGCACAAATACTTCTTAAAATAGGAAGTGATTTAGATATATGACTACTGACATAAAATACAAAATCTCAATATACAACGTAAATATGTATTATAAATTATGACTGTAATCAGAGAAAGTAAGGAATTTTAACAATTAATTTCTCTATGGCCCAATTATTCCTACTCTATGAACTTGAAGGAATTATATTCTAAATAATCTTTGTAACACAAAATAACAAAAACTTCTATCTCTTTGGCAATATGATGCACTATTCTGAATTTTAAAAAGCTTTAACAACCAATCAATATAAATGGGTTTACATTCTGCTACACTTACTTCTCTGATCAAAGAAGCATAGTAAGAGACTCCGTCCTTCAGAATCATACATCTACTTGAAGAGGTTACATTAACAATACAAAATTACTCAGATCTGTCCTTCAGAGTCCTAGTGCAACAGGGACTCAGAGGGGGAAAAGAGACTGAGAGCTAAAATGGGAAGGGAAGCCTTCTCACAGAAGGCAGCCTTGAAAGTGCTTTTGTGGGGAAGAGACCAGATGTGAGAATGGGCTTCAGCCCTGGGTCTAGATTCAGCTGCAATTTTCAGAGCTACTGAGAGAGGCACCCTGACTACAGAGCAATATTTACCGTTGGAGAGTAGGTACATATAAACCTAGATAGGTAGAGTTCTGGATATTAGGGCGTTTAGATTTAATTTTGTAAAAATAAAACAAAACCAAAAATCACCTATTAAATGTGTAAAATAGTGTGTGAAAAAGCACAAGCATAGATAATACATGAGGTAAAGTAGAGAGAATGAAGCATACTCAAATGCATAAGTTTGTGTTTACTAACATGAAATAAAAATAATAAATATTTATGGAGGCTGCCTCTTATTTTATAAAATCTCTCCACAGGAGAAGAAAAACATGAATTTAATTATGGAAAACAATCATTGAGAATAGTATGAGAATACTGCCGCTTTGTCTGGAGGGCTTGGAAAAAGTGATACTAAACTATTTCTAAGCCAAAGGAAAATGAATGTAGAATATTCCTCTTTGAGAACGCAAATATCCAGTGGGAAATTACCAGGAGTAAGCTTTTCATTCCCACTCTCAGTTCCAGGAGAACAAAAAGCAAGAAGTTTAGTTAGACAACCCCCCACATGATTACCTTTGAGCAATGAATTAAACAGGAAAACAAAATAAAATAAACACTGTAAAGAAAACGAAACTGTTTGTTTAAAAGGGAATCTTAAAGTTTATAATTATTTCTCTACGATGTTAGAAACAGAGTAAAAAACTTACATTTCAACCCCTCAGTTAATTTTAGACAAGGAAAAATGAGAATATACATATTCTTAGAAAAGAAAATTTAGTAACACAGTTCTCACGCGTGTTTTTGAAAACGGAGCAGTCTCCAAGCATGAAGTTGTTTTTTTCTTCTTAAATTAAAAGTTGTGTGTTTGTTTTTATTTAATTGGGGAGGGGCATTTAATAATTATGGAAATGTCCTTTTAATTATAACCTTGAGATTTTGATATTCTAAAATTGAAGCAAATTTTGACCGATAACATCTCCCTCAAAATAAATTAATTTTGTTGGTTAAGTATTTGACCTTTTAAGGAACTCTGAATTGAGAGGGAGGGAGGGATAGACACATAGTCAAAGAAAGAGAGAGGGAGGGGGAAAAAAGGAGAGAGGAGGGGGGAGAGGAGGAGAAAGGGAAAGAGAAAGAGAGGGAGAGAGAGGCGGAGAGAGAGAGAAAGGAAATTGTAAAGTATCTTTTTATAAGTCAATATTCAGAAGTCTTTCAGTTCTAATGGAATAAAATAAATGCTAGAGAGCCACATTTTATTCCTAAAGGAATGCCAAATATACCACCTCTCAAACCTGGGTGGCAGAAAACCAGCAAGAACAAAATTGTTCAATATTATACCTGGTGTTCTACATCAGGAATGAAAATAGTCACAGGAAGTAACAAGCAGTCCTGTTATAGCCAGCCATACTTTGATAAGATACAGTAGCAAACTGAATCATAGTCAAAATGAATGCTTTCCAGGGCAAAAGTCTTCCTGAGGAAGACATAACATAGAGAATACACTGTGGTGTTCTTGACTGGTTAAGAAGAAACACTGAACCATGCACAAAATGTTCCAGTAAAATCTATGCAGAATGTGAGTTCCATCAATCTTTGCAGAAGTTGTGTTGCAAGTTATCACATGGGGAGAGGGAGTGTCTGTATGAAGGGAGAGAAAGAATGTGAGTGTGCGTGTGTGTGTGTGTGTGTATTTGACCATGAGGGAAAGTGGATAATCAGGTCATATAAGTTTAATATCTCTATTTTCAGGCAGACCTTTATGTGTGATTGTTGAGCTTCAGGAATGGGTATCACAAGTACGTTCAGCAGTAAAATATCAGGGTTGGAAAGGATGTCAGTAAAACTTTTCATTTTGCCTCATATTTGCAGGCAGTTTTGCTCTTAAATTAACAAAGTAGCTCTGCTGCCCTTTTCCAGAATTTTTTGGAGAGGAATATTCTTTGGCCATTTTTTACCATTTCAGATTAAATTAAAACATATTTAAGCATCTACACACTATGTGAAAAGTCAACAAGGTAGTTGAGAAGAGGCCACAGATCTGAAGATGTACATGTTTTATCCATACAATACCTGGAAGTCAAGTAAGTGCTAAATGTTTTCAGTATAATCTAATAGTAAGTACAGTGAGAGTTAGGGAAAAATAGTTTGGCTTCACCTATTTCCTATGAAAAAGTAACCTTATTGACCTAATTGTATATATTGTTTATTCTACAGAGTAAGAACCTGAGAAATATTTTTAAATAAAAAGACGAATGAATGAGTGATGAAATAAACAGTAATAAAAATAAGAAAAAAATGAGTTTCCCATCTTTATATGACTTACCCTATTTCTTCATAAAATCACTACTTCATTTGTTAGGGTAGATATATGCATGGCTGGACCTAAGTTGTCTTTTTTTAAAGAAAATTGCAAAGATGTGTGAAAGTAATTTTAGGTATTAAGAAGCTGACAAGAATTCAAGGACTCTAAAAGCAAACAATTGTCATACTTGTTAGTCCTATGACAAGATGATATGTTATATCATTTTGCAACTCAGACTTTGGAATTCTTGAGACCTGGGTTCAAATTCCACAGCAGCAATTATCAGCCATGAGTTAACAGACAAATAACACTCTCTGATAATCAACTTGCCCAGATATAATATGGGTACCAAATTTAATTTATAAATTTATTGTGAGTATAAAATACAGTATTCTTAATTTATTAGTAATATTACTAATTTGTGTTATTAATCCATAACCTGTATTTCATGTTTGAGGCACTCTGATCCATGCTGTACATGCATCATTTCATCAACTCACTCCTCTACTCATCAGCAGGATGTCTAATTGAGTACCTGGCAGGTAGTGGACATTTAAGTAATGATAGTAGTTGCTGTGCAGTGTATAAGAAATGGGTATTGGCTTACAAAGAGATTTTAATTACACAATGGACAATTTAGAAATACTTTGGGAAAAGATAACCATTGTATGTAAGTAGAAAGCAGATATGAAGTGATTGAGAGGAAGGTAATTTACTAACACTGCTCTAGTTGTTTAATTGTGTTTTACCACAATTTAAAAATAGGATTATAAATATACATATTGGATCTACTTATCAGCCATGTAATCACCTGTAACATATAGAAAGGTTATGAAGAGAACCACAAAGATGATAAAAGGACTAGGAAATAGCTCTTAAAAAAGGTTCAGTTGAGGGGCCGGCCCGGTGGCGCAGCGGTTTCGTCCGCGCTTGGCAGCCCGGGGTTCGCGGGTTCGGATCCCGGGCACCCGCCGACGCACTGCCTGTCAGCCATGCCGTGGCGGCGTCCCATATAAAGTAGAGGAAGATGGGCACGATGTTAGCCCAGGGCCAGTCTTCCTCAGCAAAAAGAGGAGGATTAGCAACGGATGTTAGCTCAGGGCTGGTCTTCCTCACCAAAAAAAAAAAAAAAAAAAAAGGTTTTGCTTTTGGTAACATAGCAATTGGAATGTGGTAGGACTTGACTGACATTAAAAATGATATGTCTAATTGGTCATTCTTGGTACAGATTAAGCAAGTTTTATTCAGGGTAGCAGAATGGAAACTACTCCTGAAGGTGACAGTGCACATGGTAGGAGAGACCATAACCTGGGGGTAGGAGAGTGTCTTATTGGTCTTTACATAATGGTACCTGGTGTACAGTAAGTGTTGAAAATTATTTATGGAGAGGAAGAGAGAGAGAGAGCAGAGAGGGGGGTGGTGTCCTCCAACCCTGACTAGACTAGTGGTTGAAAATGTGGCCACCCATGAAAATTGCCTGAAATGCTTCTTGCAAAGATAGCGTGCCAGAAAAAAACCCACAGAATTAGGAATCTGAACAATTTTTTTAAAAGAAAGGTTCACAGGTGTTTCTGATGGCTGGTCAGGACTGGCAGCCATTAGAGTAGGCTATAAAAATCACTGGATCAGAACTCCAAACTCCATTTGGAAGATGACACTGGCCGCCAGCTCACATCTTTAGTTGTGGCCTAGGGGCATGAAGGGCAGAGCTTTGACAGGCAAGGGCCGGGACACTCCTATAGCATATTTATGTTAAACTAGAGTTCAAGCAACTTCAAAATGCTTATGATAGAACCATGTTCAGGAGAATGTATAGGTTGACTGGCCTCATCCCATTGTTCTTAGTGAAAGAAGAAAGCTATGAGAAGCAGCAAAGAGGCTTTCCTTTTCTATTCCTGAGACTTACAATATTAAAGTAACTAAACAAGGAGGCCATTAGACTGAGGCGGCTCTAAAGCCTTGATAGCCTAGTAAGCAAACCAAAACCTAAGCCAGAGTCAATGCAGTTTTATGTGAGAAAATGAAACTTAAGAACAACCAATCACAAACAGCCAACTAGGCTTTCCCAAATAAAGCAAGTGCTTAAGCTACAGCCAATCAAATCATTTCTTTGTTTTGCTTCCATGTCTGCTCTATAAAAGCTTCTCCCCAGCTCCTGTCCAGAAGCCACCTAACCAGTTTCAGTTTGGCACTGCCCGATTTGAACTGATGATTGCTCAAATAAACTCTTCAAGATTGTAATGTACATCGGTTTATCTTTTAACAACACTGAGCCCTTTACTTGGAACTTGACTGAATTTATAACTCCAGAGGTAACTTTTACTTTGCAAGGAGAACAATCGAACTATTTAAAAATCTCAGCCCCCTCCACATCTTGGGGAGCAACCTCTTGTTTCTCTATAGAGATGTGAGGTTATTCCCGTATCATCAAATGTAAATATGCATTAGGACCATGCTAATTTGCTAACACTGGATATGCATTCACAATTCCAATCTGGTGTATTAAAATATATACGTGTATAAATGTTAAATAAAACCAGACAGTTGAATTACACCCAGAGATGGTTCTAGAAATGAAGAGTGTTACATCATGAAAAGGGGAAAAAAGCAGGGTTGCCGGCATTGCTTTTACTTTAGTCAACATGTGATTAGTGAGACTTCTGCAGAGACTTGTCAGGGGTGTAAAGTATACTTGAATTAGCAGGTAAGACAGTCTTTTAACATTTTTCTCTCTCCAACAGACATAAAGTTTAGATTAGTGAAGGTGCAGCCTTCTTAGATAAAATTCCTTCTGTACTTAGTCCTATGGCATTCATAATTTTGATTCTGGCCTGTCCTCTAAAGTCATTCAAAGAGATGGACTTTAGGGTAAACTAACATCATTCACTTTATGAATCAGCATAACACTAACCAATCTTACTTTTACCATGTTTAGTCTGGCTGGTTTCAGTAAACTAAAAGTGAATTTAAACTAGTACACTCTGCTATACATCATTTTCTTCTAAAACATTCACCACCAACATCACTACCGCCACCACCACTATTTCAATTTCCCAAGCCAGAGTTATCTCAAAAAGTACAGGGGAAGAGAACAACTTCCCTAAATTTATGGTAAATATATATTAGATTCTAAGTAGTTTCTACCTGAAAATGTTTTACATGCTCAGTATGCTTCCCCTTGGAATATTTAATAAAAAATGAAATTGACTACAGACACTAATTTATGAAATATCATATTTCCACATGTATGTAGTATTTGACTCATTTGTAAATGTGCACACATTTTTCAAGTCTGTAATAGCCAAATGAAATCTGTGTGGTCTTAGTTTGAATCTAGACTCTGCTATCTACTCACGCTCATATGTGTCTTGGGCAAGTTTCTTTAATCCCTCTGAATATCAGTCTGTTCCTATATAAATGTCAATAACATCACTCTACTTCATGAGGTTGTTCTGAAAAGCAAATAAAATAAGGTTTATGAAATGAACTCAAACATTCATTAAAGAGACGCTTAAATAATGCCTACCAGAGTAAGGAGAGCACTTGCAAGACAGATTATTGACATGGTAGGTGACCATACAAAAATATTGGAGATGATAGAAAAATGGAAATGGGCAATATAGTTACCATTTTCAAAAACAGAAAGTAAGTAGATTCTACTTGAACTATTTCCTGGAAAATACTACAGGGAATGTAATATAAGGAATATTTAGATGAACAAAAGTGGTGAGTCCTAATAATCCAGGTTCATAGAGAACGAAAACTAACAGTCTTTCTTTACTTGTACATCTTTAATGCAGATTGAAAAACTCTCTCAGGATAACCATGTGATAAAGATGGAGAAAAATTATCTAAATGCTAGTGTAATGAGCTACATTCCTAATTATTAAAAAAATTATGCCTGGATATTTTACTAAGTTGATCCATACAAACCTGAGAAATATCTAGACATGTATTAAAAGACCCTGGCCTTGCTTCACACCTAATAAACATTTTGGCTCTCAATTTGAACAAAGAATAGGAATTAATAATAGCAATAATAATGGCATTTATTAAATCCCAGTTATGTGCAACATACATTGCAAAGCATCTTTTCTATATTATCCCCTGTACTCCTGAAAACCACTCTTAGAAATAGTACTGCCATCATCTCCATTTCTTATAGATAAAAAACTTAGGCTTTAAAAAATTAATAGTCACAATAATAATAAAGGGAATGGTAGGAAACTTTGGGAGGTAATGGGTAGGTCTATGGCCTTGATAGTGGTGCTTGGTTCATATTAGTAAAATGAATTCAGCAATACATTAAAAAAACCATACACTGTGATCAAGCAGGATTTATCCCAGTGGTGCAAGGATGGTTCAATACCTGCAAATCAATCAACATGATACACCACATTAACAAAATGAAGAACAAAATCATACAATTATCTTAATAAATGCAGAAAAGGCTTTTGACAAAATTCAATATCTATTTATGATAAAAACTCTCAACAAAGTGGTATAGAGGGAACATACCTAGACCTAATAAAGGCCATATATGACAAACCCACAGCTAATATCACACAACTTAACAGTGAAAACCTGAAACCCATTTCCTCTAAGATCAGGAACAAGAGAAGGATGCCTACTCTCACCACTTTTATTCAACATAGCATTGGAAGTCCTAGCCATAGCAATCACACAAGAAGAAATAAAAGTCACCCAAATTAGAAAATAAGTTAAACTGTCAAGTTTGTAGATGACAAGATAGTATATATAGGAAATCCTAAAGACTCCACCAAACAACTATTAGAACTAATAAGTAAATTAGGTAAAGTTGCAGAATACAAAATTAATATACAAAAATCTGTTGTGATTCTACACACTAATAACAATCTATCAGAAAAATTAAGAAAACAATCCCATTTACAACTGCATCAAAAAGAATAAAATACCTGTGAATAAATTTAACCAAGAAGATGAAAGACCTGTACTCTGAAAACTATAGGACATTGATGAAAGAAATGGAAGACATCACAAATAAATGGAAAGATACACTGTTCTTATAAAGGAGCAGAATAAATATTGTTAAAATGTCCATACTACCCAAAGCAATCTACAGATTCAATGCAATCCCTAACAAAATACCAATGACATTTTTCACAGAACTAGAACAAATAATTCTAAAATTTGTATGGAACCACAAAAGACTCCAAATAGACAAAGCAATCTTGAAAAAGAAGAACAAAGCTGGAGGTATCATGCTCCTGGATTTCAAATTACAATACAAAGTTATAGTAATCAAAACAGTATGGTATTGGCACAAAAACAGACACATAGACCAATGGGACAGAATAGGGAGCCCAGAAAGAAACCCACACTAAAATGGTCAATTAATCTACAACAAAGGAAGCAAGCATGTACACTGGGGAAAAGACAGTCTCTTCAATAAATGATATTGAGAAAACTGGATAGCTACATGCAAAAGAATGAAGCTGGACCACTCTCTTACACTATACAAAAAATGAACTCAAAATGGATTCAAGACTTACATGTAAAACCCCAAATCATAAAACTCCAGAAGAAAATATACGCAGGAAACTCTTTGACATTGGCCTTAGCAATATTTTTGTGGATCTGTCTCCTCAGGCAAGGGCAACAAAAGCAAAATTAAACAAATGGGACTACATCAGACTAAAAAGCTTCTGCCCAGTAAAGGAAACTATCAAAAAAACAGAAAGGCAACCTACTGAATGGGAGAAGATATTTACAAATGATATATCCACTAAGGGGTTAATGTTGAAAATATATAAAGAAATCATACAACTCAATATTAAAACAAAACAAAACAAAAAACAATCCCATTAAGAAATGGGCAGAGGACCTGAATAGACATACATAAGGCCAATAGACACATGAAAAGATGCTCATCATCACTAATCATCAGGGAAAAGCAAATCAAAATCACAATGATACATCACCTCATGCTTGTTAGAAGGGCTATCATCAAAAAGACAATAAATAACAAGTGTTGGCAAGAACATGGAGAAAAGGGAACACTCAGGCACTGTTGGTGGGAATGTAAATTAGTGCACCCACTATGGAAAATGATATAGAGATTCATCAAAAAAAATTAAAATTAGAACTACCATACAATCCAGCAATTCCACTTCTGGCTTTTTACCTGAAAAAAACAAAGCACCATATATGTGCCCTATGCTCACTGCAGCATTATTTACAATAGCCAAGATTTGAAAGCAACATAAGTGTCCATCAATAGGTGAATGGATAAAAAAGATGCATATTATATATGTGTATATATATATATATATATATATACACACACACACACACACACACAATGGAATATTAACCATAAAAAAGAATGAAATCTTGCCATTTGTGACAACATGGATGGTCCTAGAGGGTATTATGCTAAGTGAAATGTCAGAAGGAGAAAAACAAATGCTGTATGACTTCACTCATATGTGGAACCAAAAAGCAAAACAAATGAACAAACAAAACAAAACATAAACAGACTCACAGATACAGAGAACTAACCAGTGGTTGCCAGAGAGGAAGGGGTGGAGAGTTGGGTGAAACAGGTGAGGGGATTAAGAAATACATACTTCAAGTTATAAAATAAATAAGTCACGGGGATGTAGTACAAAGCATAAGGAATATAGTCAGTAATATTATAATAACTTTTTATAGTGACATACAGTAACTAGACTTATGATGGTGATCATTGAACAACGTATGTAAATGCCAAATCACTACATGGTACACCAGAGCTAACGTAATATTTTATGTCAACTATATTTCAATAAAAAGATGACTACTTGACTCTGATTGTGTAATAATTAATTTGGAAAATAATTCAAAATTTATCCTGTATATCTTTTCATTAAAAAAATTAAAGTTTTTAATTTTAATTGTGACATCAGCATCATGGTGGAGTGAGTTGTTCCCTTTGTCTCTCCCCTCTCAGAGACTGGTTGTTTGTCTCATCCAGTCAGACATCCATTGACTAACAAAGGACTCCCTGCACTGCACACCAGAACGCCTGAGCCATCCATGCATCTATACATCTGAAGGTGGGTGGACTGGACCTCCAGGAGGCAGTGAAACTAGGAGATCAGCCCCTCCCTCTCCCCCGGTGATGGCAATCCAAAGCACAGATCCTCCCACCGGTGCTCACCACCAACCACAGGCTGCTAGGGCAAACAAGACCCTTGTGGCTTGGGTCCTGCTCCCCTCTCCCAGCAGTAGCAGGTGGTGCACATGTTCCAAGGATTCAGGACACAGAGAAAAGACAGAGACCTGGCCCCCTCCCATCCCTGGCAGTGTTGCCAATCCTTCCAGCAGTGGGAACAGCATCCAAAATGTGAATTTCCCCAGTAGGGGCAGGGTGGACTGACCTGAGGTTTTTGAGCACATCTGCACATGCCAGTGACCAGAGGCTGTTCAAGCAGCAATGATACCCACTCATGGCTTAGCCCCTGCTCCCCCACTGGTGGTGGATGGCACACACACCATAAGGCTTGAGGACAGAGAGAGGTGCCAGTGACCCAGTCCCCTCTTCTTCCCCTGGAAATGCTGCCAGTCTTTCCAGCAGTGGGGACAGCAACTAAAACATGGATTGCCCCAGCAGGAGCAGGGTGCTCTGACCTGAAGTCTCAAAAAACACACCGGCATGTGCCAGTGACTAGAGACTGTAGGACCAGCAACAACACTTGCAGCTTAGCCCCTGCCACTACCCCAGCAGTGGCAGGTGACACCTGCGACCTGAAGCTTTAGGAACCACAGCAGAACCCATGACCCAGCCCCTAGTGGCACCCTCAGTACTGGCTCCACCAGCAGTAGGGGCTGCATACAAGAACTCAAGCCCCCAGCAACAATAGTGACACCTGTGAGCCCAGCACCCCCAGATAACCCAAGGGCAGCAGCACAGGTCATGCATGGGACATCAGTACCCAAGCCTGTGGAGAGCCAGTGGTGCAACAGGAGATGGAGGTGACCCCAGAAGCAGTAGAAGTGCTCATAGCCTGGTGACCCTGGTGGTGAATCCTGAGACAGTAGCAACATCAGAAGTAGCAAGGCACCAGTAACCTCAGAGGCACAAGTGGCACAAGGAGGCACTGACAATGCCTCTAGCAGAGGCAGTGGGAGATAGAAAGTACAGGCTCTCAAATACAACCAGAAGCAGCTCTGAACCAAGGTAACCAAAGTCGTAGCCAAATAAGAAAGGTGGTTACTACCACAAATGGGCTGGCAGGGGATCAATTAATCAAGTACCATGAAGAACTACAGTAACAGGGCAGAATAGAATGACAATGATAACTCTCCAGAAATCAAACTTGAAGTCACAGAAGACTAAAGTCTAACTGACAGAGAATTCAAAATAGCTGTCATGAAAGAAACTCAATGAGTTAACAGAAAACTCAGAAAGACAGTTGAATGAGATCAGGAATAAAATTAATGAACAGAAGGAGTACTTCACCAAAGAGACTGAAACTCTAAAAAAGAAAAAAGAAAAAAAGAAATACTGGAGATGAAAACACAATTAATGAGATAAAAATAGAGTAGAAAGCATTAAAAATAAAGCAGATCAAATGGAAGAGAGAAGTAGTGAGCTCAAAGATAGAAATCTAGAAATGATTCAATTGGAAGAGGAGAGGGAACTAAGATTTTTAAAAAATGAAGAAATTCTGTGAGAAATATCTAACTCAATTAGGAAAAGTAACATAGGGATAATAGCTATACCAGAAGGAGAAGAGAGGGAGAAAGGAGAGAGAGCTTATTCAAAGAAATAATAGCAAAGAATTTCTAAAACCTGGGGAAGGAACTGCACATGAAAGTACATGAAGCTACTAGAACTCCTAATTTCCTCAGTGCAAAACGACCTTCTCTGAGGCATATAATATTAAAACTATCAAAAGTCAATGACAGAGAAAGAATGTTAAGGGGCCAGCCTGCTGGTGCAGCGGTTTAGTTCGCACTTGGCAGCCCAGGGTTTGTGGGTTTGGATCCCGGGTGCCCGCCGACAAACTGCTTGTCAGCCACGCTGTGGCAGTGTCCCATATAAAGTAGAGGAAGATGGGCACAGATGTTAGCCCAGGGCCGGTCTTCCTCAGCAAAAAGAGGAGGACTAGCAATGGATGTTAGCTCAGGGCTGGTCTTCCTCACAAAAAAAAAAAAACAAAAAAAAAAACAAAGAAAGAATGTTAAGGAAAGCCAGAGAGAAGAAAACTTACAACCAAACCCCCATCGGGCTTTCAGTGGATTTCTCAGCAGAAACTCTACAGGCTAGGAGAGAGAGGAATGATATATTCAAAACACTGAAAGACAAAAACTAGCAAAATTACCCTTCAGATATGATGAAGAAATAAAAGCTTTCCCAGACAAATAAAAGCTGAGGGAGTTCATCACTACAAGACCTGTCTTATAAGAAGTGTTGAGAGGAGCCCTCCTATCTGAAATAAAAAGGCAAAGGTTTACAAAGCTTTGAGCAAGGAGACAAATAGACAGACAGAATTTAAAAAATGAAGCTCTATATCAGAATAGGTTAAAAAATATAACTAAGGGATAAAGGGAAAGAAAGCATCAAAAATAACTATAACCACTTTAATTTGGTTACAAACTCATAACACAAAAAAGAATAATTTGTGATAACAAAAACATAGAAGAGAAAGAGAAAAGGATGGCAACTGCATACACTAATGGAGACAAGGGGCTATCAGAAAAAGGACTAGCTCAGCTATGAGATCTTTTATACAAACTTCATGGTAACCACAAAAAAAATCAGAGCAGAGTCACAAATCATAAATAAAGAAAAAACTTAGAAAAACATCACAGAAAACCACCAAACTGAAACGGCAGATGGAAATACAAGAAAAAAGAAACAATGGAAATATAGAACAACCAGAAAATACAAGATAAAATGGCAGTATTAAGCCCTCATATATCAATAATCACTCCAAATGTAAATGGATTGAATTTACCAATCAAAAGATGCAGATTTGCTGGACAGAATAAAAAACAAGACCCAAAAATATGCTGCCTCCAGGAAACACATCACAGCTCTAAAGACAAAAACAGGCTCAGAGTGAAGGGATTGAAGATGATACTCCAAGCAAATGACAACCAAAAAAAAAATGAGTATAGCTATACTTACATCACACAAAACAGACTTCAAGACAACAAGAGAAAAAGATGGGCATTATTAATGATAAAAGGGATATTCCACCAAGAAGACATAACACTTATTAATATACATATATATATATATATATATGCACCTAACTCAGGAGCACCAAAGTAATTAAAGCAACTATTAATAGACCTAGAGAGAGAAATTGACAGCAACACAATAATAGTAGGGGACCTTAACACCCCACTTACATCAATGGATAGATAATCCAGACAGAAAGTCAACAAGGAAACAGCGTCCTTAAATGAAACTCTAGACCAGATGAACTTAATAGATGTATAGAGAGAGAACAGTCAATCCAAAAACAGCAGAATACACATTCTTCTCAAGTGCACATGGATCATTCTCAAAGATAGAAAACATATGTTAGGAAACAAAGCAAGTCTCCATAAATTTAAGAAGATTGAAATCATACCAAGCATCTTTTTCAATCACAATGCTATGAAACTAGAAATCAACTACAAGAGAAAAGCTGGGAAAGTCAAAAATATGTGGAGACTAAACAACCTCATACTGAACAACTATTGGATAAATGAAAAAAAAATCAAAGGAGAAAATAAAAATTACTTGGAGACAAATGAAAATGTAAACACAACATACCAAAACTTATGGGATGCAGCAAAAGTGGTACTAAGAGAGGAATTTATGGCAATACAGGCCTACTTCAACAAACAAGAAAAATCTCAAATAAGCAACCTTACACTATACCCTAAAAGAATTAGAAAAAGAAGGACAAATAAAGGCGAAAGTCAGCAGAAGGAAGGAAATAATAAAAATCAGAGCAGAAATAAATGAAATAGAGACTAAAATAAACAATAGAAGGAATCAATGAAATTAAGAGCTGGTTCTTTGAGAAGATAAACAAAACTGACAAACCCTTAGCCAGACTCACTGAGAAAAAAAGAGAGAAGACTCAAATAAATAAAATCAGAAATGAAAGAAGAGAAATTACAACAGACACCACCAAAATACAAAGGATTATTGGAGAATACTATGAAAAGTTATATGCCAACAAATTGCATAATGTAGAAGAAATGGATAAATTCTTAGAATCATACAACCTCCCAAAACTGAATCAAGAAGGAATAGAGAATCTGAATAGATCAATCACAAGTAAAAACACTGAAATAGCAATCAAAAACCTCCCAAAAAACAAAAGCCCAGGACCAGATGGCTTCGGCTTCTCTGTTGAATTCTATCAAACATTCAAAGAAAATTTAATACCTATCTTCAAAAACTTTTCCAAAATATTGAAGAGGAAGGGATGTTTCCTAACTCTTTTTACAAGGCCAACAATGCCCTGTTACAAAAACTAGACAAGGGCAACACAAAAGAAGGAAAATTACAGGCCAATATTGCTGATGAACAAAGATGCAAAAATCCTCAACAACATATTAGCAAATAGAATATAACAATATATTAAAAGGATCATACACCACAATCAGATGGGATTTATGCCAGGGATGCAGAAATGGTTCAACATCCACAAATCAATGTGATACACTATATTAACAAAATGAAGAATAAAAATCACATGACCATGTCATAGATGCAAAGAAAGCATTTGACAAGATCCAAAATCCATTTATGATAAAAACTCTCAATAAAATGGGTATAGAAGGAAAATACTTCAACATAATAAAGGCCATGTATGACAAACCCACAGCCAACATCATACTCAATGGTGAAAAACTGAAAGCCATTCCACTGAGAACAGGAATAAGACAAGGATGCCCACTCTTGCTCAATATAGTACTGGTAGTTTTAGCCAGAGCAATTAGGCAAGAAAAAGAAATAAAAGAGATCCAAACTGGAAATGAAGAAATAAAACTGTCACTATTTGCAGATGACAGAAATTGAGAATGGAATCCCATTTATAATTGCAACAAGAAGAATAAAACACCTGGGAATAAATTTAGTGGAGGAGGTGAAAGACCGATACACTGAAAATTATAAACCATTATTGAAGAAAATCCAAGAAGACATAAGGAAATGGAAAGATATTTCATGCTCATGGATTGGATGAATAAACATAGTTAAAATGTCCATATTACCTAAAGTAATCTACAGATTCAATACAATCCCTATCAGAACCCCAATGATATTCTTCATGGAACAAGAACAAAGAATCCCAAAATTTACATGGAACAACAAAAGACCCTGAATAGTCAAAGCAGTTGTGAGAAAAAAGAACAAAGTTGGCTGTACCACACTCCCTGAATTCGAAATATACTACAAAGCTACAATAATCAAAACAGCATGGCACTGGCACAAAAACAGACACACAGATCTATGAAACAGGATTGAGAGCCCAGAAATATAACCACATATCTCCGGATAGCTAACCTTCAACAAAGGAACCAAGAACATACAATGGAGAAAGGAAATTCTCTTCAAAAAACAGTGTGGGGAGGGGGCTTGCCTGGTGGCGCAGCGGTTTCGTCCGCTCTTGGCAGCCCAGGGTTCGCAGGTTCGGATCCCGGGTGCCCGCCGACACACTGCTTGTCAGCCATGCCGTGGCGGTGTCCCATATAAAGTAGAGGAAGATGGGAACGGATGTTAGCCCAGGGCCAGTCTTCCTCAGCAAAAAGAGGAGGATTAGCAACAGATGTTAGCTCAGGGCTGGTCTTCCTCACAAAAAAAAAAAAAAAATGGTGTGGGGAAAACTGGACAGCCACATGAAAAAGGATGAAAGTTGACCATTATTTTACACCAAACACAGAAGTTAACTCAAAATGGATTAAAGACTTCTAAGACCTGAAACCATAAAACTTCTAGAAGAAAAAAATGGGCAGTACGCTCTTTGACATTGGTCTTAGAAGTTATCTTTTTGAATACCATCCCTACCAAGGCAAGGGAAACAAAAGAAAAAAATAAACAAATGTGCCTACAGCAGACTAAAAAGCTTCTGTACAGCACAGGAAACCATCAACAAAACAAAAAGACAACCCACCAACTGGAAGAAAATATTTGCAAATCATATATCCAACAAGGGGCTAATTTCCAAAATATGTAAAGAACTCATACAACTCAACAACAAAAATTTGAACAACCCAATCAAAAAATGAATGGAGGATATGAACAGATATTTTTCCAAAGAAGATATACAGATGGCCACAGGCACATGAAAAGTTGTTCAACATCACTAATTATCAGGGAAATGCAAATCAAAACTGCAATGAGATATCACTTCACACCTCTCAGAATGGCTATAATTAACAAGATAAGAGATAAGTGCTGGAGAGGATGTGGAGAGAAGGGAACTCTCATACACTGCTAGTGGGAATGCAAACTGGTGCAGCCACTATGGAAAACAGTATGGAGATTCCTCAAAAAATTAAATATAGAAATACCATATGATCTAGCTATTCCACTACTAGGTATTTGTTCAAAGAACATGAAATTAATAACTCAAAAAGATATATGCACCCCTATATAAACCACAGCATCATTCACAATAGTCAAGATGTGGAAGCAACCCAAGTGCCCATCAATGGATGAATGCACAAAGAAGATGTGGTATATACATATATATATATCATTGCATATACATATGTACATATACAATATATACAACAGTATATATATACATACTACTCAGCCACAAAAAAAGACAAAATTGTACCATTTGCAACAATGTAGATGGACCTTGAGGGTATTTTGCTAAGCAAAATAAGTCAGAGAGAGAAAGACAAATACTTCATGATTTCACTCACGTGGAAGATAAAAAAGCAGATAAGGAGAACAAATTGGTGGCCACCAGAAGGGAAGTGGGTGGGGGGACAGTGAAAGGGGTAAAGGGGCACATATATATATATATATATGGTGACTGATAAAAATTAGACTATTGGTGGTGAAAACGGTGCATTCTACACAGAAACTGAAATACAATGTAAACCTGAAATGTACACAGTGTTACAAGCCAATGTGACCTCAATTAAATCATTAAAAATTAATAAATAAATAAAGTTTACTTGGCTCAAAAAAAAATTAAAAGGTTACACTAAGTTTGGAGGAAAGAAATAGAACTTTTACAATAAAAAAAAGAAACACATACTCAGAGAGGTCTAGTAACTAGCTCTAAGTCTCAATGATGCAGCAGTGCCAGGCTTAAAACTCAGGCTCATCTCAGTCACAATACCACTTAAGTACTACTCTATACTGCCTCTTGGTACACACGTGCCAATTACACTTGCAGATGTCAAATCAGGAAGACAGAGTAAGTACCTTGGATATCAGATTAAGGTCAAACAATATGTTGATAAACTGATATAGGAAGCTGGAGCTGGACTTCAGCAAGAATCAGTAAGTGTTCTCTCTCACATCTATGCTCCAAACTCCAGCTGTACAACTCAAGGGAAGGAGAGAGGTGATTTAGTAGCAAAGGCTCAGTCTGCGTACTTGCGTGCAAGCATTTGTGTTTGTGTGTGTGTGTTGGTGTAGGGGCACCCTATTTATTTAACAGTATCATCTAAAGACAGAATTGTCTGCTTTTGAAGAATATGAGTCTCCTGGTTCTGAAAGCATTCAAACCTAGGCTAGATGACATTTAGAAAAGTACTACGGCTGGGATTCAAACACCAGATGGACCGAACTTTTAAGTATCTTTCCAACCCTGATGTTCTGCTCTTACGGTATGCTCGACATTCAAATTTAAAAACTCCAATATGTTTAGGAGGACAGTCAGAGGGAGATATATTTCTATTCTCTTCAGCTTGTAGTAAATAGTTGGAAAATCCATCAAAAGAGCAAAATTATATCTCGACTGACAAGCCTCACCCAGCACACACCCCAGGCGATGCTCTCGTGTCACTCAGAAACAAACTGGCGCACCCAGAGGAGAGCCTCACTGATCTTGATGCCTAAAAGCTGGAAGCCTCACTGGAGAAGTGAGCATCAAATGGGGCTTGTCACTGCTGATTAGTTGAATATCGAGAGACACTGCTCTTTTTCTAAAGAAAAGAAAAGGAAAAAAAAAAGGATATTTCTCTGCCAAGATCCACCAGCTGAGTTCTATAGCTGGAGGGTAAAGGTAAGTTGCATCATTGGCAATGGTAACTTTTAGCTGGAGTCGGAATACAGTCTGTAGCATTAAAGCAGGCATAGGGAACACCTTTCTCTTCCCTGAAGGGATTGCTGGCTAAAGGAATACTGTCAGCCGCCTTCAGGGGTCCCTCCCCTCAACATATGTGGACTCAGATCACAAGCAGCCAACCTGGGCTTCTCTCCAGTCAGGGGCATATGGTGAGGTCAACGTGGCTGAAGGGGCTAAGACATAAGATTTGATTGCAGAGCCAGTGAGAGAAAGCCCATCAAACGCAGGTGCAAAGAAATGAGGAGATCAGAACAGCTTCTGGCATTTTTGCTGCTTTTCCGGAGTTTTTTCACTCCCTTGCTCAGTGACTTGTCAGCACACCTAAAATTGGGGTGTTGATAAGAGAGGAGCTAAAAAGTAGAACTGAAATATTTTCAAATAGAACTATTAGCTTTGCAGAATGAAAGAATCATTTTATGCAGAACAGCACTTTATGATTATTGAGGCACCAAGGAACAGCACTGTCACGAATTTACTGTGCAGGAGGGCTTCTCTGACAGGAACGGTGCGGCAACATTCTCTCAGCAGCCTGACGTCATTCTGCTTGGTTAGGGTGGGCATGGGAAGAGTGTGGCTGAGGCTGACAGGAAAGAGATGATGCAGGTATGTGAAAGCAGAGGTACCTAATTTACACACGGTTCTCCAGCCAGCCAGGAATTATAGTTCAGGTGAACGTTGCAGCTTTCTAGTGGCATAGAATTGAGGATATAAAATACTTTTTATACCAGGAAGTAATATTCTGCAACTTTGACCCAATTCACCACCCACCTAAGTCCATTAGGAAACAAATGAAACTGTCTAAATAAAGAGAGTCGACTAATTGAGGTTAGGATTTCCAGAACAGAGAGAGCGGAGACTAATTAAAGGAACTCCCAACCCCCACACATGGAGCAAAGGAGCTGAAATAGAGAGGACATGAATTCCTTCTGCTTTGCACCACAATAGCACCATCTGACAAGTCAAGCAGCTGTCCAAATGACCAACATATGCACAGCCCAGTTCAAAATGACAAAACACAAACATTTAATGTAGAGGTATTTGAAGTATTATGTGAGCTTAAGGGAGATACAGAGAAATTAGGATAGAGGAAAACAGGCGTGCTGGCTTTGGGACTGACCGTGAATGCCAACCAAAAATAAACTCTCGGCTTTTTGGGTTCCTGAAGTAAAAAATAAATATTAATTTTAGAAAAGCTATAGACATGAAAAAGTTTCCCCGAAACACTTATCAGGAGAGTTGGCCTTGACATTTTAGCTCCCCACAATCGAGTGTTCAAAAGAGCAGTACTGGTTGCTTTTTTGTTTGTTTACTTCACAACCCAATATATTCATTCAAATCTTAACAGAATCTATCTTTTCCCTTTTGTTTCAATGGCTAAAAAGCCACATAAAGTAATTGTCCTCTGCTACTAAATTAAAAATTAGAGTAAGGAACAAAAGCCAAAATAACATAGTTAATGAAAACCCACCAATGTTTTTGTCATTAGATGGCACAGAAGAACTGGTTTATTAGGAAATGTCACCTGCCAGCAGCTAACATTTGGACCAAGTCTTATATCACTATCCTGGCCAAACTATGACAAAGTGGAGAAATTGCTTAAGCAAAAACAAGGACAATAAAAACAAAGGTTTTCTAAATTACTGTTGCCCGTGTCATTAAATTTCATATTGTGCATGGAATATAAATACATCACTTTGTTCTGCATGACAAGCAGAAGTGAGCATTCATACATTACTCAGCCACTTAATTAAGTGCCTGGGATATTTGCAGTTAGCAGAAACTAATAAGGGAATCACATTTAAATTCAAATCACTCCTCAGGGTAGCTGTCTGCAACATAAGCAAAGCTTACTGGGTAGATGTTCCACTAAATGCTCAGCTAAAAGCTTAGATTCACTGTATTTGTGAATAAAGAATAATTCTACTGATTAAAGGTGATTAAAGGTGAGAGTAAAATAAACGATTCTGTTAGAGATTTTTGAGTGATGTTTTATTTCTCATGTTTTAAATACCCATCTTGTCTGTTACTTTGTCTAATAGAACAAGGCTATGATTTAGGGCTTTGCCAGCGTGGAGAGGAGGTTCCATAAAAAACAAATGACTACCCTGACCCTTTTCATGGCAGTCTTTCAACAGACCTGACAGTAACAGTCCCTGCACCACAGACAGTAAACAACAAAATTATAAAGTCCCCATTCAGAAAAAAGCAAGCAGGAAATAAAGTGATGGAGGGTCGCAGGAGGCCAAGGAAGGGGAGGAGAGGGGAGGAGAGAGGAGGGGTTCACATTTTTATAACAAGAAGCCAAGAACTCAGTATTCCAAACTCTGAGGGATTGCTCCTCCCCTAGCCACTGCCCAAGAATGGGTTTATTTTCAGTCATTCATCTTTATAAATTTTAACTTTTCTGGACTAAAACAGTCCCATATGGTTTCAAATCTGCCCTTGATTCCAAACAGCCTCCACACCGAGCTTCTTCAAAATTTCAAAGCCATCTGGACGCCGGTGGTACAAATGACCTCTCACAATTCCTCCTCATCCAAAGTGTGGTTTTTCAGCTTTGGGAAACTGGACTCTCAGGCCCCTAAGTAGTTATTAAGGGCAGAGGTAGAGGTACACACAGAACCTGGCTTGGACAGAAATATGCTCTAACCCAAGGTGGCTTATGGTAAAGTGAGTGGCATAACTTAGATTCAGATTGTACACCCTTGTTCTTCTACTCACAGAAATTACATAATTTTACCTGCAATCATGTATCATTTTGCTACAGAAAACATAAATTCCCTAAATTCCAGATTGTATTCCTGAGTAGAAATAAATCAAAGTGAACCTGAATATTTTAACATTGCATTTAGAGTGAACATAATATTTTTGGTTAGACAGAAATTTGGCATCTTCTGCAAGTCATAAAATCTTTGAAGCATAAATTCTGATCATCACAATAGGTACTGTCACACAGCATCACCTCACATAACGTCAGGATACCATCTGGCATTAGTTATACAGAAATGGATGAAAAAGGCGTAGGTCTAGCACTCAATTCTTAAAAGTATAGGGATCAGTATTCATACCAGCATCAAAAATCATCACAAGACATATGTAGGGTATATACGCAGAAAATTTTTTTGAGGTTTTACATAGAAAATCATTAGCCTAGTTACATCTGAGATGAAGACAAGGAGACCTGGCTTTTAACTGGATATCCTTTCATACAATTTGAATTGTTTGCCATGTATATGTATTAGTTTTGGTGGGGGTAATTAAATTAAAAAATAAAGTTTACCTACAGCTCTTCAAATTTTCCCCAACCACTTCTCTCAAATAACTCAGTGTGAGAGCACCTTCCAGTATTCATATGCATCCACTGAAATCCATCCTAGCACTATGCACAGCAGCCTTCTATGCCTGTAACTACACTCTCCCCTCCATCTGCCAAAGGAAGCGCCTCCGGAGACATGTCCTACTAGCTCCACCTCATTCTTGATGGGATTGTTGAGGATGATCTCTTATTTCTTATTTGAGTCATGAGTAAAATTATTTTAGACACTTGAACAATTGAGGATAGATTTTAAAAAGCTGCTGAGTCAAAGAGGCTGGCTACTGTCACAAATAATGCTGAAAATCTGAGAAGATTCATCCAATAACAGTTTATTTATCCCTAATGCCATAGACCAATGTGAGGCTACTTAGAGACTCCATTATATAAAATGAGGGTCCAGGTTCCTTCCATTGTGTAACTCAGGCATATCATTGTAGGACTCCTCCACATTCTGCCACCAGAGGAGTAATGAGAGAGCATGGAAGACAGTATGAGAGGTTTTATATGACTACGCATGCAACTGGCATTCACCACTTCTAACCACATTTCACTGACATCATTAAGTCACACGGGACCACCTATCTGCAAAGTAAACATAACTTAGGTGTTTACTTAGGAAGAAAAGTTTGGTAAACACCATAGTAGATTGGATCATTCTTCTCATATTTTCACTCTTTACGGGTATCCACACCTTTTGTCACATGACTTTGCAGTACTTCTCAGGAGAGTGAGCAGTATATATTTCCCCATCTCACTGATATTGACTTTGGCCATATGATTTGCTTTGGTCAAAGGAAAGCTGGCAGAAGTGATGAAAGCAGAAGTTTTAAATGTGCTTAGGGATTTTTGGCTCTCCCTTGTATTCCTTCCTAAACCTTGAGAAGAGCATGCCCCAAAGAGGATGAGAGACATGTAGAGTAGACCAAAACCTTAGAGATACAAGTCTGGAGTCAAACCCAGCCAACCCTCAGCCTGAAACAGAGCCACTCAGTTTAGCCCAGCCTAGATCAGCTGAACAACAACTGGCCTGCAAACCTGTTAGTGTGAGAATAAGCTTAAGCTACTAAATTGGGGGAGGGAGTGTGAAGCTGCTTGTTATATATCATTATTATAGTAGTAGCTACCTGATAGATACATAGCAGTCTCTGCTTCAGTTGATGTCCGTGAGCAACTATAATTTTGAAATACCTCACTGAACATCATTTTCAAGAATATTTTGTCTGTATTGCGAGACATTGCTCTACTTTGACAAATATTGAGAGAATTGTGAAATCTAGTAAAATTTGGTACAATGAAATGAGTTAACACTAAGAATGGTAATCTGGAAAACACACTGTTTATTCACCATATTTTTCAAGGACTCAAATAATTATTTGCTGGGTTTTTTTTTCTTTCTTTCTTTCTTTCTTTTTTTTCTGAGGAAGATTCACCCTGAGCTAACATCTGTGGCCAATCTTCCCCTCTTTTTTATGTGGGTTGCCACCAAGGTATGGCTGATGAGTGGTGTAGGTCTGTGCCCAGGAACCAAACCCAGGTCGCCAAAGTGGAGCACACTGAATTTAAACACTAGGCTACTGGGCCAGCCCCTATTTACTGGGTATATATTTTTTAGCTTTTTTGAGGTATAATTTATATGCAAAAACTGCACATATTTAACATATACAATTTAATGAGTTTGGAGATATACATAAACCCTAAATGCCACAGGATGCTCATTTTAAAATTGAATACATTTATGAGAGGTTAACAATTCTCCCAAAGTCTTTTGCAAAAGAGTGAGAAAGATAGTATCCATCTCATCCATTCAATATCCTGAATTATTTAGGTTTCTTCCCTTCATGCCTACTTTAGAACATTTATTTCACAGGTTGTTAGAACTTTCAACAAAGGATGCTCAGAAGCAGAGGAGATTTTTTTTTACACCAACCATGAACCAAATAATATCTGGCATTTAAAATATATTGCCTCATTAAATCCTCAAAATATTCCTATGCAGTATTTATCTTTTTCCCATTTATAGATGAAGAATATAAACCTTTTAGTTTTTCCTAACTTTTCCAATGTTATATCCTACTAATATGTGATAGAGCTGGAGGGCTAGGCTTAAAACTAAGAGTCTTTCTCCAGAGTTAATGTTTCCTACACTACTACATGCAGCTGTCTCCATGATTCATGTAAATTCAGTAACTTTAGTTAATAAAATAGAGGCTTAAATTGTGGGCTAAAATTAAGTTTAGGGATGAGCAGAAAAAATGCATTACCTACACATACAGATATTTGTGATTTAGCTCTATTTTCTTAATTACACAATAAATTTTCATAATAATGCTTAATTTACATAAGAGAAAATAATTCATTAGCATACGAGTCTAACTGAAGAAAGAGGATATTCATTTGTAGAATAAAAATCAATGGATTTCAAACCCTGAATTCACTACAACTTGTTACAAACAAAGATAAGAAGATATCCAAAGACTTCCCCTAATCCTTCTCTAAAACTCTACATGGGAAAGACAAACTTCATATGTGTTTTAATTGTGAATAAAATAGAATTTTAGAAGTATTATGCTTAATAAGTAGAAAGCGTATGTTTAGCCAATATAAAAAAGAAGTAAATTGCAAGAGACTTTCGTACCTGAACTTTGGTCAAAAAGTATCATCATCTTTCTTAACCTCTGATTCATTTACCTTAATAATCAGAACAGGAAGAAATAAACCAACTAAAGATGAGTTTTGTATAAATTCTTGTACAAGTCAACTAAATTTTTAAGTCAACACAGAATGTTGAGTTCCCACAGGGATTGAAGAATAAGAGTGCAGTAGTGACTTGCAATGGGAACAACATTCAACACTTCATGAGCTCACTGGAATTCATGACACCTGCTCCACCTATTGAGTCAGCCTGTGGTGGGTGGGTGCTGGAAAGGGAAAAGTGGGTGACAAATGCAATTTCCATGGACCAAAATAGGTTCAGGCACATTAAGCTCAAAAGATGTCTTCTATTTAACTCTTCTGAGGAAAATTTGGAATAAAAAAATGTTTATCATATAAAGTTTTTTTATAAAAAAGAACTTTTATAAGGGTTGAGATGTAATCCTAGTTTCCATTGCAATATAACTTAAAAAAATAACAGTATTCTGATTTCTCAATCCAATTTCAATTACAGACAGTATATAAGATTAACTTTACTCCTAAGATGACCTTCCTACGTTTTAGTAAAGAACTAACAACCAGGTGACAAATCAGCTTTAAACAGGTCTTAAATCAGCCCAGAATTGTAAGTAAGCTCTTTCTTGCCAAAAGTGCAAAGACATCTGTTATCTCTTCCATAATTTTTCATGTTGAAATTGTAATAGCAGAGCAAATTCTTAGCATCATCTCTTATTCAATCATTAATCTGTGGATAAGAATTATTAAAATTAAATAATATCAGATATGCTCATTTCCAAAATGGTCCTTCTTGTATTTGTGCACTTTTCCAAGGGAAGACTCAAAACCAAATGAAACTCGAGCCAGCCCTGATGGCCTAGTGGTTGAAGTTTGGTGAGCTCTACTTTGATGGCCCAGGTTTGGTTCCCAGGTGTGGAACCACACCACTTGTCTGTCAGTAGCCATGCTCTGGTGGCAGCTCACATAGAAGAACTAGAAGGACTTGCAACTAGAATATACAACTAGGTACTGGGGTTTGGCGGGGGTGGAGAGGAAGATTGGCAACAGATGTTAGCTCAGGGTGAATCTTTCCCAGCAAAAAATAAACAAATGAAACAATTTGGGCCTTGCTTTGAACGTTGTCTTGAATATGACCTCTTCGAGATCTTGAGGTCTTTCCCTCTTTAAGATAATGATGAATGCATGCATTGTACAGTATAGTACTATTTTAAGGCTCACCTTGGCTGTTTCTTTCAATTCCCATGTTACCTTTACTACTCTCAATTCCCATTTTGTCTTAAGTTGAATATATGATAAATGTCCTACCAAATCTCTCTTTCTTTAATAAATGTCACTTTCATTATACATTAAAAAGGTAACTGAGGGCTAGCCTGGTGGCGCAGCAGTTTAATTCACGCTTTGGCAGCCCGGGGTTCGCTGGTTCGGATCCCGGGCGCCCGCCGACGCACTGCTTGTCAGCCATGCCGTGGCGGCGTCCCATATAAAGTAGAGGAAGATGGGCACGGATGTTAGCCCAGGGCCAGTCTTCCTCAGCAAAAAGAGGAGGATTGGCAACGGATGTTAGCTCAGGGCTGGTCTTCCTCATACACACACACAAAAGGGTAACTGACTTAAAACAAATTAAAATAAGTAATTCAAAAGTAATCAAGTTTGAGTGATCTCTTCAAGTTTGTCAGTGAAAATATTCTATTAGCTAAAGTTCTCCAGAAGTATTAACTCATGTCATTGTATATGTATAAAATTAGTTTAAATTTCATGATATTAGTAAAAAAAATCTGCAACTATTTATTTGTTGTTTTCATCATTATATACTTTATAAATAGTCCTTGTTGAAAATGTGTAAAATAAAAACAAAAAATCTATAAAAATCTGCCTCCAACATTTAAAGATAGTTTTTCAATGGAATAAGTTAATAAATGTTTATATATAATTTATCTGTACATATGTATAAAATGTTTCTGTAAAGTTAGGATTATTCATTATACTCCACTTTATAACCTTTTCAATGCATGTTCTCTTTGCTTTTTTCCCCTAGTTGTTTGAAATACATATTCTTATTTTAATCTATTCAAGCTTGTACTTAGTTCACATTATTTTGTCTAGTTATCAGTGATAATGAAAAAAAAAATCTATTAACTCCCCAAGCATAGCATCCAATATTTAGCATCCTCATAGAGCCCTCCCACTGACCTAATATCCTTTTCCAATGTTTTCAAAAAAAAAAAAAGTGAAATGTTAGTATCGTGTTATTACTTTTATGGAATGATCTGTTTTCAAGCTCACAAATCTCCTTTGAAAACTGCATTAATTTATCAGACAATCTTTATTTAATTGGTTACAATGTCCTCTGCAAGAGCAACTTATTCCTTCATCAAGTCGATTTTTATGCCTTTATTGGAAAGCATTCTTTAGGAAGAGGATTTGAGAAATCTGAGAATACTCTTCTGTTGTCCTCAGATACAGATATAGAGTTCTTAGACCTGAGGAAATGCTCCAGATGTTAATCCAATATTTTTTATAAGAAATGTGAAATCAGTGTGATTATCTTGTTCCTTTTGTCTGAACCTATTTTATATTCATAACTAGTTGCTTTTAGAATCTTTGGACTTTATTTTTAAACATAAAACCAAAATGTAAATATACATACATGCATGTAAATATAAATTTCTTAACTGAATTTTGACTTATGTTCAATAAACCTTTTCAATCCAAAGATTTATGTCTTTCTAAATTTAGCATAGAGTACTATACTTATTTAATTATGACCTCTCCTCCATCAGTCATGGTTTTTTCAATATATATAAGTTCTTACATATAAGATATATATATCATATATATACAATACATATGCTATATACTATATATTTTATATACATATATTCTACATATACATATATATTATATATCTTATATATATATATATATGCACATATATATGCATATTTATATTATATCTCTTGGGTCTGTCCTCCACATCACATCTTTTCTCTTTGAATTAGGAGACTATTTCCCCAGCTTTTTGTGTGTGTGTGTGAGAAAGATTAGCCCTTAGTTAACATCCGCTGCAAATCCTCCTCTTTTTGCTAAGGAATACTGGCCCTGAGTTAACATCTGTGCCCATCTTCCTCTACTTTCATGCGGGATGCCTGCCACAGCATGGCTTGATAAGCAGTGCATAGGTCCACACCCGGGATCCGCAGTGGAACGCGTGAACTTAATCAATACGCCACCAGGCCAGTTCCTCCAGCTTTTCATCTTCTTCACTGGCTTAATTTTTTAGTATTATCATGACTATTACCCATTTCTCTCATTGCTTTAATTTAATAATTTTGATTAAGTTTCATGCATTGTGCAGTTTTTCTTATCTTACACTGTTACCTACTCTTTTAGCTTTTTTGGAACACAATTTTTTAATCTTCTAAATGTTTATTATGTTTTTTGAGTAAGTATAATTTGTAGGAAAAATTTTGCTATAATTTTTCAAAGTTGTTCCCATTCCAGTGGGAAACTGGGAATACAGAAAGTTAAAAATGCATGTTCACGAGCCCACAGACCTCAAAGGCACCAGAGGGAACTGTATTATTAAGGTTGACCACAGTCTGGATCAGTGTGCTTTTGCCCTTCTTTTTGGGGGATAATCTTTTCCAAAACTTGTCTATCTAATTTGAGATTATATAAACTCTGGTTTCACACAGACAGATGTAGATATAGAGATAGATAAATAGATAGATAGCCTGTTACATTAGAAGCACTTAATGAATATGAATAATTATAATGA
The DNA here is from genome assembly GCA_031878705.1 of Tapirus indicus. Taxonomy (NCBI): domain Eukaryota; kingdom Metazoa; phylum Chordata; class Mammalia; order Perissodactyla; family Tapiridae; genus Tapirus; species Tapirus indicus. The sequence continues at coordinate 20,403,031 of CM062918.1, forward strand.
TGATGTGCAAAAGAAATCATGACTTCACAACACTTCAGCCATGTGCCGCATAATGATGTCTCAGTCAATGATGGACTGCATATATGACAGTAATCCCGTAAGATTAGTACCATATAGTCTAGGTGTGTAGTATGCTATACTATCTAAGTTTGGGTAAGTACACTCTATAATGTTCGCATGACGACAAAATCGCCTAACAATGCGTTTCTCAGAACATGTCCCTGTCATCAAGTGACACGTGACTGTATTAAATAACACTCAATCCAGAGTACTTACTTACAAATACTAAATGATACTGATATTGCTAGTGTTGCATATGTTTACCTTACTTGAGGGGACAACCAACAATTTTCTTTTCAAATATCCAGTAAAAGAAAATAATTGAGTTCATTTGATAGTTGCTATAAAACACAAAATAATGAAAAAAGCAATCTAGAAGAGTGAATCTGAACTTTCAGGAGATAAGAATTATTTGACCTGTTTACAGAATAGAACATACAGTCAGTGTATATTTATAAAATTAATTTGTAAAAGTGATTTCAAAACACGTTCCTAGATCATAAGCCCTCCTTCACTTAATTGGAATACAGTATTCATAACAAAAAATCCTTGGCAGCAAAACTTGTAACAATTCTTTCTGAATGGAGATTCAATTATTTGTAAAAGGAACGACTGGATAACCATTGCCTAAATAAATAAATGCTGCCAAGAACACAGGCCCTCCATGTAATTTGCACTGCATTAACAGTTCTCATTGTTTTCATCAACAACTCCTTACTAAGAACTCTTGTGACCAGCATCAGCATCACTCTGGTTGTTGAGGATGTTATGCACTGTATTTTCTCAGGAGTAAGTGGGAGCTGGCAGGTGGACGAAGGGCAAGAGCGAGCAAAAGGTGAGTCTTCTGGCCTCTCCTTCAGTTTCATCTACAGCAGCTGGGGATATTGGGAGTCCATCTACAATCTTATTGTTTGAAACTACTGATTTGTCAAAACTTCTACCTACAGAAAATCACACACATTTCCCCATAATTATGAGGATCTGTGAGAGTTCTAGCATAAAAACAGACATTTCTCTGTCAAGATATGTCTAGTATCGGTTTCTTGTATTATTGCCTAACTCTTAGGAAATAAAACAGTCTAAATTTAGAAATCCTAACTCTATTTATGTATTTATTTTTCTCACGGTGTTATGTTCTAAACCTACCATCTTAATGGCCCATCTCTTGTGCTTTACAAGTGTCTGTTGTTACTTCATTTGTGAAACTTGGCATTGAGTACAGAAACATAGTAATCCTGTGAAATTCAAACACGTGCTTCCCTAATGAGACTTCAACCAAACTCTGGTCTGTTCCTGCTATACAATTTTGATATGCCTTACTCTAATGCTTGATTTATTTTTTAAAACCAGTGCTATATTGTACAGTTAATGTTAATCTCCCTTAATTTACTTTTGGCCGTCAAATACCACATAGGTAAATAGTTTATAAACGTTTTTGAAATTAAGCTTGAATAAGATAGTTCAATGTAAAAGCTGATTAAGATACCATTATGGTGTAATGAAATAGTTTTTAACCCTATCCCTTGTTGCTTGAATGACAGCTTAACTGAGAGACAAGCACCAGCCACAGCATAATGTATATATGAATAAACGGGAAGAACCTTCAGAGCTACACAACACCTAGATGATCTTTTCTGCTATTAAAAGTTGGAAAGTTTCTTAAAACTTTTCTGCTTCAGATGACAGCCACAAGCATTGAGTTCTTTTAGAAGGTCTATTACAGTAAGCGTTAGTCTATTTGTAGATAAGGAGAGACAGTCCTCCAGACTTCCAAAATTTCTTGCATTGTATGCATTTATAAAATAGCAAATGGCAATAGGTAAACCTAGAACTATATTAATAGCATTGATGAAATCTGTTGGTGAGGCAAAAAGCCCGTCAACACTGAACTTAAAGGTGTAAGGCTCTCTCCAAGAGACAATTTAGCATTTATACTGAGGAGAGACAATGCATATCAGAGGCTAACAAAAGAAGAAACTCGATCCCAAATTAGTAATGTCCCAGCTGCACTTGGCCAGGAATCTCAGCAATATCCCAGTAAAGAGAGCTCAGTAGTTAACACTAGAATCATCAATATAGACTATTTTATATAAGGTGCTCAGCTATTTCCACTCCATTCTTCGTATTATTTATAAACATCATGCTTAACAGAACTTTTTCAAGTACTCTTAGTTTAAATTGGACTCTGCTATCTAGATATTGAGACTGAGCTCTTTGGAGGAATTTTTATTCTAAATGAAATTAGTGACGACTAGAGGTCCTACCTCACCAATCCAACATAGATTTTTGGCATATACCTTTGTGATTCTGTCCGGAGGCTTAGCTGCACAAAGGCTATTCTTCTGAATGAGAAAGGGTTTAAGGGTGTATGCACAATATCCACTGGGAATTGTTCCAAGACCTAGATCTAGAATACTATGTACCAAAATAAATTGAGTATTATTAGATTACTAAATGACCTAATTTTTTTCTATCTTCATTTCTCAACGGAATTTAATGAAATCATTGTAAGCAACCATAACAAAGCAGAGAAGAGGCCGGGAAACCACACATATTTGCCCATTTCTTTATGCTATGTCTTTTTATTTTTTCTGAGTTCCTTTGCTTTACTTTATTAAAGTTCTATGATTCATCATTCCCAAATATCTGTCAATATCAAATACAAAATTTGCCTTTGTTTGCATCCCTTGACAACTCTGACAGTAAAATAGCTCCCTTTTTGTCTTTTCTCCACAACAAAACCATCCCACAAGTTATACTTAACTTTTTCCCTCTTCATCACTTTTACCCTTCACACTCCCATTCCTAAGTATACCACTGTTACACATCTGAAAACTACAGAGACATTGAAGACATAGGGATGCAGTTTTAGCAAAACTGTTTACAATGGTCAATGGTCTTCATTTTGTTCATTAGGTAAAAATCATAAATAATCTGAAAAGCATGAGGTAGAATAAATTAATGCTTTGCTATAAAGGCTATGCTTTTGTATTCTAGTATCTGTGCCTCACAAATTTACTGTGCAACATTTAGGTAACCTAAAAGCCTCTCTATATATTTAATGCACCGTTAACAAAATGATCAGTAATAGTAACAAGACTTTCTATTGAAAATGTCTCCAGAGGAATACTTGCACTTTATAAACATAAAATGATCAATCTAAAAAAAATAGATTGGCTCTTTAGATAATAGTTCAATTGTTTGAGTTATCTCTTGGTCAGAGTACAATTCTTTTAAAGTAAAAAAAATTTGCTTGATAATATACCCCTGCTTTTATGTAAGAATTTTATTTCTATGTCATATGTTTTAGTTAATCATGTTAGTAAAATAAATGCATTCAACCAAAATGGAAATTCTCTTCATTTGTGAAAATGTAAGGACACATTCTTATATGCTATTAGTAGCAATAATGGAATCTACATTATAGAATATTTTAAAAATTGGCCATCAACAAATTAGTAGGTATATCCTGGTTATAGCACATCTATAGTGACACATTTGCTATATTTTCTAGGGGAAGTCTGCATGGAAAACATTAATTCTATACCAAAGTTCATTTAACAAGAAAACTTTTAACAAGAATCTAACATTATCAGAAAAAAAACAGCAAATAAAACTAAAACACCTAAAACCACACAGAAGCCCTACACTGCATTACCATGACTCCAATTACAGAAACCCAACAGTTTAAATCCCACCTCTGGCAATGTTATACATAACATGTATAAAATATGTTCTCAAGCATTGAATTGAAAATTTGCTTATCTTCAGCTACTCTCATGGGCTGAGAATACCAAAGCCTGCAGAAAAGAAAGGATGATTTGGACAATAAACATTATAGATTCTTTGGTATTTCCACCCCTACATTTTGCACTCCTAAGCTCCTTTCTAACCTTGTGTGTCCAAACTTTTTCAATAGAGTTGAGTAAGGAAACACAGGTAAGTACAGACAAGAGCAAGGAACAGTAAGAGAGACTATGCACTCCTAGCATAGTGCTGGGCTCTTAGTAGATATTCCAAGAAATGCTAAATTAATTAATAAAAACCATTCCCATATCTTACACATTCTATAATCAGAGTCACTGGTTTGAGAGTTTTTCATCTCTCTTTGTCCTTAACAATTCTCAAGAACATTTCAAAATGAATAACATGGATATAATATATCTACAACCATATATATACAAATCTGCACTTGAGTTCATTAGCATTTGGGGAGTGTTAATAATATTATATATAACTACCAGTTTCAATTTATAGTATAACTTATATTGCAAAGTGCTTTCATACAGGTGGTATGCATAATCACAGATACTCTTTTTTGAATTTTGAAATTGCGTTTTGAAACTCATGTTGGTATTCCCCTTTCCTTCACACTCCACAACCTACTCCAGATTTTTCAAGGAAGTCCCTGGAAGACAGCAAAGGCATGAAACATAACCACCCTAGAACAGAGTTCCATGAAGAGGGGAATGAACCTTTTAGTGGAAGGAATGCAGAAGACAAAACATCTTGTGATTTCCCCTTTGATTACCTCTATTGGCTGTGGTGAAAAAAAAAAAAAAAGAAAGAAAAAAGAAGCCTGCAGCTGCATAATCTTCCCTTTGAAATTTGTCTTGGATTTGAAGAACCTAGAGAAATAAAAAGGAGGTAACGTTTACTGAGTATCTACTACGAATAGAGCACAACACTATAAATTTATTCATGACATTAGTCTTGTGAAGTAAGTGGTATTAACTCCATTTTACCAACAAAACTAATGCTCAGATAGGTTAAGTAACCTGTTCAAGATCACACCATTAGTAAAAAGGAGGGCTCCGTCTGACTCAGTGGCAGCTCTTGCCAGTGAAATACATTAGCTCAGAAGCAAGAAGCCACTCCTTGAGCTTATTCCGGCTTTTAGGACTTATGTAAAGAGAATCCTAGGTTCCTCTTCAGAACTCGGTCCAAGTAAAACGTTGAAGAAGATTTATTTTTTCTTATCTAATGCAAGACAATCAATTAAGAAGAGAGAAAAGAGTGAGGACTTTTCATGAAAGAGAGAAACCAGAGAACGGGAATGGGAAAAAACAGGGAGTTTGTAACCCTCAGGACATCTGCCTTCGTAAATATAAAGAAGAGGGCAGCATGAGGACTCGTTTCCTCTCTAAAGAACTCCTTCAATTAAAGCAAAAGTATGGCCCAAAGCTCTAGGGCTTCAAAAACGGAATTCAAGATGAGTCAGTTTCCTCACTGTTCATATTCATCAATTGATTGATAATTTAGTGATGAAAATATCTAGAACACTAAAATAGGAATTATTTAAGTGGTTTTAGAAATCAAAGCTATTAGGTTGAACTATGTGAAAATGCCATTTTTTTGTAGACCAAAAGTGGTTGAATAATGACAATTTTATATGGTTAAACAATATATTATTAACACCAATTCAAACATAGGAGGAGACTCAAACAATGAGTGTTCAAACATACTAATAATGCTGGATCATTTTAAAATATAGGTTTGGACCCAAAAATCTCTCTGATAAGCCAATTTTCAGGTGGATCACTCCTAAAGGACAGTAGCCCAGATCTCTGAAATATTATTCAGGAAACAGTCCTTTGCCATGAGAGCAATTGGACACACTGCAAAGCAAAACACATGTGAACAAAGTTCTACTTCCCCCATGCCATGGGCAGTTTTTCAAGCTAAGCTAGCTAATTTGTGCTTAACTATTCTCACAGCTGTGGCAAAGCTTTAGTTAGGACCTCAGTATAATTTATATTCTGCCAATAATTGTGTGAAAAGAACAGATTTAATTTTTAAAGGTCAGGCCTTCGAGGTTTTAGCATAACTAAGCCTGAATTAACATGTTTGCAATAAGGGCTGAAGCAAGCTGCTCACTACACTGGCCAATTCCAGTGTACAAGCAACCCACTTAGGTTTTCTACCACGTGCTTGATGGGCTGTTCTCCATGGCAAAGACAGAATACATCCTGTAGGCTTCCTACGCAGCAAAAGGCTCAATAGCATTTAAATTTGATCCTTGGAGCCAAGGGGGAAATACAAAGCTTTCCAATTTCAGAAGAGTTGGAATGAAATTCAGCTAATATCACTGTCATGCTTAGAAGAACGAAGAGACAGACAAGCCCAAGAGGAGACAGTCACAATAAAGAACCCTGGATCTCTAAAGTGGAAATCTATTGCCAAGTCCTCATCGTCTAACAGTGTACAGTGTTAGGTACTCCTGGGAAAACCCAGGTTCTCCACAGATGGGCACTTAGAGAATGCTGCCCCTTCAGAGTACACTGGAAATGGAGACTTTCTTTTTTGCTTTCCTTTTTTCTCTAAAACTTAAAGAGCACGCATAGCGGGCTAGGCACTGTCCTGGACATTAGGTCCAGATACCAGATACTGGAGGGCTGAAAAGAGAAGAAATGTAAGAAATATTTAAGAAGCATGTCACTATGGAAATGTAAGCCAGTGCTGGCTGGACAACATGCCCACTATAGAAAAATTCCAATAAGGTTAAGTGTATAGAGTTTAGGCAATTAAGATACCATCGAGGTAAATTTAAAAGAGTTGCCTTTAAGAGTTTTGCTTTCTCCTTGAAGAGATATGCACCTCTCTGTTTTTCTACACCTTACTTGCTCCTCATCACCTAAACTCTTAAATTTTTTACCTTCACCTTACTTAAGGACTGAACTCTTGAAAATACTTCCCTTAAGGGGTACGTATTCACATGTTACCTTAAATGCAATCTGCCATTTTTTCACAGGCAGTTTCTTTATAATGGCCCTACGTCTTTTATGTACACCATTATGAATTAGTAAACTTAAGCACAGTGGAGGATTGGTGAATAAAGTTAGTGTGTGAAGAGACTCCAAGATTGTACCTCAGAGCTCCCAAAAAATATGGCATTTCTTTTTCCCCATTATGATTGAAATCAATGTACACTTTAATTTATTTGGGATAAATGTTTTCAAAGGAAGGGAAGACGTATGGCTAAACCAAAGCAGAAAGTATCCTGATGCCCTCTAGATTCAGCCCTATCTGTGATCTTTGAAAATTCTATTACCAGATTCCCACACACCAAAAAAATAAACTAGAACTTGACTGTGTTATAAAATTAAATTTTTCATGACTTAAAAGAAATAAACTTTTTATGTTCTAAAAATATAGTTAATAAAGATTGGTTTTCCCATATTGACTTCTTTATCCAGTGCACTTTTTAAGTCCTATCTTAGACGTTGTGGTGTACATATAAAGTTTTTTCCAGTCAAGTATCTTTTTGACAGTCTTTCCATAAAGCACCCAAATTACCCTTTGAGAAGCAAGAGTAGATTGTATTTTTATTTCCAATATTCCCCGCTCCCTGTATTTTTATCCTTGGCAGTGGGCAGAGCTGCCCACCTCATTGATGCGGGATTAGCTATGTTATTAGCTTTAGTGGATAGAATGTTAGCAGACATGAAACAGAGGCTTCAAATGTACTTGTATCAGTGCCCTCTGTGCCCTTCCACCACTGCCATGAAAGAAAGATGTACCCAGGCAGTGCACAGTCCCCAGAAAAATGAGAGACGTGGAGCAGAGCTAAAACAATACCTGTCCTAGAACCAAGCCCAGGTAAGCCCGGGCAAGAGCAGCCAAAACCCAGGTAACCCACTGAGACATAAACAAGAAATAATTGTTTATCGTTATATGACAATGAGATTTGTGGTTGTTTGTTATGCGGTATTACTGACACCCTATCTAACTGATACAGAAACCAAGCCTTCTCCCTGTGAGTCCTTGTGAGACTTTCCGTAAAGATTCTCTGCTTCCACTAGATAAGGGATGGATACAAGACCAAAGCTAGGTCAATTTGATTTTCTCTCTAAAGAATTTCAATCATCCTGAGTGACACAGATTGAAAAGAGTTAGAGCTATTTCATCCTGGGAGATCTGAAGAGACTGTACAATAATTCTTAAAACCTAAATGCCTAAAACTGCTATGGTTCTTGCTTTTTCAAAGCCTACTTCTTCAGATTTTTCCTTTATTCTGGTGAGTTAGTACCTATTCATTAAATGTATTCATTTATTTTCAAGTTAGCAATTAATTTTTTGTTGCTGATAACTCAAAAACCTTAACTCTCGCAAGGACTCCATTTTTTAATCTTTAAATAAATTTGTTAGATAGTAAGAAATCTAGCATTGTTTGTATTTTCCAGGACTGACTGACAGAAATTCATGATGAGGAGGAAGTTGCCTACTACAATGGGAACTCCTCCAGAAGAGTTTAAAAAAACAGAAATGCCTCAACATCAGATAACCTTCACTTGATTCGACATAAGAGAATGAATAAAGCCTAACAATGACTCTTTTTGTCCTGGATCATTAATAAAATTGTAGGAACATTTCATATAAGAATAAGAAACATTTCATAGCTGTTATTCTTTTTTATTTCATTATTGTAGCTATACTTTATGAAATCAAAAAATTCTCTTGAAATGGAAAGTAACATGCCAAATATAAATTGAGTCAAAATTATGAGAAATTTACTTGAAATAACTTACAAAAATGCAAATACTTATTTTAAATGGTGCAATGACTCCTGCTTCCAGCAATATCATGACCTAAGTAATCTGAAAATTCACCTGATCCCAAGCAGCTAGAAATATGGGATAAATTTTAAAAGATATTTTTAACTGCATAGCCAATATTTAAATTATAATTATGAGAAAACCTCGGGGACCAAAATCGAAAAGGGAAATCGTAAAGTAGGAAAATCATGAGCTGATAATTTGGCTGGGATGGAGTAGGAGACAGTTTATTTCTTTCCTTAACAAATGAAGGATCTTGGATTTTAACGCTCAGATGAGGATAATGCTCTCTGTCTGAGAGAGACAAGGGATTATTACCAATAATCCCTCATAAAGCTGAAAGCTCAACCTCAGTAAAAGAGTACATATATACACGTAAACACACACACACTCACACTCACACACACACACACATAGGTAAAGAGACACCGTAAGTAAACTTACGTTTCCCACTGGACTTTGAATGAAAAAAGAGCCTTATCTGAGAATTCAAAATAGGCCTGAGCCTAACGTGGATTCGAAGTTCTAAACCAAACTATCAAACTGTATGGTCCCACAAACCTTAAGCTACAAAATTAATATAAAAGACAGCACCAGTTTGACTAACATACCTTTGGCAAGTGGCGTACGCCACAAATGTAAATACCCACAAATAGACAATATTAACGATAAATAGCAAACAGAGCCACAATTACAGCAGAGATTAAAAATAGTAAGAGAAAACTAAGAACAAAGTTAGCCAATGATTATGAAAATTTAATAAAAAGGGTTACATTTCTAGATAAATACAACTTGCAAACATGGCTCAGTGGAAGACTTATAACCATTCAAGTAACTGAATTAGTCTCTACCAGTGTTTCTCATCCTAGATCCTACTGAAATTTTGGACCAAATAATTATGTGTTTTCAGAGGCTGCCCTGTACATTGTAGGATATTTAGCAGCATAATTGGTGTCTATTCACTAGACACCTGTAGCACCCTCAGAGTTGTGACAATTGTGTCTTGTGACATCGCCTTAATATCCCCTTTGACAACCACTGTAACCACTACTCCACACTGGCATGCACACACACACGCACACATACACGTGCTCAAAACATTACTGCCTAAGACAATGTTATATACAAACTCTCTAAACCCACAAATTAACAAATAATCTCTCCCTTAAAAAGTTTGCCCTGAGACTCAAAAAGGAGAGTTTACTTTATGCAATCGTCATTACATTAATATGAAAATCACATAAGGACAGAATGAGAAAAAATATAGGTACGTGTGATTTCTTAAGACAGGTGAAATAATTCTTAAAATTAAAAAACTGATTCTTTCAATATACAAAATAATACATCACAACTGAATTAAGAGCATCCTAGGAATTCAAGGATAGGTATTAGAAAGAAAATATGATTTTAATTTACCACATACATACTATTACTGATTTATAAAACAACATGGATGCATCTCATAGACATAATGTTGAGCAAAAGGAGTCATTGACAAATAAATAAATATGGTATTTCATTTATATAAATTTCAAAACTAGAATACAGTGTTAGAAATGAGAGCAGCAGTGATTCTGGACAAATGTGGGTGGGGGGTCATGAAGGGAAAAGAACAGGAGGGGGCTACTGGAGCCCTGACAACATTATGCTTCTTGATTTGGGAGTCGATTACATAGATGTTTTAACTTCATGAAAATCATTTGAGCTACCTGTTTTTTTCTGTATGTACCTTATAATACAATAAAATTGTTTTAAAAATTTAAGACACCCTTAATTTTTAAAATTAAGAATAAATTAGAATTATTCAATCTGATAAAAGGTATCTATAACTAGACTACAAGTAACATAAAAATTAACCTGAAATGCTGACAGGACCAAATTGATCGAATGGGGAATTTTTTATATTGTTGTGTGTAGTTGTAGTCCTTTCATTATCATTGCTGTATAGTGTTTATTGTGTAACTATAGCATAATTTACTTATCAATTCTACTGTTAAAGAATGCTTACATAGTTTACAGATTTATTATTATTATCATTACTGATGATAAGAACATTATAGTGCATATTTTGAGGGAATTATATGTGTGCATTTCTTTGGAGTATACAAAGGAGGAATAGCTGAGCCATAACGTACAGACGTATTGAACTTTCGTAGATACAGCCAAGCAGTTTTCTAAAGTGCTTGTACTAATTTACATTTTCTCACTAGCAATGTATGTTGCCCACTTCTCCAATACTTGATAGTTTTTACCCATTTTTCCCCAATGTGATGGATGGTGGTTTTATTTTGCAAATTTTCATGTGGACATCTTTTATAAAATATCTCTTCAAGCCTTTTCCCCATTTTTCAAGTGAGTTGTTTGTCTTTTTCTTATTGTAGTTTTTTTTTTAAATCTACTCTGAATAGATTTGTCATATATCCTAACAATTTCTACATGCTAATAATGTATGCTATAATTTCCATATATGCTAATAATTTCTCCCACTTTGTGGGTTGCTTTTTAACTCTCTTGATGGTATTTTTTTTTTTTTTTTTTTTTGTGAGGAAGACCAGCCCTGAGCTAACATCCGTTGCTAATCTTCCTCTTTTTGCTGAGGAAGACTGGCCCTGGGCTAACATCTGTGCCCATCTTCCTCCACTTTATATGGGACGCCGCCACGGCGTGGCTGACAAGCAGTGTGTCGGCGGGTGCCCGGGATCCGAACCCGCGAACCCCGGCTGCCAAGCGCGAACTAAACCGCTGCGCCACCGGGCGGCCCCTCTTGATGGTATTTTTTAATCAAGAGAAGTTCGTATTTATAACATTTTACAACATCCATTTTTTATCGTTAATGCTTCTGGTGTCTGGCTGAAGAAATCTTTGGTTACAGTAAGACCACAAAAGTGTTCTATATTTTCCTCTAAAGGCTTAATCCTTTTACTGATTGCATTTATATCAGCAATCTATTGGGAATTACTTTTGTGTCTGGTGTGAGACAGACATATATCAAGATGTATTTTTTTCCTACATAGGTACCAATCGACACAACACCACTTACTAAAAAGACTATCCTATCATCAGTGAACCTGAAAGTCAATTTTGTTATAAATCAGGTGATCGTATATGTGCAACCCTGATTCTAGGTACTCTGTTTCATCATATATTTTTCCTTATCATTTTTCCCATAACATACTCTTAAAATTATTATAGCTTTAAAATATACCTTTATATTTCATAGCGCATGTCCTACAGTTTTATTATTCTTTTTTCGAGTTTTCGATGGTTACTTTTTCCACTTACTTTTGCATGTAAATTTTAGAATAAGCATGCTAATTTCTTAAAACATAGGGGCTGTATTGAATCTAGATGAGTTTATGGTAGAATTGAAAATCCTAACAATAATGAGTCTTCCAATACATGAACATGGTATATCCTTTATCTACTTGGTCTTAAATTTTTCTCAATTAATATTTTATAGTTTTCAATGTATAATTCTTATACATTTTTGTTATATTTATTTTCAGGTATCTGATGTTTTTATGTTATGGTAAATGCTAAAGTTTTGAATTTTTCTTTTCTATTTGCTGCCAGAGTATAGAAATACAATTGAATTCTTTTACTTTGACTTGTATCAAGCAAACTCGCTAAATTCACTTATCATTTATAATAGTCTGATTACAGAGTATTTAGAAATTTCTCTATATACAACATCATCTTCAAATAGATCTGTGTATCTAGGTCTATGAGAGGTGATTGACGTAAAATTTTCATCTCACAATCTCTTTGTCACACTTTTGAATCAAGTTATTAATGTCCCAATGTTGTTCTAATCTCTGAGTTTGTGCCAAATGGATGTTATTTCTTTCCTTAAATAGATAAAAGAAAGCCATTTAGTCCTGAGAATGTGGGAAGATTTTTAATAACAATTCAATTCTTTCATAGCTATCAGACTATACACGTGTTTTTATTTCTTCCTCTAGAAGTTTAATAAGTAATTGTCCAATTTACTAGTGTACAGTTTTTCATAAGATTCTTTTGTCTTTTTGATGTCAGTAAGACTTGGGCTTATGTCCTCTTTTATTCTTGATATTGGTAATTTATGTTTTTACTCTTTTTTTCTTCAGTAGTCTTGTTAAGATTAGATGAATTTTATTAATTTTTTCAAAGAAGTCGCTTTTGTCTGTATTGATTTTCTTTTTTCTTTCTTTTTTTTCTTTTGGTGAAGAAGATGAGCCCTGGGCTAACATCTGTCGCCAATCCTCTTTGTGTTGTGGAAGATTGGCCCTAGGCTAACATCCACACCCATTTTCCTCTACTTTATATGTGGGACACCTACCACAGCATGGCTTAATAAGTGGTGCACAGGTCCGTGCCCAGGATCTGAACCCACAAACCCCAGGCCACCAAAGTGGAGGGCGCAAACCCAACCACTATGCCACCGGGCCGGCCCCTGTGTTGATTTTCTTTATTGTATATTTGTTTTTTATTTTATTGTACTCTGCTTTTATATTTATTATTTCTTTCAACTTTCTTTAATTTTGAAGTGCTAATGTTTTCCTAGCTATAATGTAGTAAATTTACCTCTGATCTTTGTTTTATCTACATCTTGCAAGATTTAATATGTCATATCATTCATAGTTCAAAATAATTTATAATTTGTCTGAGTTCTTCTTTGACTCGTGGATTATTTACAAATGTATTATATTATTTCCAAGGAGTTTTTCTAGTTATATTTTTGTTATTTATTCTAGTTTAATACCATCATGATCATAGAACATAATCTGCATGATCTCAATCTTTTCAGTTTTGTTGAAGATTTCTTTGTGCTAGCCTGTGGACAATTTGGGTAAACGGATCATGTGAGCTTTAAAAATGTTTGTAAATTCTGTCATCATTAGTTGCAGCTTTCTAAATATATACATCAATCAAGACAAGTTATTAACTGTGTTGCTCAAATCTCATATATGCTTAATTTTTTTGTCTGATTATCAGCCATTGACAGAGGTATGCTAACATCTCCCACTATAATAGTGGATTCGTTTATTTCTCCTTTTAGTTCTGTCAATTTCTGCTTTGTATATTTTGAAGCTATGTTTTTGATTGCATGCAGACTTAAGATTGTGATATCTTCTCTTTGGATTAGCCCCTTTATTGTTACGAAGTGTCCCTCCTTATTTCTAGTACCTCTTGCCTTATTCGTCAAACATGAGCATAGTGAAACCAGCTTACTTCTGTTTAGGATTTGCATGATATATTTCTTTTCCATTCATTGATTTTTAACCTCTCCGTGTCTGTATATATGAAATGTTTCTCTTAAGAGGAGTATATAGTTGTTGTTTTTTAAAATCCAATCTAAATAATCCTTACTTAGAATACTCAGTGCAGTTACATAAAATATAATTACAGTTTCATTTATATCTACCCTATTACTATTTTTTTCCTATTTGCTTTATGTTCTCTTTTCCTTTCTTTACTTCTTCTGGATAAAATCGAATATTGTCATTAGTTCCTTTGCTTCTTTAAAATAATATGTAGATTATTCTTTTACTATTTTTATAGTAGTTATGCTAGATATTACAACATGCATCATTGACTTACTATAATCTAATAAAATTTTTATTCTTACTAATTTCCTGATAGCACCTGGAAGCATAAAACTTTTAAGTTATAATTACCTCTCTTGCCTGTTATATTATTATAGTCATACTTTTTAGTTTGACATATAATTTAACCCTACAAGATATCATATTTATTGTTTTAGGTAGTCCATAGTATTTTATACTTGCCTATATATATTTATCTTGTCTGGTGTTCTTTATTCCCTACAGCACTTTCATATTTCCATCTGGGATCATTTTTCCTTTCCTTTTAGTTTGTCTTTTAGTGGAAGTCTGCTGGTGACAAATCACCTCAGCTTTGTTTGTCTCAAAATTTATTTTACCCTATTTTTTGAAGAACATATTTTTGGATATAGAAATCTTATCTGACAGTTATTTTCTAGAAATATCATCTAAATTCTTTCTGGCTTTCATCATTTCTTCTGAAAAGTCAGCTATCATTCTGGTATTCCTTTGAAAGTAATGTGTGCTATGTGTCCTTTTTCTTTTCTGAATGCTTCTCTTTTTTTGTGTTTGATTTTTAATGGTTTTACTATGATGAGCCTTGGTGTGGTTTTCTTTGTATTTGTCCTGCCTGGGATTTGCCAAGGTTTTTGAATAGATGAGTTTGTATCTTTGACAAAATCTTGAAAATTCTCAATTATTTGCTATCTAACATTTTCTTCTGACACATTTTCTCTCATCTCTATTTCTGGGATTCAAATTATAATTATTTTAAGGCTTTCCAGTAGGCCCATGTGTCCCTTATGCTGTTTTATTTTTTTATTTTACTTTTTATTCTTTTTTCTCTCTGCATTCAGTATTTTCTATTGATCTATCTTTGAATTAACTCATTTTGTGTTCTGCTTTATGCAATATCACTAAACTTATCTTTTGAGCTTTTTGGGTCTGTATAATATTTTTCAGCTATGGACTTTCCATTTGATTATTTTTTAGGTTTCTATTTTTATTGAAATTATATCTTTTATTGATATTATTCATATATTTCTTATTTTTTAATATTTCTGTCATAAAGTTCTTGTCTGCCAACTCCAATATTTGGATCATATATACATCTTATTCTAGTGTCTGAGTTTCCTTTTTATTATCAATAAGTTTTGTTCTTCCTTGAATGCCAAGCAATTTTTTGTTATTTTCCAGATATTTTCTATAAAAGAACTACAAGGGCAATAGATGGTGTTGTCTTCCATCAGAGAGAGTTCCTTTTGTTTTTGTAAGGTGGTATCAGGAGTTGATTATATCTATATAATCAAGGAATTGATCTGGCACAGGGCATGATTGCAGATTTAATGAGACTGAGTCTACCTCTGATTCACCCTATTCTTTTGGCATGACCTTACTGTAATATTTTGATCGAGAGATTGGTATTTGTTTCCTTTGCCTAATGCAGATGACTGAATTCTGCCTCTCAGAGTTTCCAAAATTCATACTCCCTACAAACTTTCAAAATCTGGCAGATGTCACGAGGAAGAGTCCAGCGATGTACTTGAGGCCACCCACTTTCCCAATAGGTCATGTTCCCCAGTAGCTAATGCAAAAGTTTTCACTCCGCCTTTTGGCTTGATTCCTCTGTTCCCTGTGCAACCTCCAAATTCATAAAACATTCTGTTGATAAAACTTGTTGTGTATCTAAGGCCTCCTAAATTTCCCAGTTGTTGTTCCAGTCCTACTTGATACCTAAAAGTTTTCATGATTTTTCTTTCCTCCAGTAGAGGCTTCCTGCCCCGTACAAACTTCATTGCATTTTAAAAATTCCCAAATTGCCACAGAGAAAACAATGGCTAGTGATCATCACCTCACTCTGGAAATGTGCTCCACTCTACAATTTCATTTTATCTTTATTGCTTTCAGAGCCCTATTATCCCTTAAAAATAGGATTTTTTCAGTTTCTCCATTTTTTTCTAGTTGTGGAAAAGAGATCATTGGTTTGCCATGATCTGCTACATCCTCCTCAGAAGTGATAGTCCTAGGATACTTCTCAAGTGTTAAAAGAAGCATTACTAGTAAGTACGCTGTGATAATAACTACTCCTGAAAAACAAGGAGATAGAATCACTCTAAGCATTATAAACATTCCCTTTAAAAGCAGAAACAAGGAGGAAAAGAAGCCTATTATAGTTTCATCTATTCAACATTAAAAGCGAATTCCTAACAAACTTGTAAGAAAGGAAAATAAACTTCAAGTAAAATGAACCATAGAACCATCATTATTTACAGAAAAAAAGAATTGTCTAAATAAAAAAAATACAAGAGGATATAAAGGCAAAATATTAGAACTAATGAGAAAGCTCTGCATTTTCCCTATAAACCATTAACTCATGAAAAAGTTCATATATTGAATTCTTATATACTAGTAACAAGCAATAGGAAAATATAATTTCAAAATAGATGCTATTTGACATTGAATTTTGGCCACTACAGACTAGATAGTATTGGAATAGATCTCCCACCAAAATTATGAAAGCTATATGATATGTAAGTTATAATTGTTCAAAAGCGTTGAAGAGTCCCCTGTGGGGCAAGAAGTGGAGGCACCATAATTCTTGACAGAAGATAGGCATGACAGGAGATCAACATTTACTCTGGATTTTTTCCTGAGGATATACTCCAACTCACTCAGATGAGAGAAAATATTACCTTAACAGAAAGCAGTGATCTCTCTGGGATAAGGAAACACAGGTTGGCGTTTGGGGCAATCAAATTGACCACAACTTGAGGAGCAAATTCCCAGAAAAAAAGGAGCCACAGAAAAATGAGTTCTAAAACCTGACTTCAAATTGTTCTGGATTCATTGGCTGTCTTCTAAGCTGTGCATACATATGCTCGGGGACACCACAAGAAACCCAGCAGAAAATAATAGTTCGTAAAGAGAAAAAAGATCTACTATTGCCATATTTAACATTTATTTATTGAATATCCTAGCTAATGCAAACGTTGTTAATGTTAAGATTTGACAAAGCTTCATGTTGGATATACAGAATTTATTACATTATTTTTTATGCTTTTGTATTGTTGAAAAATATTTATAACTTAATTTTAAAAGAGAAAAAATAAATGACAATATGGATGAAAAGAATTATAATGTTATATTGGTCATTGGCCCACTGTTTCAGTTTTCTCAAGGTGCAACAGGGAAAAATTAGTCCAACCAAATCAGTTGCAAAAGAAACTCGTCAAATGAGGTATACAACCTGTAAGTACTGCTGATCTCTCAATTAATACAGGAATAATTAAATAATTATGTATTGAGTATCTGCTTTATGCAAAGTCTAGTACTGAAAGAAATGAGAAAATACATTTTAACAGAAAAGGGTGTAAACCAAAAGGATGCAGAAAATTCCTTTAAGAATTCAAAGGAAAAACAGATTACTTCTGATGGGGAAGACTTGATGGAATAACTAGTATTTTGGTATTGGAGCCAAATCTTTGCAGATGAGTTGAATTTAAGTAACCTAGTAGGGGGAGGGGATGAGTAACACCTGCACTTACAAATCTTTTCCCCAGCTCTCCAACTCCTCAGAAGAGAAGCTCAACTCCATAGAGAGAGGATTTCATATCTCTGCTAGTTCAAAGAAAAGTTATAATTTAAAAGATTTTACAGTTATTAACAAGCAAATTTTAATTCATCCCATCATATTATAGCTCTATAAAATATACAATTTTGTATCTTCAAAACATCGGTTAAGATCTACAAAGAAATCTATTAAATGACTCCCAGAAATTATCAGTAATTCCTATAATCTTTTGATTTGGGAGTTCTATTAGAGTTGTAAAGTCATCGATACTCTTAACCACCACAGAGACTCAAATGCCAGTCCCACTGATGTTGGTCAATAGCCTATGTGCCTATATGAATGAGAGCAAATTTGTGTCAATAAAGACGTTCCAGTTAAAGTATTGTTGTGTCTTCCTGTACATTGTAAAACCTACACACAATCTATCACATTGAAAGGTGTAGTTTTCATGTAGTTCAAGGAAGGCACATGTGACAAAGATGAACAAAAACAAATTCAACAAAATTTAAGGATGATGATTTTGTGTGACTCAGAGTTGTCTGCCCTTTGAGACAAAAGGTATATGTGTAAAAGGACAGAATTTCCAGTGCATAGATGATAGATTTGGGGGCATTTTGATTAGTATTTCTTAAATTCTTCACTTCATTATTTAAAAAAAATATATAGTAGTAGGCTCCAATTTACCCAAAACAAGTACCTGGATTACAGGTTGACACCAATTAACTTTGAAGCAATGCTAACCTCTACACAGTTTGCTCATGCAGAATGATGTCTGAATATCTGGGTCTAGGTAAATTGCAGTTAAAGATCATAAACTTTGTGAGCAAAACTGTAAGAGGATCTCGGTGTATAGCAATTAAGAATCATAGGGTACTTTGAAATGGATGGAGAAATTAAAATATGGAATCATAAATGACAACAGGAAAAGAAACTAATCAAATACCTATGTTTATTCAGACTTGAATGAAGCAAGTATTGATCACACTATCTCCAATAGTATCTTTTGAAAGTAAGGGCTAATACATAATAACGTGCATATACACATACATGCAATAGAAACAGATTTGATGTTCAGTTCTACACTAATGGAACAATAATAAAGAAACCCTTAAACCTCAGATAATTCAATTTTACTAATATACTATTGTATTTGAATGTGCTTTCTGCAGTTAATACACATTTTAATAATATTTTAGCAGTCATATTCCATGGACACAAATGCATCAATTGATCATGTCCTTTTCCTACTGCAAAACCTTCAATAATTCAATTCAACTTTCTAGTAAATGAATTTCAAATTTTGTAGCACATCGTTCAAGGCTCCTAGTGGTCTAGCCTAACCTACTTATAAATACGATCTCCCATTGACCTCTGGATGTTCTTTTCGCTACAGCAGTCAAACAAACTACTCAAATTAAAACTGTCCCCAAATCCCCTATACTCTCCTAACACTTCTAACACTCCGAACACTTGCCAATGTTATTCCCTGCACTTACGATGCCCTTTTCTCTCATCACCACTTAGACTTATGCCTTTTAACTGTCCTCCATGTCTCAGTTTCTCCCATTCCAATCTAGTTTTGTACACACTACTGCCAGACTAGACTGACATCATACTATTCAATCATGTCACTCTCTTAGTCAAAAATCTGAAAATGGCCACCTCAAAAGTAGAAAAAAAATTCATCTATATATTTTTTTTTAGATTCCACATGAGATCATATGATATTTGTCTTTCATCTTTTATAACAAATCTGATGATATCTAGTCCATGAAGCCTTTCTGTTCTGTGATTAGATTTGTTTTTCTACCTCAGAAATTAACACAATCCAAGTACAGTACCTCAAAAATGATAATGATAGTATACATTTATTAAATGAATTACTTTTAGGTAAAGCCCTACAGAACTGAATTTTTAGCTCTGTATCAGCTGTGCCTTGAATTAAGAGTTAAGTATGATTCTATTGTTCTTTTTGCTACAAAAATCCCTGGAAATCAGGAACTGTTGCCTCTATCAGTGCTTTTCCCATAAGGTATTTAATAAAATGTTTATTGAAAAATGAATTTTAAAATGAATGAAAGAATAAAGTGTCTAAATGAAAAGAGTATAAGAAATCAATATGAGATTTAATGATCTGTGCTAATTCTAAGGAACAAAAAAGGATAGATGTTATGCAGAAAAAATTATATTTCTTACAAATGTAATTCCAATGTGTTTCTATCTGATAGCTCATGAAAATATGAGAGTTAGGTTCCAGTTGCTGGCATTTCTATTGAGTATTGACTGTCAAAAAAAATTTCAACTTTATATATATTTCAACATATGGCACGAATTTCCTGAAATATTTTGGAAAATAATTTTGGTGTGTTCATGCTACAAAATATTGTAGTATATTACTTCTATTTAAGTTAGTAGGGAAAAGTTATAAAAAGCTAAGTTAACACTATCTGCTTTATGATAAGTGGAAAAACATGGCTAATCAATCTTCCCACCAAAGCCACGTCATGACTTGGCTGTATTTATTATTGACACTGATAATGTCAACAAACAATTTCTTATTATTTTAGTTACTATGACTCTGTAATAAACTTCCCCAAAACTCTGTGGCATAACTCTTTTTATGCTCATGAATACTGTAGGTCAGGAAATCAAAGAGGACACCACAGGGGTGGCTTCTCTCTGTGTATATCTGAGAGCTACAGTGTATATCTGCAGCTCCAGTTGGAAGCCTTGAAGACTGGGAGGTGAAATCATCTGAAGCCTCATGTATGCACATGTTTAAAAGTTGATGCTGGCTGTTGGCTGAAACTTCAGTTGGTGCTATCAATCAGAACACCTACAAATGGCCTCTTGGTGTGGTTGGGGCTTTCTCAACACATGGTAACTGAATTGCAAGGGAAAATGTACTGAGAGAGAGCAAGAGAGAGAGAGAGAGAGAGAGAGAGAGAGAGAGAGAGAGAGAGAGAGAGAGAGAGAGAGAACTAGATAGAAGCTGTCCCATTTTTTTATGACCTAGCCTTGGACATCACAAAGCATCTCTTCAGCACCATACTATTTATAGCAATAGCCACCCATTTTCAAGGAAGAGAAAATAGATTCCAAATTTTGACAGGGGCATGGCAAGATTCTGAAACAGCCTGGAAGATCAGAAATAGTGCTATGGCCATTTTTGAAAAATACAATCTGCCACAATGATCAATGTCTTAAATCTGTAAAGAGTAATTAATGAATTCACTACCTGCATTCCTCATTACTATATCACTTACACTTGCTGCATAACACAATCACAAAAGCTCAGTTGCATTTATTATCATTCTCAGAGATTTATGAGTCAGTTATTGTTGCTCTGCTTCAGGCTATGGGTCTGCAGAACATCTGGAGTGAAATTTTAGGACCAGGGAATATTTCCAGACTATGTTTTATTCATGGTAATGGCAATAGGGATGAACAGAAACACATGGCCTCTTAAGACCTAAGGTTGGAACTGCACACTTTCATGACCACCACATTTCACTTGACAAAGCATCTGGCCAATCCCAACATGAAGTAGGGGAAATGCTCTGTCTCTAATGGGAATAATTACAAAGTCACATGGAAAAGGGTTTGGATACAGAAAGAGGTAAATAATTGGGAGCAATAATGCAATCTATGTAGTTACTTCCATCCAGTTACAATAGTAATGCCTATATCAATCAGAGTGGAGTTATCAGTGAGCTTAATTATATTACGGTAATCACATCAAGCTCAATTGAGGGAGGAGCTAGGGAAGTAAAGACTGGATATGGGAGAGAGAGGTTCAGAGAAAGAGTCACCAATCTAATAAGCTCAAGCACTTCTAAACTTAAGAGTATGCCCACCAAGGGGGAGCTCATGGGGAGATCTACAGGAAGTTGTGAATTTTGTATAGCTATCACCTCAGTGAGTCCACAGCTATATGTTTAGTGGTAGACCTGGGCCCACTGTTGGTCAACAGGACAGTAGTTGAGAAGAGCTGGACACCTAGAAAAGGAACAAAAAGACAAACTGCAACCTACTGGGCACCTCTATATCTGTTTGCAGTGGCATCTGACCATAAAATGACCTTCAGAGACTAATGGCTGCTGTTTCACATTTACCTTCCCAACTTTGCACAGGTTCCTATTTTTACCAACTCTGAACCAGGCCCATATGCAGAAGGGGATTCTGGAAATGTAGTTCTCAGCTTAATCAAGTTAAGAAGCAAAATATACCACAGTATGTCTCAAAGTTAAGCACTTCTACCTTATATAACATTGTAAGCATATTTTCATTTATAATGTATGTTATTGATTCAAATAGGATTAAGAATGCTAACAAAATTTCTTAGTTTTATTTATTTATTTTTTTTGCTGAGGAAGATTGGCCCTGAGCTAACATCTATTGTCAATCTTCCTCTCTTTTTGCCTGAGGAAGATTGACCCTGAGCTAATATTAGTGCCAATCCTCCTCTGCTTTATACATGGGTCACCACCACAGCACGGCTTGAAGACTGGTGTAGGTCCACGCCCAGGATCTGAACCTGTGAATCTGGGCTACCAAAGTGGAGTGCACCCAACCTAACCACTACACCACTGGGCCGGCCCCACAAACTTTCTTACAGTTTTATTTTTTTGTGTGAAGAAGACTCGCCCTGAGCTAACATCTATTGCTGATCTTCCTCTTTTTGCTTGAGGAAGAGTTACCCTGAGCTAAGATCTGTGTCAGTCTTTCTCTATTTTGTATGTGGGTCACTGCCTCAGCAAGGCTAATGAGTGGTGTAGGTCTGCGCCTGGGATCTGAACCTGTGAACCCCAGCCACTGAACTGGAGCATGCAGAACTTAACCACTATGCCATGGGGCCAGCCCTTACAGTTTTATTTTTAATGAGGAAGCAAGAGATAGGAAATTGACCTTACAATTTCAAAACTTATAAATTTTAGACTCTCTTCTGAAATTAAAAATACTTCCAGGGCCAGTCCCATGGCATAGTGGTTAAGTTCAGCATGCTCCACTTCAGCGGCCTGGGTTCCCAGGTTCGGATCCAGGGCGTGGACCTACTCCACTCATCACATCAGCCATGCTGTGGCAGTGTCCCATATACATAATAGAGGAAGACTGGCACAAATGCTAACTCAGGGACAATCTTCCTCAAGAAAAAAAAGAGGAAGATTGGGAACAGATGTTAGCTCAGGGCAAATTGTCCTCAGCAAAAAAGAAAAAGTACTTTCATTTACTGGATGACAGAAAAGCAAAATTTCTATCCATATTTATGTTATCTTGGAAAATTAAAAGTTAATTTTAATTCAATTATTAATTTTCTAACTTCTTCCATCACTCCAGAAGTTAATTTGTAATACATCATTAATCAATAATATTTTAGTAGGACAGCATGTGTTTTGTAATCTTTAGGATACAATTACAGAATATTAATTTTACCTCTTGGAAAAAATCTTGTTGAATTTTA
Source organism: Tapirus indicus (assembly GCA_031878705.1). Classification (NCBI taxonomy): domain Eukaryota; kingdom Metazoa; phylum Chordata; class Mammalia; order Perissodactyla; family Tapiridae; genus Tapirus; species Tapirus indicus. The sequence continues at coordinate 20,426,221 of CM062918.1, forward strand.
GGACTATCTTATTTTTTGGGTTCACATTAACTCTTTTTTACTTCTTTGAAAAAAGCATTATCTATCTGAATCGTCCCTATTGAAATCCATAGAAAATAATAAACTAAAATTATTATTATTTCAGAAAATGGGTAAATTTTAAAGGTCTTATCATGCACATCTGGCAGCATTGTTACTACACACGCTATATTCTTTTTGTTCAAGGAAAGGAAAAGAGAGAAATCCTATGTACCTTGTTGCTCTGTGAATTCTCCAGCCTGCAAGTGTCTGAGAAGCTGCCAGAGCATTTGATTTGTTTTGTAATCTTTAAGCTCTTTAAAAGGACCTTGACATTCTGCTTACCTTCTTCATTTCAGCTACCTATTAAACATCAGACTTTAATGATTTTCTAACTATAACTGTAAAATTACTTTGCTCACCCTTCTGATGTCACAGCCTTTCATACAATTCTTCCCTTTCCTTATTTGCTTTAGGGTGACATTGAGGGCATGGAGATCAAAATCCTTTTTCTTTTCTATTTGATTCCCTGGACACACAGCGCTCCTTTCAGCATCGTTATGTTCCCTCAAATTCACAAAACTGCCCCCTGACTGTAAGTCATCACCCCAAAAAAAAAAGTCATTTGGTGAGCTGATTTTCTCTCTCACACTCAGCGCATACAAAGCACCTCATTATGTCTTGGTATGGCCTACTAAACTGCAGAGACGTGATGGCCACTGAGGAGCCTCTGCACTATGCAGTCCTGATTTCTTCATCCTTTCACTTGCACTCCTCTAAGGAAAATAATCCCTAGGATGAAGGAATCTTGTAGGCATCTCAAATTGAACTCTGTTTCTCCCTTGTCCCTCCACTACTATAACCAATCTTGTCAGTTTCATCCTACCCTCATCCAACACCCCTCCCTGAAATCACTCTCATACAAATCTCTTCCTCATCCATCGAAAAAAGAAACCGTTTGAATTTAGTAAGCTCTTTTCACATATTTCTCATCCTCTCTGGGAAAGAATTTTATTGATCCATGAATGTCATGACATTTCCAAGATGATGGCAGTTATAGAATTTTTAACATGGGCAAGACTTGGCTTGGGACAAGACAGATGACAAATGGGGAACTGGTAATGATACACATTATACACCACAGAATATTAGGATATAAGAAAGCACATGTGCATATGCCAGGATGATTCAGTAATAGATCAAACCCTTAAAATAAAACTGAGTTAAGAATGAAGCAGTGAGGGAACAAGGGTATCTATTCTTAAGAGAAAAATAAAACAACCATAAAAATTGCAAGTGAAACTTGATTGGACTAGGCGTTTTATGCCAATAAGCAATAATTATGGTGGAGTGTGTTTCCACACTGCATGTAATTAACTGTACATGGATAATTATTTTGTATTATATTATGCAATGAGAGGTCCATTGGTTTTCCATATAGTAATAAAGCAGGGTATTTTTAAGTAAGGCTAGTGAAATGGTATATTAAATTATGGGAAAGATATATTCATTTGAAAGACTTGGAAGCCTAAGATAAATAGAGAAGAGAGAGGAAAGAGGAGAGAGATGGGAGATTGGAAGTTAACACAAGATATGAGAAAGGGGCTGAAAAATTGGAGACTGTAAGACCAGTAAAATATCAGAGGGAAAGCTTACTTTTATAAAGAGTGAGTATTTTTGTTTTGGTTTTGAGTTCCCGGAGAAAATGAAAATAAAATTATTCTTGACTCCGGTTTACCTGAAGGTTTATTGACCTTAACTTTATATCATTTGGATAAATAGTTTATAAAATGCCTATCATCCATGGGCCTGAAAAGCAAAAACTGCTCTTTCTAGGATAATAACTCAGGTGTCCACTGTTGACAAAGGCTGGCCACTAGATTTCCTTGCAATGTAGTTTAGTTAGGTCATTCTACAAATTATCTGTCTTTCCTACGTCTATCAGTAAGGTATTCTCCAGTAAGAGGTCAAAGTGTTAGTAATTTTCAGTGAATAAGCAGTCTTGGCAACCAAGTTAAAAAGAAAAAGCGAGGAGGGGAAAGAAAAAGGAAATAATGCCATTCTAACCAATTCTGCCCTGTAGCTGGGACTCCTACCTACATAATATGAGAGTTAATCAGAATTTTCTAAATGGCACAATATAGAAAAATTTAACTGCATTATAGATACCAAAGCAATGTCTCAGCTACTGACTGGTTTCAGAAAGTGAACAGTGTATGTTCCATCACAATGTAGTCACCACGGTTTTTTCATTTAGCTATCACTCTATTTTTCAACTTTGAAATAGAGGAACATATGCTCTATAATATCAAAGTCCAGGGTTAAAATTTTAATTTATTAATAAAGGTAAATTTTGCAATCTGCTTAAATAAACATAAAAATACCACTTTTCATATTCAGGCTTCTCAATTTTTTTCTGAGAGGTTATAATTACAACTAAAGAGAACTCCATTGTGAAGTGACCAAGAGATAGCTTGGGAGAGAGAACAGTCCTGAATTAGGTTTTGTGAGAGAGTTTCAAATTTTCATTCTAATAGTGGCTAGCTGTGAGAACACTGTTAACGTAGTCTGACAAATATACATTGAACAAATATTATGTTCTAGGCATGTAGTAGTGTTTTGTCATATGCAAAGATGACTAAAGCTGGCTCCTAGACTTCAAGATGCTAATACAGAAGACTTTTCTCATAGGACCTCTCAAATTGCCCTGCTTTCTTTTCAGCCAATTCTTATATTTGTAGAGCATTTATTTATCCAGCAAATTATAAGATACAGGAGCAGATATCTCTCACTGAATTTTACAAGTCTTATGAAAAATCCCCTAATGTAAGTATCAAAGTATTAATATGAACTTGAAAAAAGTCATATTGCAAAATCACAAGTACATTATTTCTAGGGAATCAATACTTGGAAAAAGGATACTTATTATCTAAGCAGTGGCCTTTTAGTAAAATCTACACATTTGAATTCTTAGTTATTAATCTAAATCTAGCTTTTTTGTCGATCCCAAAATTGAACAATTTTGTCTGGGAAAAGATGTGGCCAACTTGCTAGGGCAGATTTCTGTCCAGTAGAAAATGCCTTTTGCAAGCATTTAGTTTGTCAACTGGGAGCTCACTATCTTCCCTGTTGAAAAATGCCAGAGCAACTCCAACATGTCCAGGATGGGCAAGGTAAAATTTCAGCTCTCACTGCTAGAATGGAAAAGCCAGAGATGGTCAACATAATCAGGCAAATCTAGCCATTTCTAAAGCAAGATATCCACCATTTGAACTTCTGTGTGTTTCATCATCCGAAGGACTCTCTTTGTTCAGACTGCCTTTGTGTGTGGTGGTAGGGGTGGAGGGACAGTTGTTTTCCAGCTGCATGGCACACTTGAATATGTTCTGACCAGCCATCTATACAGAGCTACATCTGAAACCCAAACTTTAGTATTTCCAGTTTCCATGCAATTGAGCAGAATCAGGGATGCAGCTTATTTCCCCCTATTTATAGCCTCACTCAGTGACAGGTCTGATGCACAGGAGTGGGCTCTTACTCAACACATCTGCTCCCCATGTGTTGCTGAGTCACACATACTTTTTTTGTTACCAAAAGTAACAAATATTTATTTTCTCCTTGACAGTCCCACAGAGTTGTTGCAGCAGAGGGAAAAACAAGTGAGATTCCATTCAGCTTTGCTCATAAAAAGATCACTATTGGTGTATGTGCCTCCACTACTAAGAGAGTTGTGGAAACCTTGGAACATGTCCAGAGTAGAGCAATGAAAATGATTAGGACATAGGATCTCTGAGAAAAGGTTAGAAGAATTGATGTACATATGTATATAAATCATATACATATTTAAAGATTAGTCTATGTCTGAGTTTTCTTTACAGGAAACATTTATAAACCTGACAGAAGCTTCAGGAGACATTTGAAATCTCCCCCTCAAATATAATATCCACGTTGATAATTAATTTTCATATATGCCTGAGATGGAATCATGTAGTATTGTCTAAAGGTAATAGAATAAATTATATTTTTCTCATGACAATGTCACAGGGCAGAAGTGTAAAACTAGGATTTTCTGTTCTTGTGATTTTCTGTTAGTAATTCTTTAAATAGCAATTTGCAATTTTGGACTTACACACAAAACCATGCCTGATCTAAAAGACAATGAGTAAAAATGAATCGACAACCGTATCATTTCCCTGAATCAGGTTTATAACTGAACTACACTTTAAGCCATATCTTTAGTCTTCTCAAAAGTCTTATAAATGAATGTCATCCTGATTTGATTGACTGATCTTTTTTCACACCCTTCATAAAGTAGCCCAAAATAGCTGCTGGAAAGCACTGCAAACTTGCTGAGTTTTAGCAGTCATCAACTTTATATTGTCATAATTTATTGTGAGTTATAATTAGGTTTATTTATTAACTATAAAAGCTCTGGAAAGAAAATTTCACAAATCATCCTGTTGCCATCTTATCTTGCCACTGCCTCTCTCTTAAAAAAGACAACATATGTAATCTACCATCATTAAGGATCATCACGTAGAAAGGAATTTTATGAACTAAGAAGATTGACTTCGTACTGTGACAGTGAATTTGCCTTTTCTTTAAACTGGCTTATTTGCTATCTTAATTGCATACGTGTGAAATCACAAACATTCACAGGATAGACTCCACAAAGTCATATTTGCTGGTATAATCATCACTTTCCTTATATACTGTTGTAATGGGCTTAGCATGGTTACCCATATTTAGGAAAAAATCCTTCTGTCAGGATGGCCTAAATCAAAAAGAATGTTAGCTGACTTGAACATCAGCTGCTGCTTCGTGACCTTGATTGCGTTTAGATCACCTACATTCCCCTTGCTTCAGAAGAACCCATATTATGCTAATGACCCTACTTCCCAAAATATCTAACCCTCTCACATCTAGTTAAGCTACTGCTGTACCAAAAGCATAGATCACCCAAATGCTCAGGTGCTTACAGGAAATGCATCCTTTCCAATAAGTCATTTTGGCTTGCCATGGCAAGTGTTCATGCATAAAACATACAAACTAGTTCAAGAATTTCCATGAAAATATGTGCCCCAGAATATCCTTCATGACTTTAAAACCGTGTATTTTAAATTGTACACCCATTATAATTAGGATATATAGGCTGTGTTGAAATATATTTAAACTTCAAAGAATTACCTTTCTACCTATGGTTTAACTAATGCAATCTCTTTTCAAAAAAATAAGTAAAAATTTGAAATTCCTTTCACTTTTATACATAAAATCCGACTTTCCGCTTAAATGTAAATTCTCTGTGGGATAGGAAATTCAATCTCAAAATCTAATCTGTTTTCTAGTCTCAAAAATCATCTGACAGCTCTCCAAATGCAAAGTACACATACATTTTGAAAGTTAACCTTCAGGGAATATAAATAGAATAGAGAGGAGCACCTTGCTGTCTCATTGTGTGTGCAAATGGCATAAATTGATTCAAAATCTATTAAGATTAATCTTTCAAAACTAATACTCTGTGGTTCGAAGGTTACTGAGATAGGTTCCCTTCACACCTTGACATGTTTTATCATATCTCAAAAGTGACTTAAGGACTCACATATTATCTGATGTTTATCTAGGTTATTGGCCCATTCCATTCATAGCCAATCCAAGATATTTCATGTCAGAGAGAAAATGATAAATCCTCAATATCATTCAAGAATCTTTTTTTCCAGTAATGTGACTATCCCAATGGCCATGCAGTAGTATTTTTTGAAAACTGGTAGCCCTTATATTTAAAAATGCTTCTTTTCAGAGACAGGCTTCCACATGAATGACTAAGTTCATGGTACTATATCTTTGCAAGCTAGTTACTAAGAAAGAAACATTTAACTCTAGGTAAAATAGAACAATTTAAAATATATATTAATTCAAGAAAAATGATGTGGACAGAAAAGTAATTGTGGAATGAGTGTGAAAATAAAGGCAGCCAATATGGATATAACCCAGATCCCAAATATTTTTCTCAAGTGTAGAATTGTGGCAGAATTCCAAGATTATAATTTCAGCTTTCTATTTAATTTTGCATTCATAAAGAGATCCAAAAAATGACAACAGATTGCCTTTTTTTTTTGACTAATGAAACATCCATATAATTATTTTTTATCTCAAATGAAATAAGATTCTGATAAATGATGAAGACCTGAAAAGGCATATGGAAGAAAAATTTTATTCTTTAATTTTATCACTGTTATATCTCATGAAATTAAATTAAATTGACAATATAACCCTTGGCAATCAATGCCTTCATGGAGGCAGGGGAGGGTAATTTATGTACATTTATTGGGAGGTTAATTATCACCAGGAAGCGGCTGTCATACTAATATTTCCCGAACGTCATAGAAACTTAGAAACAAACAAAAAAACATTAAGATCTCTCTTACAGAGATATTTTTGTTTTCATACATTAAAGTAATCCAGCTCCCATCATGATTTCATCATTTTTATCCTTAAACATTATCCACTCCTTCTTCCAGGGAATGATGAATGCTGCTCAGAGATGAGTTCTTGAAACCTTGTGTCAACATGGATAGAGGAGTGTGTCTAGCTGATCCAATAAGCAAGGACACTGTATTCAGCCACAAAATGGACTAAAGAGATCAACTTCTTGTCTTCAGGGAAAAAAAAAAAACACAAAACATATTCCTGATGCTCACTGCAGGTACCAGAAGCAAACTTCAGGGAGAGGGAGACTTAAACCATCTTCTAAGGAATAATGAGGTTTTTGTTAGTAGCCATCTGAGATTGGAAAGTGGTGTTCCTAGGAAAAACACCAGCTGGTTAAAATAATGAAACAATTTTACAAATAAAGAATGTCAAGGAGGATCTTGTATTTGGCTATTGAGAGTATTCCAAAATTTATTTACGTCTAGATTACTAAGCAATGGCATATATATCTGAAGTAAAAGGATTACACACTACTACACTATATCAGGTCTGCAGGTAATGTATTTATACATTACATGCCTATGCCGTTAATCTCTTCCAATTTCTCTTGGTATTCTTTTGAAATGTATCCAAGCATCAAAACGAAATGTTTTCAAAAGAAAGACTCAATAAGTAGAAAAGTAAACTCCAATAGCAGGAGCTCCATTTGAGTTTTCTCATTGTAGGGAAACTTATAAAAATGTGTAAGTAAATTAAACATTTAGCAAACATACAAAAAAGGACTTAACTACTGGTAGTCCTTTATTTAGGAGTATAAGAGTTTAGAGAAGAAAGAGGAGAGAAAGGAGAGGTAGAAGATAGAGGAGAATGAAGTTTTTAGAAGTACTTAGAGCTACTAAATTATACGCTAAACATCTACTCTATGAGAAAAGTTAATCTTAGAATATTTTTATTAATTCTATATCCAAACATCTGATCAAAGTTAAACCCTAAAGTGAGCAGATGAAACAAGGACATGAAAAGACAAGAAGAAAATCCAAAGATAAGAAGGTTGATATGAATGTTGATGTAATTCATCTAAAAACTCAGTCATGTTGAGACTCCAATTCAGTGAGAAACGTTAACTCTGGTTAAGAGTAGATTAGCCCAGTCTAGTATCACAGATAAGAAAATTAAGCCTCACTCAAGATCATAAGCTAATATATGGCAGAATTGAGATTTTATTTATACAGTACTAGGGTTAAAAATCAATTGGGATCCCTGATGGAAATTGAGTCTTCCTAAGTATTTTGCAGTTTAGTGTAAAAAGTGGCTAATCATTAAATGTTGATTGACAAAAAAACCTAGAAGTCTCAGAAACCCCATTGAAACTTCAAGAAAATTAAATGATTTATCCCACAATCTTTAACCAGACTTTCTCCCTAACTCCTATAACTTAAGACTTCATTTTTTTCTTTCTATGAGACACTACTCTCAGGGAAGTTAAAAAAAAAAAAAGGAAACTTTCAGATTACTAGCCCTAAGCACATAATATGCCCTCATGAAAGTAGCTCTTGATAGCTATGCTTCTCCCCACTTCCCCCACTGCACTTCACCTGGAACCATATCTAGAAACATTCACAGTATGTCCAACGAGGGACTCTTTTTTAAAGCTAGGAAGAGGCATATCTGTTCCTTGGTAGCTTTACGAGAAGTTGACGTGAAAAATGAATTTTCTTTTTTGTTACGGTCCTACCATTTAAAAAAGTAAAAATATACACTTTATAATAACTGAAGTAGCAGTGGGATAGGGAAGAAAAAATATAGGGAAATATTGTGGCATTCTGTATTTTTATTTGCTAAATGTGGCAACGCAGTTCATTAGAGGAAAATGTAAACTCTTCAGGAAATGTAGCAGTGAGTATTCAAGGTGTTTGGATTTTATATTAGATATCACAGATGTAAAACGCACGCCCAACAGGTAATAATCTATTTAGGGAATAAATAACTTCAGTCTGTTTTAAAAATATTTATATGTTTTATTTTATCCCTAAATATTATCATTGAGCCAAAATAATTTATACAGCTACAAACATGAAAACATTATCTGTGGATGTAATTCAAGCAAGTGTAAGTATCACCTTTCAGTTGGTTGTTATGAAAACAAATTATAATTAAAACAAACTTAGATTAATTCAATTTCTTTAAAATTCTTTGCAAATACAGTACAGCTATTTGAGAAATGAAAACTAATTTAACTTCCATTACTGATAATTAGCATTTGTTAATAAAGTAAGAACTTTTAAACAAGGTGTAGTATCTCTGCTTCCAAGAGTAGTAGAACTGGCTATTATTAATTTTAAAACATAATTGGTTAGCTTAGGTGACTTGCCTAAAATGACCCAGAACCATGAAATTTTGAAAAGAACTTAGCCACTCCGTGTTGTAATCTTCCTGAGGAAAAACTTTCTTTCTGTTCCCAAACATCCCACCCCAAAGACGGTCAAAATCTATTAACTGATGTCTTATGATAGACTGAATGCCTGCTTCTCTTCTTTTTGTGGAAAAATCAATGTGTAATAGACAGGGGAAGTATAATCTGCTCTTTCAATTTTGCAGGTGCATAAAAAGTTCTGTACACCTTCAGAGAATAACTAAATAGAAAAAGAGAGTCATTTTATGCCTAATGCTTGACTAGAATTTAATTTCCGTTTTACATTTATTTTGGGCAAAGGAAACTACTTAAACACACTGTGTGACTGCTCTGGATTGTCACAGACTTCCCTTGTCTCTCCAATTGTTCCACTCACAGCATTCAGGAAACTTGCTCACCATTTCTGTTCTTCAGTCGTGTCATTCATCCTCTTTCTTCTTGTTCAAAAGCTTTTGAAATCCCCTTCCTTACACAGATTCCCATGACTAAGAAATACAAAAGAAAGAAAGCTAATCTCTCTGCCCTTAATTTTTTTTCACTAGCACATTTATACCATAGAGTAAAACCACTCCTGGATTAGTCCTTGTAGCACTTTCCTATGAGTGTTTGCAGAAAGTGAGCTATAAATGCTTCATACAAAATAGATGGGGATGTTTTAGGCTCTATATAACAGTGTTCTTTTGTTTGTTAATACATGAAGGCTCTCTTCATTTGAGATACCTTGAAATCAGGGACATCAGCATTTTGAAGTAATTTTTTGGATCCTGTAGAAGATGTCCATGTGACATAAGGAGCAGCATGATATAGAATTTGGTCTAAATCTGCACAACATCATATCTAAAAGTTTGTAGAAGCTTAGAGCTAAATTGTGTGTCCCAGTGAGTCTACTTGGTTTAAACCAACAGCAGATATTTCACTGGCCTAAACTTAGCGGATGTCCCATGTTATTAATGTACACTTCCAAAAATGCTACAAAAATACACTTATAAAGTCTGTGTCAGTAAATTATAAAATTTAGGATTGAAAAGGAAGTCAAATACATTGGTTCTCACATTGACCAGAAAACAAAATGTAGGTTGGTTTATTGCAAGTGAGATTTTAAAAAAAGGAGGAGAATTTTAGGCCTTCCAGGTGGCATCCTACAGTATACTGTTGCATTTCAAATAAAGGATGTAATTAATTACCCATGATATTCATTTACTTGGGTGTATTTTATCAAATATTCTCCTAGAAGTTAAAGCTGATTTTTGTTCCCAAATACCATGACACTGAAAGATCCATTTGCTCATGTGGTATAGACAGGGCAGTGAAGTCGGTACACATTTTGGAAGGTTCAGTGTTCTTCAAAATTCAAAACTAACAAACAATCTACTAACAATTTATAAACTAAATGCTGATATTTTTCATGCCTTATCCAATTTAAGCTTCATGATAACTGGAGCCAATAATTGGAACCAACCTTTAATTATCTCTACTTTACAAACTAGAAAATGGGTTCAGAGAGGATAAGTAATTTGCCTAAAATCATATATCATAAGAATAGCAGGTCTGGGATTTGAATCCAGAGTCTGAGTTTTCTGTCACTGTGCTCATCTGAATCTCAAAAAACCTTTGATAGAAATCTTATCGAACATGATTGGTACTAGAAGTTGATCAGTTATTCAAAATTGTCAGTTAAGGTAAGAAATTATCTTAAACAAGTTATTAGATAGGAAGACAGACATAGAGAGAGAGATTGAGATATGTACAGATTTGTCAATATTTTCATGTAAGTACAGACTTTTTCTTTTCAGTTTTAGTATCTCATTTTGTGTTCTCCATAAAGCAGGCACTGAGATAAGGATTAAGTTCAGGCAGTTTATTTGGAAAGTGATCCCAGAAAGCACAACTAAGAATGCAGGGAAAGTGATTCAGAGAAGGGAGAAAAGCCCACCATGTGTAGGTTTAGCCATGGCTACTGAAATTCAGTCACACTGAGGACCCTTTGAGGAACTGTGTGGTACCTCTAAAAAGAGAGAGAGAAGCTGGCTATACTTTTATTCACTGATTCCCATGCCTCATTGAATCAGCGTTTCACCTGGGGGTATTAAAGCCCTACCACCTTGGGTCGTCTTGGCCCTGAACTGTGCAAGATTCTGTAGCCCTAGAGAAATCCCTCAGGCAGAAAATCAGAGAAATGCAGGTACTTGGTATGGGATGCTGTAAAGGTGCTGGGTACCGTGCACTGAAACTGTAGGTCACATAGAGAAGATGTGGATGGAGCACCAAGCATTAACAGTGGCTGCTACTGTTATGGGTGGTGGGGGGAAGGTCTCTGGTTGGAATTTCATCATTTTTCTTGATTAAACCAAAGCTATTCTCTACTTTCTATAATTTTTCATTTCTTTAAACTAGACTGAGAAATTAAAGATATTTGGAAAGTAACCAAAGTGCAGAATCCTTTAGGTGATTTATTTTTCATACTTTTATATATTTTCCCCAAACCTTTACAGCCATTTTGCCCTCAACTAATTTTATATCATGTTGGTTTTTTTGTAAAACTTCCCATAATAAATCTCCCAACAACTCAAACAACTTTCTTTCATTCCACAATATTTCAACAGTATACAGAATAATATCTTAAAATAGATAATTAGTATAAAAAGTACTCTTTGCGCAAACCTATTTGAGAACACACATGCTGACTCTTGCTAAGTGTACAACTTAACTGGTGGAGCAGCTAAGGCAGTTGAGTCACACAGATTTCTGCTTGCCTCGGACATCAGGTGGAAATGTTTACCCATGAAGTTGAGACCATGGGTTGACTTTGTGGGTTTGTTAAGGGGAACTGCTTTTAAAAAGTGAAAGCTGCTAGTGTTTACTGCTGCTATGGTTCTTACTCTCAGTCCTAGAAAGGCTCATCAGAGTTATTTACATTTTAAAAACAAAAGTTCAAAGGAAAAAATGACTCATTGTGCAGCCTAGAAAGGTCACATTATAGCCATGTGCACTTACACCCAGATCACCATAGGGCAAAGTCACACCCATGGCTAATTGATGAGGCAAGGCACCCATTCATCTAAACAATGAGGCAATTTTTTTTTCCTAAAAAAAGGTTAGGAAATTAAACAAATCCTTTAATATATTGATGTGTCATAAATTCAGGCAATCATAGACTTAAAATAATGTCTAAAATATAACATATTCTTTGTAAGAATCAATTACAAGAGACAAATATTAGGCAAAAATATGAAGTGGGTAAGTCTTTCAGCCTTGCTTTGTTCTCCTTTCTTGAAACTTCTTACTTATAGGCACTTTGGCCCTTTATGACAGTCTGTCTCTCTAATACTCCTCCTTCCACATTGTAGCATCATTGCTAGGAACAGGTTTTCATCCCAGGACTTCATTTCCAGGCCTCTCTTGCTTCTAAATGGGGCCATATGACTAGTTCTTAATGATAGAAAATGGCTGGAAGCTTTGTGTGTTGTATCTTGGCTCAGATATTTGAAAAATGAGTATGGTACACCTTCTCCCCTTTATTTTACTCTCTATTGGCTAGCTAATCAAAGCCTAGGGTGACCTGGATAATCAAAGAGCTTCTAGTAGCCTGGTCTCTGAATAACTGAACAAATGGATCATGACCCTTTTCTAGCCCCTACCCTCTGACCTGGAACTACCTTTGCCTGTTTAGCTAGAGAGAAAAGAAAAGAGATTATATTGAAGCCTATATTTTTAAAAAATGCTGTGTTCCCTTAACCATTTTGTTTTCCTGGAAATACAGGAAGATATAATACCGAGACTCCTTTGTTCTTAGGTTGGGTTTATATCTCTGAGTTCTGGCTAGTGAATTTTGGGTAGAATTGATGTGTGCTACTTCTAGACTCAGCCAGAAAACCCCTTCCATGATCTTGTATTCCCACTATTCTCTTGTTTGGGGGGAACTTTATGTTAAAGATGGAAGGAGCCTGCATCCCTAATTGACCAAGTGGAGCAACTTGCATTGATTGTGACATGAGTGCTTATTGATAAGCCACTGAATTACCAGGTTATTTATTTCAGCAGGTATCTTACGCTGGATAAGACAGAAATTAGAAACTTGAAGTGCAGTTTTGCCATAACAGAAGCATGAAATGTGTGGAATTGGTTTAGTGGTCAGATGGTAGATGATGAGGAAGCAGATATCACAGGCTGAATGACTGGAGATGCGTATTATGTATTGAACACATTTGGTAAACTGTCACCTACACTCTGTGCCTACTGAACTTATTCTAGAGAAAAGATTAGAAAACAAAGCCACTAATAGTATGTGTTGGTTATTTCTGCTAACAAACAGATGGACTAAGAAAAAAGTGACTACGTTTATAAGCAAAAATAAAAGAGAATGCGAATCTAGAAATGTGGGGCCTTGCTACATGCTTCTAGTTCCCAAATAGTAAGAGATGCGATTCCAAAAAGTCTTTGAACACAATGACTTAGTCTTGTGCCCAAATTCAGATTAGTGATGCCACCTTCCTGAAAAAGCCTGATAGCCTCAAGGGAACTGGCATTATGCAGAGTCAGAGGTTTGAAGATGAAGGAGAGAGGAATAAACAGATTTGTAAACTGTATCTAAGAAAGATCTTTAGGTATGACTACTGGCACAGGGATCTGACAAGAAACAAATAGGTCAGACGACACTAAGTTTGTGACAGAATTCTCTTGACAAAAAAAGGAAAACATGAGTCTGTTCTAAAACAATGGAAAATTTGGGGAAAAATTAAATACCAATCATCAAGCTAAGAAGCGGGTGGCAAAACCAAAGCAGTCCTCAAGAACGTGTTCCCCAACACTTACTTCAGGTGTCTACGATAAACAAGGAATAGTCTCTCAGAAGGCAAAGCCAGGCCCCCACTGTGGGACAACAGATAAGATAATTCCTCCAAGAGAGTTGGAATTAAGGCCTAATTAAGGATACATGGCCTTCACAATGTTCACCAAGCAGGTTTCAGAATTTCTCTATACCAGAGTCTATTATATGAAGGCCATTCTTCACCCTTCCATGTGAGAGTGTTATCATGTCACTGTTGTTGGGTTTTGTGAGGAGGGGGCCAGATAAACAATCTTTTCAGTTTATAGGATGCTGACCCATGGGAAAAGACAGTGCATCATCTGGTGATTCTAGACTTTGAACTGGAGGCAGTGACTGGATTAACTTTGGACTGTCTGCCTCATTGGAGAGGTTATTAATGTTTTCTATGTTTAAGAGAAACAGCAAAACAGATACTTCATCCTGGAAGGACAGCTGTGGCAGAGAAAATGCTATGTGTTCACCAAATGCACCTTCTTTCTTGGCACACAGGAAAACTATATTTTTCACACATCCTTTTGGTTAGCGTGGATCATACTGAATCCTGGCCAAGAAATGTGAGTAGAAGTGATGTGCACCAACTTTTCAAAAGCCAATCACTATTTGATGCCATTTTTCCAAATTTGGAGGCTGCCTGTACAATAGTCTTGTTAAAAACATCTACTTTCTGGGGGCCACCCGGTGGCGCAGCGGTTTAGTCCGCGCTTGGCAGCCCGGGGTTCGCAAGTTCGGATCCCGGGCGCCCGCCGATGCACTGCTCGTCAGCCATGCCGTGGCGGCGTCCCATATAAAGTGGAGGAAGATGGGCGCGGATGTTAGCTCAGGGCCGGTCTTCCTCAGCAAAAAGGGGAGGATTGGCAACAGATGTTAGCTCAGGGCTGGTCTTCCCCACAAAAAAAAAAAAAAAAATCTATTTTCTAATGTCAGAGGCAGTATTCTTTATTCTTCTTTAGTGCCATCACTATCGTGCCACCTGATGCCATAATTTCAACGATACCAGGAAAGTCCCCTTATTTTCAGGGGGCTTTTCCACTGCTTACTAATAGATAGAAGTTTTTCTCTTTCAATTATCTGACACTTGTTTATTTAAATGAGATACTTCACATCATTAAGAATGAACATTAAAATGATAAATACAAATCTCAATATTCACATATGTACCACTTAAAATATTTAAATACTACAATTTGTGAAACATTGACTTCTGTTCTGGATAGCAATTTTTCTTAGAAAAAATGTGTAGCATAACTTGAAAGATTAATTACTTGAATAGGCTAAATACTAGGAGTGGGTTGAATGGTGGGCCCTAAATCCAATGACAGATGTCATTGGAAAGACCAGGGAAGTTGTGAGACACAGAGAAACAAGGGAGAGATCAAAGTCAAAATGGAGGTAGAGACTGAAATGATATGTTTACAAGCCAAAAAATGCCGAGAATTGCTAGCAACCACCAGAAAGAGGCAAGAGGCAAAGAAGCACACACCTCTAGAGACTTTAGAGGGGAGATGGCCCTGCAGATCCCTTGATTTTGGACTTCTGGCCTCCCCTGGAACAGGGAACAAATTTCTGTTGTTTTAAGCTACCGAATTTGTGGTAATTTGTCATGTCAGTCTTACTAAACTAATATTCTGCTCTACCAAAGAGTTCCAAAACCTAATGACTAAGCTCCCACCTACGTCCTCATTTTGGAAAGACCAACAGGTCACACTCTTCTTTCCCAGTATACCCATATAGAGATAGCTTCTTTTGGTGCACTGAATATCAATAATCAAAACTAAAATACAGACATAAGTATATATCAGAAAAAACAATGCTGAAATATCACATTGAGTCTGGATGTTAAATCAAAATAGAATTTTGTGCAACAAATATAACATTTTACAATAACAGGACTCATGTCTCTTATACTGCCCCATCAAAATAAGAGAAAAAGATAACAGCATAAATTAGGGAGTTATTATTTGACAGATGATCTTTTGACTCAACTGTAATCAATTAAAAAAGAAATTAAAAGCCATTTCAGCAGGACATGCCAACTGGTCTTATAAAGAAATATAAGAAAAGAAAGAAAATATTTCAAGGACCTCATTATAATATCTCCAATATTAAACAATTTTACCTGCATACTCATTACACATATTTCAACAAACATGAGCTGTATCATAATTTATGTAAATTCACATCAATCTTAAATTGAACATTATTTGAACAAATAAATGCTTCTGGCTTATCATAACAATATGGAATTAAAACATCAAATAGTAGGAGTAAGTCACATTCTTGTAAATATATTATGGCTCAAATCTTCCTAAAGTTAACAGAGAGGAAAGATCATTAGCACGTTATTGATACTCATGTTAATTTTGTCTAATTTCCAAAGTTATGCATTTAATTTGTTAATAATGCTTTGACTAAAGGTTTTAGTCAAATAAAGTAAGTTTATAATATTCCCTTTATTTATGTACTTAACACTACTTAAGAAAAAAAAGTATGTTAACTTGAAGATAGGACTGTAAACTGAAAAAGTAACAATGAAATTGCTACATTTTTTTCTCCATTCTGACCATTAAAAAAAAATACCTCTCTACACACTGCTCTGGACATTAACTGGTAGTCAGGTATACATTACATGATAAGATAGCTAATATTTTCACATTTCCTCTCATCTTATTTTCCATTTGATCTTAGTAAATAATTTATTTCCTGACTACTATGTAAAGAAAATATCAACAGGTTTGCAATTTGGTGACTTCTGGACAATGTCTTTTAATTTTCTCTATTATTCTCTCTCATCAAATCTTGAAACCTTGTTAAAATAAATATTTTGATTCAACTGGTTTGGGGCAGTAGAGTAATTGTACATTTCTAACAATCTCCTTGGAGATGTCAATGCTTCTGGTTCATGGACCACACTTTGAATAACAAGGTTGTAGTCACACTGGGGAAATATTCAATTTTCATTTCATTAAATTCATATTGGCTATGATTATAGAGCCATATAATATTAACCTATGACAATAACAACATATGAAAAGAAAAAAAATTGCACAAACAGAAATACAATAACTTTTGAGTTTTTCAACCCCTTTTTATACACTGTATTTTGTACATTTTGTATATTTTGTGTACTCTTTTGTATATTTTAACTGTGCAAGAAACTAGTTCAATAGCCAACACTTCTCAACTACACTAACACTTCACAACACTAACACTTTCTCAACTTAAAGATTTCCCTGCATCTTGCTCATTTATTTATTTTTCGTATCTTCCGTGTCCATAAGTACTCCTGGCAGCTTAGTAGGAGCTCTTCTCTTATTTCCATATGCTGCTTAAGTAATAACAAAACCCCTCTGCACAAATGGAAAAATGAGCATTCTTAAAAACATCTCTCTTGAGCTCTTGCCAAAAGGTGCCACTTCTTTGAGATCATTCTTCAAACCTAACTTGGAGGAATATTTACCTGATCTCCTGCAGTGCATTCATTCAGCTTTGCCAAAATGTTATCCATTCAGATCACCTATTGAAGAGATCACTTTTCAAAAAGACAAACTTGTTAGAAATCACAGTCTAACAATTCACCTGAGAAATTATGTTCTTTAGAAAATATCAAAATTTTATTAATTGTTACATGGATGCATATATACAGACACACATATAAATTAAGTTTATGGATATGGAGAGATTAAACAGAGAAAATTAAACTATTAATAACAGAAATATTTAACAGAAGTATTAAATAGCCTGGAATTTTCTAAATAATGTTTCTTTGTACCTGAAAATAATATGTTTACTTGGAAGTAGCATGGCATAATGGTTAAAGATATGTATATTGGATTCAGAGGACTTTAGTCTGAATCCCAGTGCTGCTATTCAATAGCCATTCAACATAGGACACTTAACCATTCTGGATCTCAGTTTCTGCACAATAGCTTCTGCTTCAAAAATCTGTATTAGCTTTTGCTGCATAGCAAAAACCACAAAATGGGGGCCGGCCCAGTGGTGTGGTGGTTAAGTTTGTGTACTCTGCTTCAGTGACCTGGGGTTCACAGGTTCAGATCCAGAGTACAGATCTACATACCACTCATCAAGCCATGCTGTGGCGGAGTCCCACATACAAAATAGAGGAAGATTGGCACAGATGCTAGCGCAGCGACAATCTTCCTCAAGCAAAAAGAGGAAGATTGGCAACAGGTGTAGGCTCAGGGCCAATCTTCCTCACACACAAAAAAACCCCACAAAATCACATAGGCATAGAATAATAAGCATTATTTTCTCACTCATAGCTCTGTGTATTTGCAGGTTGTCTAGGAGAGTCCATCTATGGATTAAGTCCAGGTCAGCTCCATGTGCCTCATTCTGGGCCCTGGGTTGGATGGGCAATGGCTACCTGGAGGCATGTTTTCCTCATAGTGGAGTTCTGAAGCTTCCGGAAGGTTAAGTAGTAAAATGGGCTGCTTATTAAGACCCAAGTTCTACATAATGACAATGTCACTTCAGCTCACACTTGACTGGCCAAACCAAGTCATATACCAAGCCCAACATCAAAGGAGATGTGGAAGGAAAATCCTCTCCCAGAGGTGATAAGGAGAGAGGCAATGACAATTATCTGACCAAGAATCTAATCTTCCCCAATTTCTTGTGAGGGTTTTAGAATGCATTTCATATGGTTAGAGACTAATATATAATAAGTACTCAGCAAATGCTAGGGAAAGAGAGAGACTTGGTGCAATACTGAGTCAGAACCTGGCTGACTGTTCTCCATTTCCCTTTTGCTCTTGGATACACAGTTCAACCACATTTCCCAGTTTCCCTTGCATTTAGGTGCAACCATTTGTCTTAGTTCTGGCCAATGGAAAGTGAAATGAAGTAATGTACTAGACCTCAGCTTGGCTCACAAAAATCTCCCTGACAATCCCCCATGAGGTTTGAAGCAGAGGTCCCAGAGGAAGACCCAGAGGTTCTAGCGAAGGTATCCAGCAGAATTTTTGTGATGACAAAAATGTTCAATATCTGCACTTCCCAGTAGTCACTAGCCAAATGTGGCTATTGAGCACTTGAAATGTGACTACTGCAACCAAGGAGCTGAATTTTCATTTGAATCCATTTAAATGTAATAGCTACATGGCTAATAACTACCATACTGAACTCTGCAGTTCTAGGGACGGGCAAAGACTCTAGATAGAAGGAATCTGCAAGGTTGCATGCTAATCATCCAACAGAATTGTGACATGAGCAAGAAATAATTTTTTATTTTGTGAAACTACGGAGATTTGGAGATTGTTTGATGGAGTTGTTACCCTACACTGACTAATGGGGACTATATATAATACAGCTAAGGATGTAGGCTTTAGCATTAGACAGAGCAGAGTTTGAATGCTGGCTCCACAATTTACTAACTGCATAACATTGGGCAATTTATTTAACCTGTTCCTTTATCTGTTGAATGGGAATATTACCAGAACCTTATAGGGTTGTACAAGAATTAAATATGTCATGTAATGTTTTTAGAATGATACCTGAAACACAGTAAAGGCTTAAAAATGGCAGTTATAATTATTGCCGTTGTTGTTAACTGGTTAAATAGCTGAAAATATACAATTCATGAAGTCACCCCAAAAGCCCTCCTTACCTTAATGAAATACTTACGATAAAATTTTTACATGAGGACAAAGGATTGAGGCAAGTCCTACCACTAATCAAATAAATTTAGATAGAATGGATTATAGTAGTACAAGAACACATTTCAGTATTATGTCTGAGACTTTAATAAACTTCATAGAAACAAGCAAATAACAGGAACTCCAAGCATATTATAACAATGATTAAGGGGAGGGAGTGCCTTAAAGAGATATACTAATTAATAATAATAAAATTTAAAACACTAGTTGAAAAACTACTTGAAAGGAAATAATGTAACATGAATATTGAAAAGAGAGATGTTTGGTTCGTGAATAGTTTTCTACTAACCCCACCACCCCACATTGACTATAATTTGTTTAGGAACCTCAGCATTAGGGAAAATACAAGTGTGTGTAGATGTCCATAATATTGCTGAGAAAAGAAAGAGTAGATGTGAAGATGAAGTGGGTAGTTTATGACCTAAATCAAACGCAAATTAAACATATTATTGTGGAAGTGTGAAATTTCCATAATAATTCAGCAAATTACCACCAGCATAATTTCATATGCATTTTAAAGAGACATTTATCATCGATTTAGAAATGGCTTATTTAATCTAATTAAAACAAAGCTTAATACATCTTTTGATAAAAATTTATACCAAGAAACAACATAATCTAAAATCATATTTATTATGTTTTAAAGCTAGTGACCTAATTTTAGGCAAGGAGAAATCACTCATTTCAACTGATAACTTTCTTCAATTTTGACTACATTGTTAAAACTTGAAAAATTATCAGGAATTTCTGTCTCATGGTGACGTATAATTTGAGTAAGGCATTTCACATTTTGTTTCATTTTCATATACATCAAGAAAATATACTTTTCCAATGTTGATTAAAGTACCTACTTGCCAATTTCTTAAATTAAACTCACAAACATTATAGAAACAAAAAAATGCTTTTTTTGCCATATATTTCCAAGAACTTCCCAGTTTTGTGAGTTTGTTTTGTTTTGATGTGCCCATTTCTCAACATAAAAAACAACTGGAGATCATCATTTCCCTTAGATCATGTCATCCAGTCCCACAGCTTTAAATGCAATCAATACGCCAATGACTTTCAAATTTATATCTCCATCCCTGATGGCATGAGTCGACCTTGCTGGGATAACAAATAACTGTAATATCTCAGTGGCTTTCAGCAACATTTATTTCTTGTGCCCACTACTTGAGTGTTACAACTCTGATGGACTTGATTAGGAGCAGTGCAGTGTCATCTCATCTCAGACCAGGTTTGAAGATCAGATAATCACTGGGACATGCTACACTGACAGTGAAGAGCAGGAGAAAGGGACAAAACTAAAACATGCTAGCACATTTAGAGATTTTCTTCAGACAGAGCAACTTTCAAATCTGCTCATGTCCTACTGGCCAAAGCCATTCATGTGGCCAAACCCAAATTAATAGGGTGAAAAGTATGTCCTGCCTACAAGGAAAAATGGCAAGGGAGAGGAAGGGACAAATTTCTGTGAACAAATAATCCAACCTACAGCACTACCCTCTCTCTGAACTCAAGGTTCATATGCACACTGGAGCTACTCGATAACTCCAATTGGATGTCTAACAACATTTTACCTGTACGATGTCCAAAATGAACCTTTGTTTTCCAGTGCCCTCTCCACACTACAGTCCTCTGACTTGTCTTTCCAGTGTCAATAAATGGCTCCATCATCCAATCTATATTTCTAACCACCACTCCCTAACAGCCCCTCCTATTAACTCTCTTCATTTAGTGAAGGCTAGTATTTACAGGGCACTAGATTGCTTATTACAACTGGAGGGAAAGTGGTGTCTTCTCTATATTTTTAAACCTTTGTATTATGAAAATTTTCAAATACATATAAAGTAGAGGTAATAGTATAATGAATTCCATGTACCTAACTTCAACAAGTATCAGACTCATGGCTAATCTTGTTTCGTCTGAACCCCATTTGCTCCCCCTCAACATCTCTCCAAATGGTTTTTAAGTAAATTTCAGATATGATATTATTTCATCATTGATATTATTATATAGAGAGAATAGTATTTTTAAATAATTAAACAAATCACTTTATGCTCTTGTGTTATATTCTACCCTAGGCTCCTATCACTGTTGGAATAAAATCCAATTTCCCTGATGCCTCTAGTATCAGTCCACATCTACCTCTCTAAAATGTTTTCCCTTATGTTGCCATCATCCTCATCCAAAAGGCTTTTGACACTATGGAATTCCTGTTCATCTAGTTTTCCCTTTACCTCCACAACTCTTCACACAATCTTACACAGCTATCTCCTTCTTGTGCTTTAGGGCTCAGCTTAAATAATAACTTCTCAGAAGGACATTCCTTGACCATCATTATGAAATAACCATCTAAGCACTCTATCAGAAAACCGTTTTACTTTTTTCATAGTACTTAGCATTTTGGCAATTTTTTAGCTTATTACCTGCTGTCTGTTAACTCTACTAGGATATGAGCTTGAGAAAGAGAGTTACTATTTTTTATTACCACATCCTTATGTCTAGAACAAGGGCCCTTTTCATAGTATATGCTTAACAGGTATTTGTTAAATGAATAGGCTGTTGAACTTTCTACTACTTGGACCCAAATCCTCAGTATTTTCACTGAAGAATTAAATCAGCTTCATTAAGTCATATAGTTTCCAGATCTTACAATATATTCCTGTCCAGGATACAGAGTTACATAAAACAATCACCACAGAAACAGGGGAATGATATCTTGCCATTTTAAGATTAAGTACACTGATATGTTTGTATCTAACTAAATTGAAGAATGAGGTATGAGAACTGGATTAGGGGATACAAAACACCCTGAAGAACAGTAAAAGGCAGATCCAGAATGCCTCTTGTGATTTAAGACAGCTTGAAAATAAAAATGAAAGACCAAAGATTTCAATTTTTATTTTTATTTTTGAGGTTTCCAGACATAAACTCAGCTCTAACATATCCAACAACTTCCTGTGGACATATTTTCTTTGGTCAGCCTATTTCTCAACATAAAACCACTGAGAATCATCCCCTCTATCTAATCCTTCACCAAATTTGGGGCAGAATATACTAGCAATTAAATAAAATATACAGGCAATAAGCAGAAAGTAGAACACAAGGAGGAATAATAATCAAAGATTGTGTCACCAAAACCACATCTGAGGGTGCCATTGGGTAGGGGATGATGAATAAATCTTGTTAACTTTTTCATTATCTCTATCCAAATAATACATGATGCGTCAATGTGCCATCTTTGCCAATGCAGCCGCTTCTCCATCTTCCAGGCGTATTGCCTCCCCTAAGCTCCTTAAGAGAAATTTAGGACCCACCATTCATTAAAGGTATTTTATAACCAAAAAATCACTACCTAGAACCAAAAAGTCATTATCTAGAAATGATCTGAATTAAGAACAAAGTTTCTTTCTATCCATCTGAGATAGAGAGAGTGAGAACTTTCCTCAAATAATTGTCAAGTGGATAAAGAGGCAGAGAGGAAATACACTGTTCTGCTTGGCATCCAAACAC
Organism: Tapirus indicus; assembly: GCA_031878705.1. Lineage (NCBI taxonomy): Eukaryota > Metazoa > Chordata > Mammalia > Perissodactyla > Tapiridae > Tapirus > Tapirus indicus. Next base: position 20,449,076 of record CM062918.1, read on the forward strand.
AACACTACAGAGAACTGAGATGACCCCTCTCCGCCCCACCACAGATGAACTTAGCATATGTCAAAGGAAAACAAGGAGTAAACTGGTTAAGGTGATGCCAATTACCAGTTTCCTTATCTTTCTCTGTTTTGTGTTTATACATATAAAAATGAGTTACTATGCTGAATTCTGTTAGGAAAAGAACTCCACCAATATAATAGCAACACTAGCATAGCAGGTATAATATTTTCAAACTCCAATGTTCACAACAGTAATTTTCTTTATTTCCTATAACTCAACCTAGTTAAAATCTTAACCCCCATTCTGCCCAGGAGAAAAAAAAACATCATTTTTGCCAATTCGAGGTAGACTCAAGGATTCCTCCTACCTTTCCCTTTCTTCCTGGTACTGTGTCTAAATACCAAGGTCACTTTGGTGGCAGGTGACATAGGAGATGGTGGCATCTTGTCCTCCATTACCATCTGCCTATAGTAACATCCACTAAGGTGTAACCTGCAATCTAGTTCTGGAATTAAAATCCTCACAATGGCATAATCTGAGGGGTCCAATTCTCATATGGTCTCATCAGATGATCCATGCCACATATGCTGTTGCAAATCTCCTTCAATTTTTTGGACTCATAAGCTACGCCAACATCATCTAGAAAAACCACCTGTCTAGACTGTAAGTCTTGGTGCATGGAGAACCCATTTAGTCATTTCATTTCTATTCTCTTCTGCCTAGAAGACATATAGAATCTTGGCAGCACAGATTTTACCCAGTTGCAGATCCCTAAAGTTATCAGGGTATTCCACTTTGTCCCCATTAGTTTAGAATCACCTCAAGTGAAAGAAGAGGGGGTAAGAAACCCACATCAGCATCTTGATTGTTAAACTCCTGCCTTCAGCTCTAAGGATCTTTCTCTAGTCTGCGGAGGGTTCTATGAAGAACTGCTTCTATCAGATCACGTATTTTGACCCTCATTTTGTTGTTTATACATGGATAGTATCCTTTAAAATGTAAAAGGCAAGAATGTTAGGTCTACGCCTTTGTTCTGCTATTCCCTTGACATTTTCCTCCCCTAAACACTGGGTGTTTCTTGTGTAGCTACCTGGAGTGACAAATAAAAGTGCCTCAGTAAACAAGGAGACAATATTTAATACTTTAAATGTTTTCAGCATTAGTCTTCAACAATAGGTTAGTTTTCTCAACTTAATCATTTAACTAAAGACTGCTTAGTAAGTATTAATCTTTATCTTACTTGTCTATAAAATTTCTTATAAAGATGTAGTTTGAGTTTTCTTCATGTAGGATTTTCCTTTTGTTTATACGGAAAAATAGCATCACTAATTTAAAACCTGTCACATGTAAAATTTGTGCTATAATAGTATAAGAGTAAATGTGGGTTTACCAGAATTTACTCTTAAATACAACTGATGTGTTTGATTTAAGGAATGGAAAGGATTTGAGAGCTTACATGAGGAATCATTATTTTCTCAAGATATCAGTGGTATTTATTTATGAATAACCACTAATTCAAATATCTTAAGTGAAACTGAGAATTATTCAGACTATTGTAGCTAAGGCAATTATCAAAGATGTTTCATATCAATTATGATTTTATAGACAAGCTAGCACCAGCCATTGTGCTCTTTGCCATACAGAATTCAAAAACTGAAGACAAAATCATCTTGTGAATTTATAATAAAAGTAATCTAGTGCATAGTAATGAGTAGTTAGAATTTTGTGGATTTATAATTTTCAGGGTGGCTATCAGACTCAAGTTCATTCAACTCTCACAAGTAACTCTGTGAGGTATGCACACTGGTGTTTTCTCATTTAAGTGATAAGCAATCAGACTCAGAAGAGGTAAATTATATTCTTGAGGTTGTAAGTCACAGATATTCAAAAGTAGAGCTAGAACTATATATTTTGAATGATAATACATGGTTTTTCTACCTCAGACTTACAGTAGTAAAATCTGAATGAGAGTTTTACTGAACTTAGAGGTGGATTACACATATTAGCAGCACAACTTAATTATGCACTCTTATAAAAGCTGTGATGGGGATCATAGATTGTAATTTTCTAGGGCTTCAATAGATTGCCCAATTTTTTGAGTAACATGTTATTCTAAAATATTTTCAAAGAAATACAGTCTGTTCTTAATAATTCTTCCACAGTTTTATTTACATTACTAAAATGCTTACTACACTATTTTTCTGATGTTTGGCAAAGATAAACATATACCTACTTCTTTCCTGAAATACCATAAGTCCCAAGTTAGTCAAATCATGATTAATGAGGATTTACTGGATACCAATGTATGAATCTTCAATAAATGATGCTTATTCATTTTAACTGGAGTGCATAATTCAACAATGAAGAATGGTAACTATGGTAAATAGCATACTAACGCGATAGAGATTTGCGTGACTGTTTTGTCCTCATAGATCTTCAAAGATTTGAACAAATACAGAATTCATGACAGCTGTTCTGCAAATAAAACTAAAGGAGAAAAAAAGATCAGTTCAAGTTCTATAAGCGAGATATTGAAATTACTTGAAACAGGCTTGTGGTAGTTGTTCTCTGGGGAGAATACTTGTTAACTCAATAGAATAAAGTTCTGAGATGGAGGTGGAGAAAAACAAACCAATCAAGGCTAATGGTTCCTGATGAACCCAGATTAAACACAGAGATTGGTCTGGTTTAAATATACTCAAGGGAACAGTCCTTCAGATAAGAGTATCAATTTCTACTCTGGGTCAATAGCATGAAGAGTGTGCAGTTAAAAATCAGATATTGCAAATGTATACAGCTTGAGTCAAGATGCCTGTTGGGGAAAAAAAAATCTTGGCAATCAGGAGACACTCTGAGAGTACATGAAGAAGCATAATTAATACAGTCAAATAAAAATTATTAAAATTAGAAAATTGAGAAAAATGGTTAAAAATAAATATGCAAAATTCAGTAACTTTTCTATATATCCATCTTAGAATATGTAAAAAATTCATAATAAAAAATATGAAAATACTTATGCATAAACTTTGTCAAAAATGTCTAAGATTAAAATGAAGAAAACTGCAAAAGTATTGAGTAATATAAACACTTGAATAAAGTAAAAGATATCACTGCACATGCATGTTAAGTTTAAATATTGTAAAGATTTAATAATTTTCTCCAAATTAATTTCTAAGTTTAAAGTAAATCTGCTCAAAATCTCAATAATATATTTGTTAATCTTACAAAATGGTGCTAAAATTTATTAAAGGATATATTGATAAAAGGCAAATAAATTAAATTAGAGGGTTTTCTATAAGGATGTTCAATGCAGCATTGTTTAAAATAGTGGAAAAATGCAATTATTTAAATATTTGAATTAATTACACTGTCTGGTGGCTATGATTTTTAGGCACTAAAATTAATTTTTACAATAAATACATTGTTAGGTAAGTTATAAAATGGTATGTATATTATAATGATGATTTTTATTTTGAAAATACTCTGGGTATATATAATAGTTATATATATTTGTAGTTAGGAAAAATACTGGTCCAAAACCTCACTGCTCCCTGCTGAGGGCACATATATCTCCCAGGATGGGAGTGGAGAAGGCTATTCACTACCTTGTTTGAGGAACTGAGCAATCCTCAACTTTCATAACTGGCCCCTCCCATGCATTTCTGTGTTCATGTTTCCTTCTTCAATGTGTTCCCATTTAATTTTTTCAAGGGAATAATCATAATCTTGTCCACTGGTTACCAAAACATTTATATATAAATCTATTCATATATAAACATTTACTTATTTTTGTGTCTATCATTGCTAAGGTTTTGAGATAGGAAAGGAAGGCTGCAGCATATGTTTATTCTGTAATTTTGAAGCAAAACTGGAGAAAATATTGGAAACATATTTGTCAACAGTAGTCAACAGGGCTTACCTCTGTGTTGCAGAGCTCACCATTGGGTGGTAGGATCATGAATGCTTTTTATTTTCTTTTTGAGCTAATCTATGCTATCTGAATTTTCCACTCTTGGCATGTATTGCATTTTTAATTATAAAATCCACAACATGTGTTATTGTTTTTAATATCCCTAATAATATCTTCTAAAATAAAAACTGAACACATTTTAAGATATTTTTACTTTTATTGTCCTAAATTAGTTATAGACGGAAAATGGACATTTTCTAGTAAGGAATGTACTCAAATCTGTGCCACCACTGATTTATGAGGCTATACTGTACCAATTGAACACAGAATAGAGAATAATCTCTTTGAGACTAAAAACTGTGTCAAATGCATTTTGATACTCTTTAGTGCAGCTAGCACAGTATTTTGCACATATTACTCAATGAAACTTAAGTTGAATTTAACCTAAGTACTTTAAGACTGACTTACTATCCACCTCTGTCTCATTTTATCAACCACTGAATACATCCTAGTTTGGTATATTTGGGGGATATGTTTTAACTCTCTGAAAATATATTTTAAAAGATTTCTGAAAAAAGTGTATATCATCATGTTGAAGATAAGACATTTGGGACATATGGTATACTTATTAATTATAAACTCTCTGGTTTATTACCTTAAAAAACAAGCAAGTAGCATCTACTACCACAATGCTCTCTCTGTGAGCCTATGCTCAAACAAATCATTGTGTGCATGATATCCAGCCAATCGTATTATTTGCATTTTCCATCCTTAAAAATATTTTTCTACCATTATTTGAGGAAAAAAGGATGAACTTGAGATCTTATAGCATACAACTCCATGTAGAACTGACTAGAATGTAGTGCTATTGTCTTTTTATGTATTCAAAAGATACTGGTATTTTCTCATTCCCTGAAATGCTAAAATAAATGTGGTAAACTGGTTACTGGTCTCAGATTACAGAGTCATATCTTCCCAAAGGGCACCCAAATTAGACTGCTAAGAAAAATAGGTCACTGGGATAAAACTTATTATAGAAGGATATACATTTGCATAGCATTTCAGGTGACTTCTGGGTTTTTTTTTGGGGGGTTCTGAAAATATGCAATATGAATGAGTTAGAACCTGTAACCTGTCCCTCTCTTCATTTTATTGACATGGGTTTACTATAAAAGCAAAAAGTTTACCTCTGCTGAACATATGTACCTTCCACATGGGGGTCCAGCAGCTAAGTATGAGAAAAAATCTAATTTGACTGGACTGCTGATTGATTTCCTAAAGTCCCATTGCTTTCGATTTCTAAGTGATGACATACTTCCCTGCAGTCAATATGCATCTCTTAATTTGTTTGCAGGAAAATTGGCCTCTTTTGCCTTCTCAAATCACACTTTGTAATCAATGGCTATGTTCTAAATGCAACTCAGAAATGTCTTTAGAAATCGAGAGCAATTTCAATAAATTATTTTTAGCCTGATGTCCCTCTAGAAACTTATTATTACCATAGCATAGCAACAAATTATTTCTTCTTCTTCCTTGCATCTGCAAATCAACAGATTCTACTACTATAGGCCAAAATTTATAGAGCAGTCACATGTTATGAATATATTTTGTTCAATAAAATCTATTTCCAAATCATTTCTTGGAAACATGCCACAGTTATATTATTCTTGTGATAGCTTCTATCTTTTAAAACACAGAAATTGATTCTTCCGTCATTTGGTGCACCTAGTAAAGTAAATCTTCAATATCTGTTCACGGAGAGAAGTTTCAATTTTTAGGAAAATCAAGGGCCATCTGATACTATTAAAAGATCCAGGATGAGTGAGATACTTTGGCTTGGGATTTAAAGTCAAAATTAGATTACAGTAATAAGCAACGATTACAGCTTAGCGTAAGCTATTTCACTTATATTGAGTGCGTCTGTTCCACAAGATGGTCGATCTTTTCCAGAGATTGGTTAATGCATTATATTATTATTTTATCTGAATTATGGTATATCTGTATCATTTCAGTTATCCATCGCTGAGGTAAATCTCACCAGTAGATGGCCTACACAAGCAAGTCCACCTGAGTATAGATCTCTGACTTTGAGCACAGCATCTTAGTAAGTCATCATCCTTGACTGGTCTATCCTACAAAAAACATTCCTTATAAGCAACAATAAATACCACAACCTTAAAAATCCTACAATAAGAGTGGGAGGAGACCCTACAATAATGTCTAGCCACAATATAATCCCACAGTTAATTCATTTGGACAAAAGACAAGTGAAGAAACAATCAAAGCCAAAACCAGAATGAAGAGACTGCCAGAAAAATTACCAGAAATTATGGCTTGCGACAGGGTCACTTAACATACGTCACAGAGTTCACCAAGACTGAGGCTCAGCTGTAGAGCCACTGCCCATCACCCACAAGTATGGTTCATTCACTCAGTGACTTGTCCAGAGCTAACTGGGCACCAGTGCTGCTCCAGACACTGTTCTAAGAGGGGGGTTCAGTAGTAACTAACTTAGACAAAGTTCCTCCTCCGATGGAGCTTCAACTTTGGATGGAATAATGTACACAAAAGAATATGTGTGTGTGTGTGTGCGTGTGTGCACGCACGTGCATATATATGATTCCTAAGATCATATATATATAAGATTCCTAAGTATATACTCATAAGATCTTAGGAATCATATATATATATATACACATATACATAAATGCAAAGTAATGATAACCAGCCCCGATGATCTAGTGATTAAGATCTCGTGCTCTCCCCACCTTGACCTGGGTTCGTTTCCCGGTCAGGGAACCATATCACCCGTCTGTCGGCTGTCATACTGCATTGGCTGCATGTTGCTGTGATGCTGAAAGCTATGACACCAGTATTTCAAATACTAGCAGGGTCACCCAGGGTGGAGAGGTTTCAGCAGAGCTTCTAGACTAAGATCGACTAGGAAGAAGGACCTGGCCACCCACTGCAGAAAAACAATGGCCATGAAAACTTTATGAATAGCAGCGGAGCATTGCCTGATACAGCGCAGAAAGGTGAGACAATGGTGCAAAAAAGACTGTACAGGGTTCAGCTCTGCTGTCCAAAGGACATAAATCAACTTGAAGGCACTAACAACAACAACAAAAAGTAATGATAAGTGCTCTGAAGAAAAAGTAAAGTATGGAATGCTCAAACAACCATGTTGCACCACATTTCTTAGAAATATACTTTAATACAACTTCAGTATAATGTTATTAGAGCTATGAAAAAAGAAAACTTTTGCAGAGATCATTTATATTCATACTTATATAAGTAATTTTTCTGAACTTACTAGTAGGAGGATTAGTGCAAGATCCAAAAATTTTGAATGCTAGGCTTGTGCTTAGATGTATGTCTCAGCTTTCATTAGCCATAGGCTACACTTAAATTTAAGGATTATAGTATTACCTTAAGAAGAGCATTAGAATAAAACTCAGTAAATGAGGATTCTAGAGATTCAAGAGATCATGAGATCATGAGCAAATCTTAATCTCCTTATGTTGGTTTCCTCTAACTAGCAAATGTGGATAAGCTCTTTCAAATAAATATAAAGGAGTATTTGAGAATTTCTATTCAATTTAACTCAAAACATCATGTACCAGGTACGGTGATTAAGCACAGAGGTACACTGAGGAAGACAACAAGCACCAAACAATTCATTATAGATGTTAAAAAAGTGGAGACCTACCCTATTCTAGAAGAAAGATAAGACACTGTAAAACTTAAGTATAGACTTAAAGGATGGAGTATATGTTAATGCATTTACTGAGTTGTATTTGAACTCCAAGGTTCCCTGGAAGAAAGGCCATGAGTATTTATTTGTATGGTAACAGTAGTGGAAGTCATATAATAATAACTTTTTATCAGAAAATTTACAATAAGCCCCAAACTCTATATAAATGATATATATATGAAAGTAAGTTTAGGTCTTGGAAGTTAACATCTTCCCCGCTAAATTCTTGAGTGAAATGTGAACTAAACATTAAAATGTAAAACATGCCTAAATCTTATGGGTGTTTTCACAGACTGTGTTGTGAACATTCTTCTTATCTCTTCCTTTGTCTCTCATTTTTGACTTATTTCACTCCCTCAAACAACCACACTAGTTACTAGACAGCATGGTCAAAATAAAGTAGCACTTGATATTGTTCATTTTTGTACTGAAATTACTGAAAAGATAATGAATAGCTCTAAGCAGTTTTATCTTTAGAAAGCCTTCTAGTTGTAAGAGAAAAAAATGAAACATTAATTTCTCTACGAACTTTGTTAAAAAAACTTTTTTTCATAAATTTTATAAGGCTGATCATTGCACTAAAAAGGCCCTTTAATTTGATATAACTATCAAGTTTTGATGATGAATCTGTATATATATATCACATTGATAGAACAAAGAAATAAGATTTCTAGGGCTCACAAAAGATACATCAATTTTCCATTAAAAGCTTCAGAATTTAGTTGATCTCATTTGGTAATAACCTAATTAGTGAAAGTAAGGAAATAATAACATTCATTAATCTATTATTTATTTTATATAAATTATATAATGAAATTCATTTACAATCATAAGAATACAGGTTGTAAATGACTTTGATAATGTGTTAACACACTGAGAAACCCAATTTAACCTGTAAGTGCATATTTCTTCACTGAAATTGTACAAAATCCATTCATCAAATTGTTCCGTCTACATTCATTTCCTACAAGTAGGAAAAATGGGAAGAGGGGGAAGGAAGAAAGACGAGAGAGGGAGAAAAGAAAGAATTCCTGATATTATATTCCTGCACCAAACTTTAGGCTAACACAAAATGGGAACCATTTAGCATGTTGTCATTCTAAACGTAACCAATAATGGCTCTTGTCTAGAGTTTCAGTTAAATGCTAAGAAATATAATTCTTGTGCTTACCTTTTGTTTTTCTACTAAGAGCTCCAAAGAGCCATTTCAAAATTATTGTTCTATTAAAAGCCTGGCTCAGTTCTTCTTATCTGCCTTATTAGCATTTATGTTTGGGATAAGAATTTCATGACACAAAATTCTCAATGTGCCCCTGATGGTCTTGAATTTTCCCCAGTAATAACTCACCTTATCTTCAAAAGATTAAAAAGGCCAGTTCATCATCCCAAATACCACAATTATTTTATCTCCTCAAAACTAACCTGTTTTTTTTGCAGTAAGGTCATAGAACCACTGCTCCAGCATAGGATAAAATAACCCCTACTGCCTACTTCTTAAAGCTTTTATTTTCTATAGGAGTTGAGAGCAGATGAAAAGGAACAATATAAGCACCGTGAAATTCTAAGTAGAAGACAGGTATCTTTTTGTTTTGTGTTGTTTTGCTTTATTTGACATTTAACAAGCCTAGGAAAACTGGAGAGCTCTCCTCCAGGAGAACATACTAGACAAGTAGCCATAGTGAACCTTTCCCTTGTTGATCCCTAAAAGGAGGACAATTGCCAACCATCTGCATGTAGACCAAAAAGGCCTATCTCAACAGTAAACTAATTGAAAGATGCATCATTTTAATATCGATGTAAAATGTACATTCTACTCCTTTAAATATTCAGTTGCTTTCATTTATTTTAAAAAAAATTCCCAAAACTTCTTATAATATTGAAGCTCCAGGGTGCCCTAATTCTCCGGTTTAGGGGAGTTTAGAGAATCCCTGGCACACATCACATAATCCCAGAAGGATTTATAGCCAAGTCTGAGATGCATAAACAAAGGTGATATTTTGGATGAGGAATACTAATTTATAGAAGAATTATTAAATGCATGGCATAATCAACATTAAAAGGTTATACAGTCAAACCACAGTTTCTAGGTAAGATTATATTTGGCATTAATATAGTAATCTATCCTTCTGTTTGAAAATCTCCAGAAGGGGAAATTACATATCCAACTATGTTAGTAAGTATAGTAGTCAAGAAATGATTCAAATCCAAAATACCTTTCCCAGTTATAAGTCATCTTTTCCTATCCACCCTAGGATGCAATGAAGGACACTTACTAACTACTACTACCATATCATCATTATTATCTCTTTAATGTTAGAAATAAAGGAAGTTATTTTTTGTTAAGAAACAGTTGATTTTTACTCTGAACTGTGCAAGGCTTGTGAGATTATAATAGCAGTCAAGATAGCAATAGACTTGAAACAACATCCTCAATACCTCTGAAAGCTCAGGAGGACAGAGAAGCCAAGGCATTGTCCAACCCAAGGTCATGCAGAATAAAACAAAACAAAACAAAAAAGAGTCAATAGGAAGCCAACCCAGGGCTTTCAGTCTCCTGTTCTTGCTGCTTGAATAGTCTCACTATATTTCAAGTTCTTTTCCATTCAGGTAAGACAGAGCCCTATGGGATTCATTCCCCCTTGTGCAGGCTGCTTAGCTGAGCCATACATTTCTATTGGCCCTATTGATTAGGCATCTGCTTCCTCTGTGAGGATAGTTTGCTCTTGTGGAACCGTGTTTAGCAGCTGTTACAGTTCAGATGAGTGTTGACAGGATGAAAATTAAATTAACACCCAATAACATTTTAACACCTGGTCCAACAACTGCAATATCATTGAATTTCACCTTTTCGAAATTGCTTCGGGAGTTAATTCATCCTTACTTTGACTTTGACCTAAGGAGACACTCCTATAATTTTGCTTCAAAAGACTCTCTCTTGACTGTTCATTTATAATTTCCATGAACCTTCCCTCTGATCCATGTTCAGCAACTGCATGGGCAGTCTCTGGAAAATACTCAGTAGGAATATTCCATTGGAACATGATTATAGCTAAGAAGTGAGTGCAGACAGAAAATGCTAACTGAAGAGGAAGTATGTTTCACCGTAGCACAAGCCAGACTGATGGGCAAACAACCATCTACTTAGGGAAAATAAAGTTGGAAAGAACACAGGTTTCATACACTTGTGACTTCCTAGGTCTGGAGTAGCTTGTGAATAATGTTGGTGGGAGGATACAGAGCATAATCCTTAAGCTGGTAGCCTCTGGAGTCAGAAGGCCTTATTTAAAAATTCAACTCTGATTCTCCCAAACATGTGACACTGTGTAAAATAATTAAATCCCTGTGCTTCAGTTTCCTCATAAAATCCAATTAATAATAGCACCTGCTTCACAGGGTTGTTGGACAATTATCCAATCCACTTTATACACATATATATAAATTATACGATTTGAGTTGTAAAACTCTTAAAGTGATAGTGCCCCATAGAGTTGACACATACTAAGTCCTAAGTAAGTCTGAAGTACCATTACTACTTCACAGACTACCTGAATTGAAAGGGAGCTTTGAGATCATTCAGTCCTAACCTCTCATTTTACTGTTAAGTAAGCAAAAGGAGGTTTGGTAACTTCCTCAAGGATCCACATAGTCAGTGCTGAGAAACAAATCCAGGTTTCCTCATCAGAACTCTCATTTTCTTTCTATAAGACTAACAACTTCTTAACAGGCTATTTATTTAGAAAAGATTCTGTGACCAGTCTATGTACTCATTCACTTAGGCTCCTTTTATCTGTATTTATCTTCCTCCTCTGAGAGAAAGAAATGGTGTTATTTGCTATTTGCCAAGGCTATTAAGATGCATAGATAATAAAACTATCATGCTAACATTTGCTGTTTAGAATTCCTATCAGACGCTAGATGTTCTGCCAAAGATAAATATAACACAGTGCCCAACCTACAGGAAGGCAAGGAAAAAATGTTACCACACAACATAACCACATAACCAGTAAACAACTGTTAGAAAATGATAATCCATTTAGTGGATTTTCCAAGATCTTCACTTCTTTCCTTGTTTCTGTTGCCTTCAATTTTATCGCTAATTATATTTGTAGGCAAGGAAGACCAACAGAATGGAGCACTACATCTTTTAATGTGGTTAGTGGTAGCATTTGTTAACAATTTTTGGCAATTGTTTTGTATTTCTAGAGATCCATAGTGTAGACTGTAATGAGATTTTTGGATTAACTGTAATTGTATTTATTCATCTACTTTTCCCATATGCCTTTTCCCCTACCAATGCAGACTCAAGAGTTTTTGTTCTTGTTGTTTCATGATAGATTATTCTCCTCTGGTTTTTTTGTTTTGTGTCATTTGTTTTGCTTCTCATCCTGAATATATGGTAGTGATAATATAGGCACAATTTGCAAGATACAATTTGGGGGTGATAATACTTTCACAAAATTATACTTTAAAAACATTATTGTACCTTAATTCTTTTAAATAAAACATCCCAATCCTATATCGTTAAATTTGCAAAATTCAATGTAAGCATTAATTTTTCAGGAAATGTTTTTGTAAAAGGAGATATAATCTCAGGGAGAAAAAACAAATGACAAAGGGAAGGAAATATGAGGATCGAACTATTCTAATCTGCTAGTATGAGCAAAGCAGTCTTCCAAAAGTGAAAATCAAATGGTGGGAAATAGTGAATGTTTTCAAAATTTCATGTAATTGCTTAACTGCCTCATTCTCCTAAATGGTTCCCTCTGTCCCTTCAGGCAAATAAAGATTTTGTTACCTTAACTCCAGAAAGAATCTAATCACCATAGGGAGAGTATATACATAATTTGAAATACATAAACATTAAAGATACATAATGTGTTTGGCAACACATATACCACTGATTCCTTCTATATTTCCCAGATAAAGGTATAAATACTGAGACAGGTGTATTTTTCACTAAAAATAGTGAGACTAATCACAGTAAAGAAAATTATTTCTAGCCACCTGAATATGCACCTATAATAGGAAGAAAGGTTACAAAATTCTCAAATTCTCATAGATATGACAGTGTTTTTGATCACTCACTTGCAAGACTAATTACTTAGCATCTGAAAGTACTCCCAGTAAAACTAATATATTCACATCATGGTCAGTATTAATATTTTAGTGTTGTACGAGGAGTGAGAAAAGGAAATTTTACTAAAATATAGTTGAACATTCTTAAGAGGCCTTGGCAGGAAATGACACTTTGCTTTTGGATATTTTAATTATTCTGCACTACAAAAAGATATGGTCATCTAGGAAAGAAATCTTGTTTCCTAGGAGAAAAAGGGAAGTAAGAGAAAAGAGGAATAAAAATCAGGAAAAGTTCCCATCATGTTCATAATCGATTTGTCCAATTGTATACAGTATGATCATTTAGGCAACCAGAGCAGGTAGAGCCCCCATGCCATTCATCAGACATAAAAAAAATTCATTCACTCATTAAAAATCCATAGAATCACAAACCTAGCATTAAAGCTGAGGATCATCTGATAGGAGCGCTTCATTTTACGGATGAAGAGACTGTGACTGTAAAAAGTAACATGTTTTGCCCGTGGTCACACACGGTCAGAAAAAAACTAAGATTCAAATGGAGGGACATTACTTGGCAGGTCAACATTCATTTTACTACACCAGGCTAATTGCGCAGTTTCTTTTATTATTTGTTATCAACACCCAAATGGCAGCAGAAACTAATAGGGATCTGAAAACTCTAGGACTTTTTCCTCTATTTGCCAAAGAGAATCAAAATCTTACCCTCTGGTTTATGAGTCTGACATGGTACAGGAGAAGTCATTCATTCAGATGTTTGCCAGCTTGCTCTTACAGTGCCCTCACCTACTACAGTGGAAGATTGCTAATAATTATATATCCCAATCAAGAAAATTTGGGAAGTGAATGTTTGAATTTATGTATTTGGTGCCAATATATATTAGCAGAAAAATTACATATGTACAGATTGCGTAAGAAAATTAATCAAGATATTATTTCCTGCATATATAAATAATGTACTGTTTCAACAGAAGTCATGCCCACTATTGGAGCTCTCTTAATCTCTACTTTGGATATTCTATAGAAGGATGACACTCAGACCTCTGTTTTGATATTGGTTTGCCCTCATCTCAATTGACTTTTTAACTTTTTAGATATTTCCCTGATTTCACTTCTGAGTCCCATTAAAAATATAAACCAAAAAATAAGATTCTCTTGGTAACTGGAATTCAATTTTCTTTACCAATGATCACCAAGAAAGCAGAGTCCCATTTTCATCAGCATTTAGACTAGGAATACTAAGAACATAATATCATGACCTGAGAACCCTGCAGTGAGTATGTTCTTTAAACCTGTCTTGACAGATTCACCTAAATAAGACGTTATGTTGCTGTGGCACACCATACCCACAACCATGTGAAACACAACCTGTAGAAAGAAAAAGCAGAGAAAGAGATAGTCACTCTTTGGCTGATGTTTTATTTATTGCATCACCACCAAATGTTAAGTAAATAGGGTGTAGATTTTCTCTTATTTAGAACCATGAGAGGAAAAGTCCTTTATCTAGAGATTATGAATTTAAGTTTTATTCTCAAACTGGGAATAATAAATGTAGTCATATTTGCTTTCAGTGAACAATCAAGCTCATTACATTTATACAAATATACCTTCCTAAGAAAATAGATACTGAAGGTGAGGCTCTTAGAAGTTCATAAAACTCAGACTGAAGGGAAATTGCCCTTAGAATCATTTATATACCCAGGATGAGCTTTAAGATGAACTAAGAGAGTAGAGAAAAAAAACAAATATAACGTATCTCTGGAGTTATATTATGTATAATAAAAAACCAAAATATATATTGTCATCTAACAGAAAATGTTACAAATTAAATCTATTTGATTTATTTTGGTGATTACACTCTAAATATACACTTTATTAATAAGATTAATAAGCTACTGGTATTTTTGTGGAAAAAATGAGTTACCAAATATTTGAAAAATAACCACACACTCTGAACAAGCTCACAAATTGTAATATGATTACTGCAGAAAGATAATAGTTGAATGTGAAATACTGAATGTGGATAGTTGAAATTCTTTTTCTTTGTTCTTGTTATTTTATTGGCATCATGTTCATCTCTTTACAGAAGAATTTGCCCCATACCTTTGGAATGTAGACCTTGGGAAAAAGGGGAAGTGCTTTGTTAAACAAGTTACAATGCTGGGGCAGATCCTAAGGAGGAGGAAGAACTGCTAGAGTTCCATTCCACAGAAATAGGTTAATTAATGATGGGCAATATTCAGGAGTTGGTGGGGAAAAGGAGAAGATGGTTTGCTAACCTAATGATACCTCAACCTTAAAGGAGTGCCTTCTAGAACAGAGGTAACTTTTTCTTATTGCAGGACTAACGACAGTAAGCTCAGGTAGTTTTCACCTTACAATCAACTTTTGTTCCACATCTGAAACTCAAAACGCATTTACTTACAAGCTCACGCAATAAATTATGATTAGCAACCTTCAGTGTATTTAACCCATAATGCAGCTAACCTGTCCAAAACTAACATTAGGGATGGAGAGTTAGTATCAACAGTTCAACAGCGAAATTTCATGGCTGCAACAAGGAGGGTTCCATTAGTCAGGGAGAATGTTCATAGATTCAGGCATTATTTATATATATCTAGATGTTGACTCCCTTTTTTAAGTTCATTAAAAAGTATATTTCTAACTTATCTTCTAATATCATCCCATCTCAGGAAGTACATGACTTTACATTTAAAGATGCTTCCTGAAGTAACTTCATTTGTTTAGATTTAATCAATTTCTCCCACTTTTATTCTCAGTGGAGATGGAAATTCCATGTTCACCATCTCCAAAACAATTTCTAATTGTTTCTAATTGTAATTTTTAAGTCACTGTAATTGTTCAGGTCATCTGAGAAGCAAACACCAAGATGGGATTAGCCTTTCAAGAGACTTGTCAGAGAAACACCTGCAAAGAATAAAGGGGAGGAAGAAGGAACAGGCAGAGAAAGCCTTCACACTGCAATGCAGTCTGACACTTATGAAAGGAATAGGGCAAGAAGGACTGGGCAGGTAGAGTTCAGACTGCAGTGCAGCTCGAAGAAAATCTCAGCCAGAAAGATAGGAAGTTCCCAAGCCAGGCGTGCCCACTAGAGGAGCCCAATATCTTATCTGAATGGGCCAGCACCTGCCATGCTCAATCAATGGCTGAGAATATCCTGGGGAAGTGTGATCTCATCGTAGACATGCTACTGAATCCAGAGAGGTGGCAGCTCGATGTGCCTTTAACTATGCTCCCCACAGAAGGAGATCTGAGGTGCCTTTCCATGACTGCCATGGTAGTTTTTGGACTCTTCCTATATCTTTAAAAGGAGGTCTGAACTGTGTCCTAGAATGTGAAGACACTTTATAAATGTCCAAAAATGCGCAAGAATATGTATATCAGTTTACCCTCCAACTGGAGATAGGGATTCTATGAATATCACAGTGACAGAGGAATTAAAGTGACACTATGCACATTGCCTGCTGACAAACACTGTACTTGGATAAATATATCTCTTCATTTACATGGGAAATTAAAAGAAAACCCAAGGATGTTACTTCCCCACATTCATAAGTGTGTATTTTATTTTTGTCTTGATTGATGAATCATAACTTTGAATAAGTTTTTCAGTTTTTCAGTAAGGGTAACAAGCCTCTTAAGAATATGTATACCCAAGAATTCATTTCTACTGCTTTTGCAAATACATACCAATTTGACTGAGAGGAGATAAAGGAATTATAGCTTAATTAATGATAATGCCTCATAAGGTAAGGACCATTTGTCTCTCCTCACATAATTCTTAAAGGACCAAGGTAGAACTACAGCATCCGTTGAGTATGTAGGAACATGGGGTATGCGGGTGAGAAGTTCCAAGGCCACTGGACAACAACTGGAGACATGAACTTAACTACATAGAAAGTGTAGTGGTTACTTGGACTTGCTTTTCCATGCTTCATTTTACTGTCCTCTTAGAGAGATTAGAAGGCTAAAATCATACGACTTAAACTACTTTGGAAACTAGGTTTCTAGAAGTGAATTAGTTGCATTCACATCACATTTGGGAGATAGTGGTGGCCAGCAAGCAAAGTCTGACAGGAGTGCTTTTTGCCTCAGACATGCTGAATGTTCCACTCCCTCATCACTAACCTCCTGGATATATGGTGGCTGTGGTGGCAGCCATAGCAATAGCAAGGTTTTGTTCTGTCTTTATCACAAGTATGGTGTTGTGATCTTGTAACAAGAAGTCCAAGGGCAACCTCCCTACAATGCTTTTGTACATACTTAAGTCCTTTATGTAAACACCTAATTCCCCTGTAATAAGTCTCTTTCTGCTTGGTTTCATTTTCCTGAACCAAAGCCTTAACTGATACAATGATTATAATAGAGAACTGCAAGTTTGATAGGGAGGTAAATGTGCTGAAACCATAGGGTGGATGACTATGGAATGACCACACTTGCATCAAGATGGGAAGTTACTATGAAAGAGTCATGATTTTGCTAAAGATCTTCCAAAGAAACACAGCTTAGGTAGTAAATCCTGAGGAATGGGATTCCTGGTAGGGAATGCTGTAATGTTTAAAAACTCACTGGTAGGTTTTGATGGGGACAGGCAGAGGAAGTGTTCCAGGGACCAGTTTCTAGCACTTACTGATAATACATCCTTGTGTTGTAGAGCACTTCAGAGTTTACAAAGTGAAACCATCTGAGCATTTTTCAGCTAGTGCTCTAGACAAACTGAGCTAAATATGAGAAATATTATGTGCTTTGTAGATAAGGAAACTTGGGCTCAAAGAGATCATAACTGGCAAGTAGTAGAGTCTAGATAAAAACTGTTCTTTGGGAGTGACGTCAGCATCATGGCAGAGTGAGATTCCCTCTTTGAATCTCTGCCCCCTATGACACAACGAAAACATCATTCGCATTCCAGCAGAGCTCAATCAAACACTACAAAGGACTTCTAAGAAACCCCTGCTGCCATACATCGGACAGGGGTGGTGCAGGAAGCCCAAAAGGACATGAGGAGAGGTAAGAAGTTGTACTCCCCCTCCCCAATCGATCAACAATGACAGCGTGGCTCGCAGACAGAGGGGGGAGGGGCGGCCCACAGCGGGGGGGAAACTATCGCCATCCAGGTGCTCTCACAGACTGTCGAGAGATCCCCCACTGGGAAGTGACGAAAGACTGTTTAGGGGGTGTAGCAAACACCCTAAGAGAGCCAGAAAGGAAACCCCCAGGTCGAGCAGGAGAGAGGACCCCTCCCCCCACACACCCCGCGTTTCAGCATAATCCCTCCGGGGGCTTCAGCGGGCTCAGAGCATACCGCTTGCGATCTCCATCCAGTGGCAGCAGATGGAAACTGCAGGACCAACTTCATCATGAGGGGAAAAAATAAAGCCGTCCCCGTCGGATCCATGCGACAATTTGTTATGGCTACAGACCAAAAGGAAAATGACAAACACCCAGAAACCAACCCTGAAGGCACAGAATTTGATAACCTGAATGACAGAGAATTCAAAATAGCTATCATAAACAAACTCAACGAAATACAAGAGAACACACAGAAACAAATCAAGGAATTCAGGGATTTTGTCACAAAAGAGATTGAAACCATAAAGAAAACCAATCAGAATTATTGGAGATGAAAAACAAAATGGACAAGATAGTGGAAAAAATGGAGTCTTTAAAGAGCAGAACTGACAATATGGAGGAACGAATTAGCACTATTGAGGACAGCCATGCAGAAATGCTCCAGATAGAGGAGGAGAGAGAGCTAAGACTAAAAAGAAATGAAGAAATTCTTCAAGAAATATCAGACTCAATGAGGAAAAGCAACATAAGGATAATAGGCATTCCAGAAGGAGAAGAAAGAGAAAAAGGAGCAGAGAGTTTGTTCAAAGAAATAATAGCTGAGAACTTCCCCAACCTAGGGAACGAGAGGGAAATAACAGTGAATGGAATCAATAGATCACCCAAATATATAAACAGGAATAAAAAATCATCTTGCCACATAGTAGCAAACGTGAAAAATATCCGTGACAAGGAAATAATATTAAGGGCAGCTAAACAAAAAAACAAAATAACATACAAAGGAAACCCCATCAGGCTCTCAGCTGATTTCTCAACAGAAACTTTACAGGCTAGGAGAGACTGGAATGATATATTCAAAATCATGAAAGACAAAAACCTTCAGGCAAGAATACTTTATCCAGCAAAAATATCCTTCAAATATGATGGAGAAATAATAACTCTCCCTGATAAACGAAAGCTAAGAGAGTTCATCACCACAAGACCCCCACTGGAAACACACATTCACGACACAAGATGGAATAAAGAGATAACAGATAAGGAGGGGAAGAGGAAAGGGATTGAATCGACCCAGCCTCAGGAAAAAGGAGGCATATGAAAATGTACTATCCTATCCAGGAGATCGCTTATATAAACCTCACGGTAACTACTAAACAAATAACCAGAAGAGAGCCACACATGACAAATAAAGAGAAAACCAAGAGAATGAGCATGCATAAATACCAAATTGAATTTGCAGTCTGAAACACAAGTGACAAGAAACGAAGGAAAGGCAAAAGAACCAGAAAATGAACAATAAAATAGCAACACTAAATCCTCATATATCAATAATCACTCTAAATGTAAACGGATTAAATTCTCCAATCAAAAGACACAGAGTGGTGGGATGGATTAAAAACCAAGATCCAACAATCTGCTGCCTCCAGGAAACATATCTCAGCTCTAAAGACAAACACAGACTCAAAATAAAAGGATGGAAAACAATACTCCAAGCTAATGGCAAACAAAAGAAAGCAGGAGTAGCCATAATTATATCAGACAAAGTAGACTTCAAGATAAAAAAGGTAATGAGAGACAAAGAAGGGCAATATATAGTGATGAAAGGGACACCTCACCAACAAGACATAACAATCATAAATATCTATGCACCCAACACAGGAGCACCAAAGTACATAAAAAACTGCTAAATGGGGCCGCCCGGTGGCACAGCGGTTTAGTCCGCGCTTGGCAGCCCGGGGTTCGCGAGTTCGGATCCCGGGCGCCCGCCGACGGCACTGCCTGTCAGCCATGCCGTGGCGGCGTCCCATATAAAGTGGAGGAAGATGGGCACGGATGTTAGCCCAGGGCCAGTCTTCCTCAGCAAAAAGGGGAGGATTGGCAACAGATGTTAGCTCAGGGCTGGTCTTCCCCACAAAAAAAAAAAAAAAAAAACAACTGCTAAAAAACCTAAAAGGTGATATTAACAATAACACAATAATAGTAAGGGATCTTAACACCCCCCTTACATCAATGGATAGATCATCCAGACAAAAAGTCACTAAGCAAATAATGGACTTAAACAAAAAATTAGACGCAATGGACTTAATAGATATATACACAGCACTCCACCCAAAAAAAGCAGAGTACACATTCTTCTCAAGCGCACATGGAACATTCTTAAGGATAGACCATATATTAGGAAACAAGGCAAACCTCTATAAATTTAAGAAAATTGAAATCATTACAAGCATCTTTTCTGATCATAATGCTGTGAAACTAGAAATCAACTGCAAGGAAAAAACTAGGAAAAGGACAAAGATGTGGAGACTAAACAACATGCTATTGAACAACCAATGGGTCGTTGATGAAATTAAAGGAGAAATCAAAAGCTATCTGGAGACAAATGAAAAGGAAAATACACCATACCAACTCATATGGGATGCAGCAAAAGCGGTCCTGAGAGGGAAATTCATAGCAATACAAGCTCACCTTAACAAACAAGAAAAATCCCAAATAAATAACCTTAAATTGCACCTAACAGAATTAGAAAAAGAAGAACAGACAAAGCCCCGAATCAGCAGGAGGGAAATAATAAAAATCAGAGCAGAAATAAATGAAATTGAAACCAACAGTAGAAAGGATCAATGAAACAAAGAGCTGGTTCTTTGAGAAGATAAATAAAATTGACAACCCTTAGCCAGACTCACTAAGAAGAAAAGGGAGAAGACTCAAATAAATAAAATTAGAAATGAAAGAGGAGAAATTACAACAGACGCCACAGAAATACAAGGGATTATTAGGGAATACTATGAAAAACTTTACGCCAACAAATTGGACAACCTAAAGGAAATGGACAAATTCTTGGAAGCGTACAACCTCCCAAAACTGAATCAAGAAGAAATAGAGAATCAGAACAGACCAATCACAAGTAAAGAGATTGAAACAGTAATCAAAAACCTCCCAAAAAATAAAAGCCCAGGACCAGATGGCTTCCCTGGAGAATTTTATCAAACACTCAAAGACAATTTAGCACCTATCTTTCTCAAACTATTCCAAAAAATAGAGGAAGATGGAATACTTCCCAACACATTCTATGAGGCCAACATCATCCTGATACCAAAGCCAGACAAGGACAATACAAAGAAGAAAACTACAGGCCAATATCACTGACGAACATAGACGCAAAAATCCTCAACAAAATATTGGCAAACCGAATACAGTGATACATCAAAAAGATCATACACCATGATCAAGTGGGATTTATACCAGGGACACAGGGATGGTTCAACATCCACAAATCAATCAACGTGATACACCACATTAACAAAATGAAGAATGAAAACCACATGATCATCTCAATTGATGCAGAGAAGGCATTCGACAAGATCCAGCATCCATTTATGATAAAAACTCTCAACAAAATGGGTATAGAAGGAAAGTACCTCAACATAATAAGGGCCATATATGACAAACCTACAGCAAACATCGTACTCAATGGGGAAAAACTGAAAGCCATTCCTTTAAGGACAGGAACAAGACAAGGGTGCCTACTCTCACTGCTCTTATTCAACATAGTACTGGAAGTTCTGGCCAGAGCAATTAGACAAGAAAAAGGAATAAAAGGACTCCAAATAGGCAATGAAGAAGTGAAACTCTCAGTATTTGCAGATGACATGATCTTATATGTAGAAAACCCAAAAAATTCCATCAGAAAACTACTAGAAATAATCAACAACTACAGTAAAGTGGCAGGGTATAAAATCAACTTACAAAAATCAATTGCATTTCTATACACTAACGATGAACCAACAGAAAGAGAACTCAAAAAGACAATCCCATTTACAATTGCAACAAAAAGAATAAAATATCTGGGAATAAATTTAACCAAGGAGGTAAAAGACCTATACAATGAAAACTCTAAGACACTATTGAAAGAAATCTAGGAAGACATAAAGAAATGGAAAAATATTCCATGCACATGGATTGGAAGAATAAATATAGTTAAAATGCCCATTCTACCTAAAGCAATCTACAAATTCAATGCAATCCCAATCAGAATCCCAATGTCCTTCTTCACGGTAATAGAACAAAAACTACTGAAATTCGTATGGGGCAACAAAAGACCCTGAATAGCTAAAGCAATTCTGAAAAAAAAAAGAACAAAGCTGGAGGCATCACAATCCCTAATTTCAAAATATACTATAAAGCTATAGTAATCAAAACAGCATGGTACTGGTACAAGAATAGACACAGATCAATGGAACAGAATTGAAAGCCCAGAAATTAAACCACACACCTATGGACAGCTAATCTTTGACAAAGGAGGAAAGAACATACAACGGAGAGAGGGAAGTCTCTTCAATAAATGGTGCTGGGAAAATTGGACAGCAACATGCAAAAGAATGAAAGTAGACCATCTCCTATCGCCATATACAAAAATCAACTCAAAATGGATCAAGGACCTGAAAGTGAGACCTGAAACTATAAAACTCCTGGAAGAAAACATAGGCAGTACACTAATTGAGATTGGACATAAGAGGTGCTTTCAGATTCCATGTCTACTCGGACAAGGGAAACAAAAGAAAAAATAAACAAGTGGGACCTCATCAGACTAAAGAGCTTCTACAAGGCAAATGAAACCAGGATCAAAATGAATAAACAACCCACCAGCTGGGAGAAAATATTTGCAAATCGTTTGTCCGAGAAGGGATTAATCCCAGTAATATATAAAGATCTCATAAAACTGAGCAACAAAAAAACAAACAACCCGATCAAAAGATGGGCAGAGGATATGAACAGACATTTTTCCAAGGAAGAGATACAGATGGCCAATAGACACATGAAAAGATATTCAACATCACTAATCATCAGGGAAATGCAAATCAAAACTACACTAAGATATCACCTTACACCCGTTAGAATGGCTATAATCACAAAGACAAATAACAACAAATGCTGGAGAGGTTGTGGAGAAATGGGGACCCTCATTCACTGCTGGTGGGAATGCAAACTGGTGCAGCCTCTATGGAAAACAATATGGAGAGTCCTCAAAAAATTAAAAATAGAAATACCATATGATCCAGCAATCCCACTCTTGGGCATCTACCCAATGGACATGAAATCAACCATCACAAGAGGCTTATGCACCCCTATATTCATTGCAGCATTATTCATGATAGCCAAGAAGTGGAAGCAACCCAAGTGTCCCTCGACTGATGATTGGTTAAAGAAGATGTGGTATATACATACAATGGAATACTACTCAGCCATAAGAAGACAGAATTGTCCCGTTTGCAACAACATGGATGGACCTAGAGGGTATTATGTTAAGTGAAATAAGCCAGAGAGAGAAGGCCAGACACTGCATGAACTCACTCATATATGGAATATAAATGAACACACGGACAGAGAGAACTGATTGGTGGTTACCAAGGGGAAGGGGGGTGGGGGGTGGGCACAAGGGGTGAAGGGTTACATCCACATGGTGATGGACAAACAAAAATGTACAACTAAAACCCCACAGTGTTATAAACTACTAAGACATCAATTAAAAAAAAAAAAACTGTTCTTTGGTTCTCAGTATATTTATCCAGTACAATGCATTCTCTCCAAATAACAATCCCTCCCACAAAATAGTAACTTTTTTTTGAAAATATGATTTGAACTCACAGATGAAATATTTAGATAGTGTATACAAATTAGAAAAAAATCTGAAAAAAACTTTGTATCCACTCAAACAAATAAGAGAATACACTTATCATTGATCTTTCAGCACAACAACTAGAACTTGCAACAGCAGGTCTAACAGCAGCATCATTTTCCATGTCTAATAGCATCCTGAGAGTGCATATATGCTTTAATTTTGTCTTCTAAAGACACTACACTTCTTCCTCCCTTGGGGTATTGTCATTACCCATTTGTTTCTACTCTTGGTGGCCGCACCTCTCCATTCCACACTCATTTATAGAGATTCAGAGTTACTGAAATTTTATGTCACTGAATATCGTGCAATATTACCATGTGGAATATAAGTACCAGACACAAAGGCAATATGTTTTATGAGATATATTAGCACAAATGGGGTGTACTTCAAGGTAAGCAACAGAATAGAAGCAAAAGACACAAAGGTGAGCAATCTATCTTACATCAGGCTATCTAGCAGACAACCCAGACTCGGTGCTTTTGATTCTGCAATTTGAAGTGACCTGCAATTCACATTTATTCAATCCAAAAATTATTGCAATTTAATAAAATGTAACTAGAGTTAAATCTATATATTATACTTCTACTAAGGGAAATTTGCTGTGGAGAGGGATTACTACATTTTATATTCAGCATCACTTAAACTTATAAAACAGTTTTGATACCATGTAAATAGCATCATATGTGTGCCAGGAACTATACTAAGTGCTTCACATAAATTATCATATTTATGCTTCACAGTAATCATATACAATACTAAAATTCACATTTGTATTTAGAGAAACATGTCAGAAAGTTTAAGAAATCTTCTTAAGATCACATGATTAATAAGTGGTAGCACAAAATTTGAAATTTAATAAATCTGTGCATGTATGACTAAGCCAAATAAGCTCTCTAGGCTCACACTGGCAGAAACTGTCATACATTACATTGGACTAGGTCATCTGGTTCATTTTTAATCTAAAATCCTCAAAAAATACTTTCTGAATTTCTCTTATTTTCAAGCCACCTAGAACAGCCATGATTTGAAGGATGAAATTAGTGAATTAGGTACAAATCCTGCTATAAATATTCTGAAGTCAGTAGGCAGGTAAGACCCATACTAACAATGACACAATGAGGGAAGTGATGTGAACCCTAAGAAACAAACAAACATAATCCTTTGGAAGTCCACAGAAGATATTATTATGTTTTGCTGATGAATCAGGAATGACTCTGTGGAAGTGACAGCATCTGAGCCAGGCCTAGAGAGATGGGTGAAATTTAAAGTCAGATAATAATAAGTGCTGGTGAGGATGTAGAGAAATCGGAAGCCTCACACGCTGCTGGTGAACATGCAAAATGGTGCAGCTGCTATGGAAAATAGTCAAGTCGTTCCTCAATGGATTAACCATAGAGGTATCATATGACCCCAAATTCTACTCCTGGGTATATACCCAAGAAAAATGAAAACGTATGTCTATAAAAAATTTGTACACAAGTGTTTATAGGAGCATTATTCATAATAGACAAAAGGTGGCAATAATCCAAATGTCCATCAGCAAATAAAGAGATAAACAAAATGTAGTATATCCATACAATGGAATATTATTCTGCTGTAAAAAGGAACGAAGTACTGATACATGCAATGACACAGATGAATCTTGAAAACATTATGCTATGTGAAAGAAGCCAGTCACAAAAGTTCACATGTTATACAATTCTGTTCATACAAGTTCTTAATAGGGAACTCTATAGTGAGAGTTGTTGCTTAGGGCTGGGGAGGGAGATGAGTGGATAAAGGTATGATAGCTAAAGGGTATGGGGTTTGTTTCTGAGGTGGTGAAATAGAGGAAAAATCTTTCCAGACACAAGAAACAGCATAAGCCCACAAAAAAGAGTCAGCAATTTCATTTTTTTTGGCCTTGCTCTATTGCTGCTACTTTTTGTAGGATGTTGTTTTAACAACATAGTGTTTATACAGAACAACATTACCTGTCTAAAAACTGACATTTTTTTCTTATTTGTACCATTAAGACATAACTGAACTGAAAATCAACATAAAATCCTCCCTTACACCTTTCCTTCCATGCTTAAATTACAGTTACTCCATTATTGCTTGTTTGTTTATTTTGATTTATAGTTGTGTGTTCTGGTATATTTGTTTTCCATTGCTGTGTAACAGATTACCATAAATTTACCAGCTGAACATAGCATCTATTTATTATCTCACAGTTCTGGAGGTCAGAAGTCTGGGCAGGCACGGTGGGGTTCTCTGCTCAGGGTCTCACAGGTCCAAATTCAAAGGATCAGCCAGACTGGGTTTTTATCTGGAGACTCTAGGGAAGAATGCACTTTTAAGCTGACTCAGGTCATTGGCAGAATTGAGCTCCTTAATGTTGTAGTACTGAGGTTCACATTTCCTTGCTCGCTATTACTCTTAGCAACTAGAGTCCTTGCACATGCCCTTCCATTTTCAAAACCAGCAATGCAACAGCACATCACATCTTTATCGTGCTTTGAATATCTCTTACTTTCCTTCTGCCACCATCAGGAGAAAACTCTCTGCTCTTAAAGGGCTCGTGTGATTAGGTTAGGTCCATCCCTAGACTCCCCTTTTCTATTAATTCAAAGTCAACTGATTAATAACTTTAATTACATCAGAAAAATCTGCTTTTCAGTGTAAGGTACCATAATCAGGGTGTGCTATCTCATCAGGTTTACAATCCCAGGGATTACGGCAGGAAATCTTGGGGGTCCATTTTAGAGTTTGATCTACTACACCTGGTTTAAATAAAAAGATTTCTATGGACAAGTAAACTTTGGAAACACTGTCTAAGAAATGGTAAGTAGGTTTCTTTTCTCTTCACAAAATCTCCACATACTTAACGAGTTGAGGTACATTATTATTTTCTAAGAAGGAAATACTCTGTGCTGGTATTTTTCAAACTGTATATCATGTGTTATTACACCAATTTAGTTCATCATGACCAGAACTGATGATAGAAAAGTGAAATTGAATAGAAATTATTATAATCAATCACAAGAGGTTAAAGGTATTTTTACGATTTTTATTTATCATATGTGTAAATATCCCATATTCATTCATATCATACTTATTCACATATTCATCATACATGTTTATCATGTGTCAGTCAATGTGCTAAGAATTTTACCAAAATTAACACATAATGTCTTATAATCTTTATTGATAAAGAAACTGAGGCACCTAGAGCCCAGCCAAAGGTGACACAGTTAGAGAATGGTGGAGCCAGGATATGAACCCAAGCTCCACCTGAGTTTCTAGAATCTAACTAATCTAGGTCAGTGCTCTTAAACTCTATAGCAGTGCTCTAATTTTTGCTTTTATTTCACTGGATTTATGTTAAATATATTTGAAAAATAACACTGTATGCAATGTTTCCCAAAAATAGATTACATTGAAATCTTTTGCTGAGTCCATCTATAAAGTTCATCATCGATCTTGAGAAACATGGTTTTAGAGATGCTTGTTTATAGGATAACAAAATGGTGACTCTTACACAAATATTCAATTTCTAAATAAATTTCAGTAAATTAAAAACCAAGTCTGCTATCAGGTATTGCAAAATACTTTAGAAATCCATTTGAATAGTCATTTCAATATTTCATGGAGAGAACTGAGATTCAAATAACCTTCAATGATTATTTAGGTTTGTAAAACAGACCAGGAATTCATTGAGGTAAAGAAATTCTTATTTCCTAGATTTAATTATACTCATAGAAGCAAGAGTAAAAGGTATTAAATACGTACCCATAATCTATTAATCAGCATGTAGAACCAATGAACTAAATTACTTAGAGCAATACGGAAGAATGTTAAAAACACATTGTTAAGTGGAAAAAATTTAAATCATTTAGGTAAAGATAAATGGCATACAGACAGAGAGACAAATAAAAATGTCATGTAATTTTTCCCAAAAGGTAGGCATATCTACAAAGTAGTAGGTACAGATAAGGTTCAAGAGTATTTAAAATATTAGAGATACCACCAGCAGTGATTTAAAAATTATCATGTCCACATACTTCTGCCATGGACCCTTGCCAAATTCTGGCTGTCTTGTGGAAACTTTCTATCTACTGGCCTTCACTCCCAGGGGAATTCTGGCTGTTTCCTCCTGTTCCCACCTTCTGTCCTTCACCTGCATATCCACTGCCATGGATTATTTAATTCATTAATTAAGTGTAAGATTAGCAATTGCACTACCCTATTTAACTGATGGGTGTGCTCCTTAAAAAGTCATCCATGTACAGTATAGGTCATAACTATTTTCATTTGGTTACTTATGATGTAAGTGATCATTTTTTCTAGAAGTTAGGCATCAAGTTTTCAGTCAAGAAAGTGACTTTCTATGTTAACATGGTTTGTATAAGAATATCAATTTAACTTGCAGATTTTGAGGTATCTTTTTCATGAATATAAATTCTCATAAATTCAGTGA
Organism: Tapirus indicus; assembly: GCA_031878705.1. Lineage (NCBI taxonomy): Eukaryota > Metazoa > Chordata > Mammalia > Perissodactyla > Tapiridae > Tapirus > Tapirus indicus. The sequence goes on from CM062918.1 coordinate 20,477,283, forward strand.
ATATCCATAGATTTTTAAGGGCTAAAAAAAATAAACAATATATTCTTTAATATTTGCCTGTTTATTTCATTAGGATAAAAACTGAGGTTATTCACGAGAATTCACATCAAATGTCTATCTCTTTCCAAAGCATTTTTCATTAATAATGACTTAAAAATTTCCTGAATGTATTTCCAGAAGTCACTTGTGTAAACCATTATATACAAAAAGTTTAGCTAAAATAACCCAATTATAAGAGAGAATCTCCTAATCTCAAAAGCAAATTAATAGCAGTCATGACAACACCTATTATTTCTGTCATTCATTTACCATAATAATAACCAAAAAGATAACAATACTTCAAATTCTTGCTATGCCATGATCTGAAATATGCCATTATGTGTCATTCTATAGGAGTGACATTACTCATTGAGATTGCTCATCTGGTGGTGAATCCTCACTTTGTGGTTATAGCATTTCTCACTGCAATGGAAAGAGTGTAACAATTCCTCAGCTTCCAGCTTAGGTCATAAATATGCAAGCTTCTTTCTGACATTTTTATTTAACATTAAGAAATATCTTCCAGTTGTTACTTAAAAATTTTAATGGTCCTAAAAAATTAAATTTTGAACAATATTTGCTTACACTTACTTTGATGAATGAATGATAATAATATCTTAGAATAGTTATAATCTAAAAGAAGATTCCCTTCTCCATGCAAGGAGATCTATGATAGGTTATCTTGCTGAAGCTGAGTTACCCATTGGTGGCCCCAGCCTCTATTATACTTCAATAATGCACTACAATACTATATCCTTGAGAATATGAGTATATTCTCTCACATAACAAAATGGTTTATAGATAACACCATCAAGACAGTTGCATTGATTGAGGGGACTCCTTTCATAATGTATATGTATATCAAATCATCACAATGTACACTTTAAATATTTTACCATTTTATATGTCAATTATACTTCAGTAAAGATGATTTTTTAAAAAAGCAGTTGTCTTGAGTCAAATAAAGTCTTATGAATAATATTTCAAAAATAAATATGATTTGGTACACCAAGAAAGAGATGTGTTGGTCTGCTGTCTTGCAAGACTTTGGATTAATATTCATTTTGGTTGATAAGGTTCAGACACAAATCATGTTTTCATCAATACTTTCCTTAATTAACTCTCGTACACTTGGTCTGTCTATTCAGATGGATTCTGCAGTGCTATTCTGTAAATTGACTAAAGAGAAGGACAATTGATTGAAACTCAGAGAAACAGGCTTCCTTGACACAAAAGAATTTATAGACCAAGAAGTCAAAAAGTCCTAAAGTGTTCCAGATAGTTTAGCACAGATTCAAATGTAGTTTCAGTTAAGCAAGATAAGTTCTAGAGATCTGCTTTACAACATCGTACCAACAGTCAACAATACTGTATTATACACTTAAAATTTTGTTAAGAAGGTCAATTTCATTTTAAGTATTCTCAATAAAATAAAACAGAATTGCTGGGATTCAACAATGAGTGCTTTTTTTGTGCATACCTCCAACATTTATAGCCAAATTTCTCTAAAGACTAATCTATTCCACCTTTTACTTTATTTCTCTTTCTTGCCATTTGCTCTTTACTCCCTTATAATTCTTGCCACAGAATTTATACTGTTCTCCTGACTTTTAACAATAACTTAGTCATCAACTCAAACATATTTTTTTCTTAATCCTCTTCCACAACCTTTGAGCTTACACTGGAGACTCTCTCTATGATTATGACTGCCTGACCCTGTCCCTTTCTGATTCTCCTCTGACCTTCTACAACTATTTCTTCTCCTGTCTTCTTCAGTGGCTCCTTTTCCTCAACGCCCCTTCCAAAAATCTGTGTTCTCATCCCTTCCCCCCATCTCCTCCTTTTTTATTTATTTTTTATTTTTTTCTCTTAGCTATCCCTCACATAATTTCAAAGCTTTCGAGATTATTTCTCTGTAGTCCCCCAGCAAGTCTACATCTACTACCTCATTTCTTCATCCTCTTTTCTAGCTACCTATTTGTTTACTCTACTTTGAGACCATAACAAAATCTCAAAGGCCACATTCACAAAGTTGAACTTTTCAGATTCCAAGTTAAAATAACTTCTCCTATTACATTCCCCCTTTCAGCTAGAGGCTTCACCATTTTCCCCAATCGTGCACACTTGAAACTTAAGCATTTCATTTTTTTAGTTCATACCTCTTGCCCCCTGCCGATAGTCAGTTGGGAGGCCATGTTGACTTTTCCACTACAACACTTCACATCTATGCCATATACTCCATTTCACTCTACTGCCACCATCTTCTGCCTGTTACACTGTGTCCATAGGTTTTGCCAACACTGGCATAAACATCTCACTTTTATTCAAGTATTCTTTATAACACCTTTTCAAATCTCTTCTTGATTCTGGTTTTTTCCTTTGGAACATACAACTTAAAAACATTAATCTTTTCTTTATCTCCAAGATCTCACAGAAGTGGATATAAAAGTTTTAGACGGAAACATGATTGTTACCTCCAGGGAAAATATTTAATCATGCAAAAATTGAAGTAGTTTATGGTTAAAGATAGCTTCACAGTATGAGAACTTTTTATCAGACTGCATCTCAGTTGAAAGTACAATTCCCCTGCATTCATTCATTTAGTCAGTCAATTGTTTAATCAGAAAATATTTGTTGAGTACTTCCTATGATCCAGGCACTGTTTTAGGCAATGGGTGGATAGCAATGAACAAAACAGAAAACCTGCCTGCAGTAATGATGCTTATATTCCAGGGGTAGTGGGTGAGTAGACAAAAAATAAATAAGGTAGGGGTTACCCACAAAACCCTGTGTGCCAGCACAGTACAACATAGATAGGAGAGAGATGGGGTCCAAAACAACCTAGAGAAAACCAATTTCTCAGTAGCAACAGGTATCATATAGGCCGCACACTGAATGAGAGCAAAACTTCTTTTTTTTCAGCACTACACAATTTAGCAAGTAGAACATGAGTTAAGGAATAGCTTGAGCTGTAGAAACAGAGCTGTACTTGAAGTGCAAGCTTTGTGCAATTACAGAATGAAAGACTAGTAGTTCTCAGCTGTTGGTAAAATTCTTGATATAAGAAAGTTATCTTAGAGCAGGCATTAAAAGTTATCAACTGATGCAAGCCCACGTTCTACTAGAATAAGTTTTCCTTTTATCAGACCTGTTTAATAATTCGCCTAATTTCTTAGCAGGAGTATTAGTTAGAGTTCTCCAGGGAAACAGAACTAGTAGCATGTGCATGTGTGTGTGTAGAGACAGAGAGAGAGAAAGAGACAGACTTACTATAAAGAACTGGCACACATAATTATGAAAGCTGATAAGTCCCAAGATCTGCAGTTGGCAGACTGAACTCAGGAGAGCCAGTGGTGTAGTGCCAGTTCAAGTCTGAAGGCCTGAGAACTGGGAAAGCCAGTGATGTAGTTCTAGTCCAAAGACTGGAAAAAAACAATGTCATAGCTCAAAGGCAGTCAGACAGAAGAAGTTCTCCCTTATTTTCAGGAGGGTTAGCCGTTTGGTTATATTCAGGCCTTCAACTGATTGTGTGAGACCCATCCACATTAGGGAGGGAAATCTACTTTACTCAGTCTATCTGTTCAAATGTTAATCTCATCCAGAAACACCCTCACAGAAACAACCAGAATAATGTTTGACCAAATGTCTGGGTACCTCATGACCCAGTCAAGTTGACATAAAATTAACCATCAAAGGGGCCGGCGCAGTGGCGTAGCAGTTGAGTTCATGTGCTCTGTTTCAGCGGCCCCGGGTTCACAGGTTCAGATCCCAAGTGCAGACCAATGTACCGCTTGTCAAGCCATGCTGTGGTGGCGTCCCATATAAAGTAGAGGGAGATGGGCACGGATGTTAGCCCAGGGCCAGTCTTCCTCAGCAAAAAGAGAAGGATTGGCAATGGACGTTAGCTCAGAGCTAATCTTCCTCACACACACACACACAAAATTAACCATCACAGGAAGTATGAGTGAACTATACCATATAAATATATATATATATATATTTATATATATATACGGTGTGTATATATATATATATAAAAATTACATTTAATTAGTTCATACAGTGTTTATATTATCTATGTAATTTGCTGCTAAACCTTGATATATATTAACAGTCAAAATGAAATACTATTCTTTATTCATATATTGCTCATCTTATTCTTTTTTACTATAATGTAACACTCCACCACCATTTAACACATTCAAAATCCTCCTACTCTTAGGACTCAGTTCAAATGTTATTTCATCCATGAAGCTTTTCCTACCCCAAACAATCTCTCTTTATTTTATACAAAACAATCTGTCTGTACTTTGCATATGCAGCACACTCTCTTTGAATCAATCTCCTAATTTTGGATTTTCCAGGGTTCAATCTCTGATCACCTCCTCCTCTTTATCTGCACTCACTTCCTTGGTAAGCTCATGCAACCTCATGCCTTTAAATACCACTTACTTGACAAGGACTCATAAATTGACTTATCCTTCTGAGTCTTCTCTTCAGTGTCCCAGACCTATATAACCAACTGCCAGAAAGTTTAATAGAGTTTTCAAACATGACATGCCCAAAACTGAACTGATCTTCCACCCAAAACTGCTCTTCCCTGTCTTGAGGGGTAAGAACACCATCCTTGCAGCTGCTCAAGCCAAAAACTTGAAATAATCTTTTACACATCTCTCTTTTTCTACAAACCCTGTCCAATCCATCAGGAAATCCTTTTGGCTCTGCCTTCAAACTATATCCAGAATCAAACCACCCCTCAATAATTCCACTGTTATCATCTGGTCTTATCCACCATTATTTCCTTGTGTGCATTTTTGTTAACATCTTCCTAACTGATCACTAAGATTTTATGCTTATCATTCGTGATACAGTAGGCAATAGTCTGCAGACACCTATGTGAACCATCATTTCCATTACTTCTCTAACTTCATCGTTTACTCCTTTCACCCCTGTTCATTCTACTTAAGCTTCATTCGTCTCTTGCTATCCCTCACATATATGAGGCACTATATATGTGCCTAAGAGGCATTTTCAGCAACTGGTTTACCTGTCTGGAATATTCTTTTTCAAGATATTCTCATGACTAACTTCCTCACCTCTATCAAGTCTTCACACAAATACCACCTTCTCCACGAGGCCTCCTCTGACTACCCTTTTTAAATATGCAATTCTCCTCACCCTATACGCTTGATCACCTCCACCTGTTCTATATTTTATCCATGGTACTGATTGCCTTCTAATATGTTATTTAACTTACTTATATTATGTGTATTTGTCCATCTCTTCCCACTAGGACATAAGATCTACAATAGCAAATATTTTAATATATTTTGATCACAAATACATCTCAAGTGCCTAGACTGGTGTTGAATGAACAACTCTTCCCCAATTTAAGCTATTTTATACATTATACACTACAGTGCAGTTATTTGTGTATACCTATTTCATCTCTCAGTTTGTGGTCTCCATTAGGAAAAGATCAGCATCTAATTCATCTTTGTTAGCCACATCACCTACAACACTCAGCATCTTGCTTTGCACATAAGAGGTAAAATCTTAGTACTATTTTGGTACAAAGACTACAAACTCGAGCAAGCTTAAATTTTTACAAATGGGGTAAATTAATTTTTAGTATATGAATGTTTCACTGAAATAAGGGTTAACAGATACTTTTCTTTCCACACTTAATAAATAACTAAAACCGGGGACTGAAAAGCCATTGGGTAAGGCAGGGTCTCCTGTCTACCTCTCAGTGGAGCCAGGTAATTGTTTATCTCTGATTCTCTCTACATTTGCTGCATTTCTGGCAGCCTCTGCCTCTCTCTCTCTTCACCTCTTCTACAGAATCCCCAATTCAATCCGCATCTCTCACTGTTTCTTCATATTCATAACAAAAGATGGCTACCCACAGCTCCCTAGTTTAACTCTCGCTCAAAGAACATGTGACCCACTCCAGTTTCAAGGACTCTGGATTAGCAATATGAGCCATAAAATTTTAACCTGCCAAATTTCTTTATTCAAGCCTTTTCCTGACTATTTAAATGGCCTTCACTATAGTTCCTACTTCAGGAAACCTGCCTAGTTCAGCAGATACTGCCAGTGGAGCAACCAAACTCACTAAAGCAAGTAATAAAAGGAATCTTGACTAGGTTGAAGAATTCATCTGACTAATTAAATTGATTCCTTTGTCCCATTTATCATTCATTCTCTTTAAACAGCTTTTCCAATTTACTTTGTCTCATTATAAGATTTATAACCTTACATGTTTATAGTAGAAAGAAACGGAAAGACAAGGCTAAAAGAAAGTTTCAAGTCCAACGGGCAAAAGGTATATCTGCCCGATTTTCACTTGCATCAATGTAAAACCTGTAGGTTAGATAGCTTCAGTTATAGTTCTTAAAAATATCTCTGTGCACTAAATTTTCACCCTTTGCCTCCTCTAAATGTTCACTTTCATGTCACTACCTCTGGCTGTGATAAAGATACCAGATCCCAGCTTTCTACATAAACCCTGAGAGAAAACATTATTTAACAAAAACTACAACAAATTTTTAAAAACAGAGATCTCACCCCTTTCATATTTCTTTTTTCTTTTCTTTTACTTCTTCTAAATGAAAAATGATGTTTAACAACTAGAGGCAGCCATCAAGAAACCTTATGATTAACGTCACTGCTAATCTGGAGTTTGAACTATCTCCCTACCTTCTTTCTCCCCTCCATCCCACTCTCTGATGCAGTTTTAAAACACGACCATAAATTCTTTGACATTCCTTCCATTGATAGGTGGAATCTATGTCCCCTCCCCTTGAATCTGGGCAAGATTATATATGCTTTGACCAATATAATATGGTATGTGACTTCCAAAGCTAGGTCATAAAAATAAAAATCTATGTAATTTCCATCTTCTTTACCGGAACACTAGCTCTTGGAGCCCTAAGCAACTGTGTAACAAGAATAATTATTATAAGACTGCCATGCTGGAGTGGAATCATGTAGATCCTCCAATCAACATTGCTAGCTGAGCACATTATTCTGTCATCCCAGTCTAGGTACCAGACACTTGAGTGAAGAATCTTGAAAGGAGATCCTCCAGCCCAAACTGTTTCAGTCTTCAGCCCTTTGAATCATCCCATCATTGAATCATTCTGTGAGCATAATAAAATGGTTGTAGCTTTATACTAATAAGTTTTGTAGTAGTTTGTTACGCAGGAATAGATAACTGGAACACATCCCAAGGCAGTAGCTGTTTCTTTCGACTTCTAAACAACCTCTCCACTAATGAAACTTTTACAGCCAGTTACCATTTGTAAAGGAACTGATAAACCTCACAGTAAGTTATTAATAGGTGATAACTCAGTATAAGCCTGTGAACCTCCAACTTCCTCATTATAAAAATCAAGGGTATGTGCTTTGCAATCTCCTGGGTCCTTCTCACTTTTGGCCTTTTTGGCACTCACGAGCAGGGCCTTAACTTAGAACAATGAAGCACCAATGGTGTACTTGTGGGGATATAATTTGATTTCCAAATATTTACCTTAGAGTCTCTAAAATACACCACTTGGTGGTCATCTTCATCAGTTTTCTCCAAGATTAAGTCTAGTCTAGAGACTATGTGAATTCAACATTTCTTAAGGGAGAGGTAGACATTTACACCTCTTCCGTAATTACTCTTAAATAAGGTGTGTGATTTCTTTGGATAAAAGATTCAGATAATTTTCCATTTTCACAATAATGGATAGAAGCAGTTCTCTCAGGACCATACTGACACCATTAAATGGGTAGAATATTAGGCAGAGAAGTATTTCTGGGAAGGCAGATAAAAATGTCTGGGAAGTTTCCTAAGGATCAGATTTGCTGAAGCAGTTTTTTGCCACAAACGCATTCTTTCCTTCATTCCAAGAAATTGCAGTATATTGCTGATTTTTTTCCTTAAATAAGCAATTCTTATCCCTGGTTATTTTTTTGTTTAATCAAGTATTAGAAGCTGAAGAATTTCCTTCCAGATTTTTTCTCTCTCCCCCCTAGTGGTAGACTACAAACCCTTAGTAAAGAAATTACTGAATTCAGGTCATTAGGGTCTAAATGGAGAGACTGTAGCAGTTGACCAAGTTGTATTAACCATTAAAGCTTAAATCTATGCTTTCCTAAAAATCCTGAGGTAACCCTCACATCACAGATTATATGTGTTGTTCCTTTGGAAGTAGAGAACGACATTAGAATAACTATGAAATTATTTTTGACCGAGGACGTAGTGAAACTTATCACTATCCAACTCTGGTGCTTTGACTAAAATGTAAAAACACTTTTACTGAAGCATTGAAGCTCTCATAGGTAGCCTTAGCTTAGTAAAAGTGCAATTGTTGACCTTCTGTGCTTAAGGCATGTGCTGTTCCATGCAGATAGAGGCTTTTCTACCACACTTCTCTTGATGGTATATAAAGGGAGTTACATGTGCATATCAGGAGGAGAATAGACCTTAATTTGGAATATTAACTACCATAGGCACATAAAAAGCCTTCATTAAAATATTAAAATTGTGCTAACCCCATAAAAGCTAATAGATGTGTTCCCATGGGAAGAAAATTCCATCCTCAAGCTCCCTCCTTATCTCAATTTCTGACATTTGTTAGTAAGAAAGAACATTAACTTAGAAAGTCACTTTTATCCAGTGGTTCCTAAAGTGCTACTAGAATACCAAAGGACTGGCTCACACTTTGGCTGTTGCAGAATACAACAGAAGGGTACAATAAACAAACACCGTATCCCTGAAACTACCAAGTCAGACTTAAGGCTCATTTTTGTCATCTTGAGCTAAATGGGAAAAAAAAATCTTCTTACAGTAACTATTTTCACTGAGACTTAGATAGCCTCATCAAGATTTTGGTATTATAGCTATGCCAATGGACAGTTAAATGCTCGTATTTTCAACTAACCTTTAGAAAGCACCCACCATGTGAAAATATCTGGGATAGAGGGCTTTTAGGTTCCCATTTGACTTAGAATATAAAACAACAATCTAGAGATTAATTCCTATACATGAATCATTATATAAATTTAGTGACTTCTGTTTTTAAAGAAAATGCATTTCAGAACACTTTTTGAAATCTAACTTTAAAATAAACCTAGCTTTAAATACATGGGGTTTTTTTCCTCTTATAATTTAGTGCCATAAAGAAATTACTATAATTTGCTAAGTAATGGGTGTCAAAAAAACCCTGTAGTATTTATAACTACCTAGCCTTTAGATATTGTTATTTTTAATGACTTAAAAGTCATATTACATCTTGTGATCTGCCATAGTGCTTGAAAAGTACCTGGTCCACAGTAACCATTCAAGAACTATTTGTTTAATATACAAACATATGAATTTGCTGATGCTTCATTCTTGCTGAGAATATTTTAATGACAGTACAAGGATAAATATGGAGTGGAACAGCAAGAATTGTTCCAGTAACAATTAGACGAGGAAGGAGTTTGTGGATCTACAGAACTGAGAAGAAAGAGTACAGGAATCGGTAAAAAAGTAATGTCTGATAATTAGTGCATTAGTTTGCTAGGACTGCCATAACAAAATATCACAGAGTGGATGACTTAAACAACAGGAATTTTTTTCTCACAGTTTTGGAGGATAAAAGCCCAAGATCAAGGTGTTGGTAGGGTTGTTTCATTCTGAGACCTTTCTCCTTGACTTGCATATGTCTGCCTTCTCACTGTGTCCTCACATGGTCTTTCCTCTGTGCACACACACATTCCTTGTGTCTCTCCATGTGTCTAAATTTCCTTTTCTTATGAGAGTGCTAGTCAGACTGGATTAGGGCTTACCCTAAAGACCTCATTTTAATTTAATCACCCTTTAAAGACCTTACCTGAAAATATAGTCACATTCTGAGATACTGAGGATTAGGGCTTTAACATTTGAATTTGGGGGGAGTGGGGGGTACAATTCAGGCCATAACAACTAGTTTCTCATCTCCAAGAACCCAGAGGCTCACAATGTTAAAATAGGGATTTTTGAAAAAACTGAGAATCATTTTTTGGAGAATAGATTAGAGAAAGTCTTTAAGGTCCTTGGTCATCCAGAAAATATAATAAATTTGAAAAGGTATGAGTCAATTGTGTAACCAATAAAAGCAGACCTTGATCAACTGCATAATGATCAAATTAATGGCATGGTTTTATACTACAAGAATGAAGGGTCACTCTGCTGGAAACAGGTTCTTTCATAACCTACTTGAGAGAAAAGGCAAGATGTGAACTTGAGCAATAACCAATAGTTACATCTGGAATCTCTCTCCCAAAAGATAGGTGTGAAGAGCTTGGGAGGAAAGGCAAAGTTAAATGCCAATTGCTAGCTTAAGGCTTACCAACTCCTACAAACCATCAGGGCTTTCCTGATGAACCTTAGTTCCTAATCCCTACAATGACTATATTCCAGTTTGCCCAGGACTGTCCCAATTTATGCCTGTTATTTCTGAGTATCATGTCCAGTTAGCATCCCCTCTGATTCTCAAAATTATCCCAGTTCGGATGATATGATCACCATATGTCACTACAGCCCCCCCAAAAACATGTGTAAACACCCACACCAATAGCAAGTGTTTGAGATTCAAAAGACCTTTCTTCCATCCTCAATAGATGCTGCTCCCTACCTACATTTGCACATCCAACTATTTTCCTCTTGATCAGTAAAGAGAAGCTGCCAGATCTGAAGTTCTATTTTATCCATCCTTGATAATATAACCTAGGTTCTGAAGAGAAAAGAGAAGAATATCTGTAACATTTTTCAAATTTTCAGTTTTAATTTCAACAGGGTATTATGGAAAGGCGTCTAGGCCAGAGACAATATCAGAATTTTGGCCTCTATTTTGTCAACTAATTCTGAGACATTGTGCATATCATTTAAATTATTTCAGTCTTGCTTTCCCCACTTATATCAAGGTAGGAGGGTGGAGAGAAGAGCATAATATCCATCTCGCCTATTTCAGTGTTCAAAGGAATCAAATGAAATACTGACTAAAGACTTTGAAATCCTTTAAGCATCATAAAAATAATAGTTACTATTATTCTTATCTTTAGAGAGATAAAGAGACAGCATAATAATTAAATAAGTTTATAAAATGGCTTTCCCATGACAGTAGTGATGCTCTCTAGGAGTCATATCTTCTCACTTCTAGAACACTACCCTTTCACATTATTGTACTTGACACCAGGAAGTTTCATGAGGAACCTAGAGAAAGGTGACAGGAGAAAAGCTGAATTAGGGATTGTATGTGGCTGCATACAAAGCAGAATTAAGAATGTATGATTGAGGAACCCAGAAGTTCACAGGGAAGAGAAAGGTGAAGTACAATAAGAACATAATAATACAAGCTTCTCAATCAGGTTTTCAATGAGCATTTGTATATTTGAGTTTGTGATATGTTGGGTCCTCTATGCTTTTTATACTGTGGTAGTAGGGGTCAGAGAGTTGGAGAATGAGTGAAGGGAGGGAGAACGAAAAAGAAGAAAAGAAACTGTAAAACAGCAATGAGTAGGTATTTAGCTTTTGATTTGCCCCATTTCTGTCTTTTTGTTAAAAAAAGACATGAGAGAGAATACACAAAAATAGGAATAAAGATGTGAGACTATATCTATCAACATAGACCTGGGATGTTTCCTTGATCTACAATATCCATTGTTTTTAATATGTGTGTACATTTTATTTTTGTTTTTGTGGGGGGTTTTTTTGAGAAAAAATATACAAAAATGTATGGGTTTGTACCAGGAAAGAAGGAAGAAGGACCTGGCCACACACTTTCAAAATAATTGGCCATGAAAACCCTCTGAATAGCAGCAGCGCATGGTCTGATATAATGCCGGAAGATGAGAGGATGGTGAGAAAGATCAGCAGGGTTCCACACTGCTGTACACAGGGTCACTAGGAGTTGGAATCGACTTGACAGCACTAACAACAACAAACTAGGAAAGACTGCTGCATATGCCTAATCCTCAATCGTGGCAAAAATTTTTTAAATAAAAAAAAGCATGGTTAATATGGGAAAAAGAAATTGCTTACCAACTTATATCTAAGCATAACACTCCCCACTTGGCACTATCCACCATATTGTCATCTTCTTCTTTATCTGTCCTGAAATTCCCAACATTTCCATACCCATAATTTAGGCTATAAATTGCATACTAACTTGGGGATATATCTAGCTGTGGGTACAACATATGTGCTCTGGTTTCCAAAAAGTGTCAATCCCTGCAATCACTGCAAATCATTTAGAAAGTGTTTCTTCAAAAAACACCCAAGTCATAATCACCCTTGAGATTGAATGTGGTACTATGACTCTATGCTCCTTTGACAGAAAGTTTTTCTGTTTTGTTTTGTTTAAACAAAACTATCTTGTAGTCTGTATTGGATCTGCTATGTGATGTACCCCAAAGCAGTAAAATTTGGCAATGGCTCTTCTCTCAATGATGACTCTCGGCTATGTCTACTTGAGGAGAGCAGAGTAGAGAATTATGATTATTGTCAGGACACTGTGACTCCCACAAATCTAATAACAGCAGTTTCAGCTTTTTCCTACTCATATCAGTTATCTGTTGCCACAATAATGCTGTGAAACAAATAAACAGAAAGCCTCAGTTGCCTATAGCAGTGAACATTTATTTAGCTCACAGGTCTGCCGGTTGATGGTTTAGGCTGAGTTCAACCAGATAATTCTAGTCTCAGATGAGCTCACCTGTACATCTGAGGCTCTGCTGGCTGCCAGCTTGGAACTTATACATCTGGATTAACAGGGATTTAGCTGGAGCAACTCAGCTGTGCTTCGCGGATCTCTCACCTCCCTCCAGCAGGCTACACTGGTTGTGTTCTCATGGCAAAGGCAGAGCAGTGAAACCAGAAATGTCACCGCACAAGTGAATTTTCAAGCCTCCTCATTCATCACACCTGCCAACTTCCCATTGGTCAAATCAAATTACATGGCTGAACTTAGAATCATGGGGCAGAGAATAAACTCCACCTTTTAATAAGAGTAACTTTTAAAGTCACATGGCAAAGGGATATGTATGAAGGGAGGGATGAAGAATTGGGCTATTTGTGCAATTAGTGTACTTTTAATCTTCCTTTTGAATGTCTCCCTAGCACAGAGGGGGGCATTACTTATTTATTTCTAAGTATTTAGATACTCTGTGAAATTAAGCTAACCTATATATACATTAACTAACTTCTAATATACCCTCTTGTGTAGATATATTCAAAGCCATTAGATAAATAACTTCACAGGTCTTTGGAGGTATCTCTACATGGTTTCATTGATAATTCTCAATCATCTTCCTCCAGTTCACCTCCTCACCCACCCTGAACTCTATTTCAGTTGCCTAAATATTTCTCAGATTTCTCAAACTGAACATTTTAATTACTGATTTCATCGTTCTTCTCCACCGTACCATTACTGACATACTTCTTTTCCTGTATTCCTTATTCTCTATGCTCCATTACTAATCCCACCATGCACCATGTCAATTAAGCCAGGAAAATAGCTCTCTTCCTGCCCATCCTATCCCTACATTTTCAAAATCTTATTGTGCCCTATAACTGCTACCTCTTTAATATTTCTCTTATCTATCTTCTCTTTTCTATTCCTACCACCTCGGTCTTAGTTCATGGTTCACCTTTTATACCTAAACTCTAAAATCGTTTACTTCCCTTTCTATTATATCTTGCCCCAAAATAATCCTTATAAAACAAATGTTGCCATAGGGATGTCCTAGCTTAAACATCTTCAATGGCATCTCACTGCCAATAGGATATAAAATGTGAGCCTCTTCATGATATAGCCCCTTTTTGCCTCTCCCCATCACTCAGTTACCCCTATTTATAGTAATACTAATCTAGAATAATTCAGTCTTGACAAGCCTGACTGATTCTACTCATATACCTCATTTGATCTGAATGAGGTATATATGCACATAAATACACACACATATACACACCAGTTGGTGTAGTGTAATCATTAAAAACACAGACTCTGGAATGAGGAAGAGCCGAGTTTGAATCCTGGCTACATCACTCACTAGCTATGTATATTTGGACATGTGAACTAAACTCTTTAACATAGTCACTTTATCTGAATAATAATCTATTTATTTGAGTAAAAATATAATAATACCAGCTCCTAGGACTTTTGATGGGGAATGATGAGAGCAGTAGGTGAAACACATAGTTCGGCACATAGCATTTAATAAATTCTCAATCAATGGAGGCCATATATCTGTCAGGTCTCAGTTCAAAAACTATCTCCTGTCTGAAATCTCTCCTAAGTGACTGAGTTCCTTTCTCATTCCATCCTTTATACCTTCACTACGTTCTGTCTAGATCTTTATCATAACATGTGTAGCTCATCAATGCACTCATTGGCTTACATCTGTCTCCACCTTTTTTATACTATTCTCACCTTATTTAGATAACTTCTTATTCATCTTTTTAACCCCAGATTCTAGCATGTAACAGATGTCTGAATGAGCTCAGAGACATGTGGTAGGAAAAGTATCTGGTTAAAAAGGAAACATTATAACACATGTACCCAGGATGCATGTAATATATTCTCCTGATACTAAATAATGCAGATTTAAAAAAATAAACTAAGCTTGAACCTTTCTCAACTCTACTAAAAAATATTCCAGGAAATATTCCACTTACTCCTTTTCAATCAGAAATTTCTTCTTAGAGCTCTCTCCAGATGTACAAAAGGAGTTGGTTAGCCAGGCTTACACAGTAACTGCCAGAGCTAGCTCTCCAGATGGTATCGAATTCCTCAATAATGACAGCATGGAGGTGTCAATGCTGTCCTTCATTTTCTTATACCTGATGAACCAAAAAAATGAAAGAATGTCAACTCTACTCTGCTGTGGCCTGATTCTTTCAAATGTACAATTTACAACAGATGAGCCAAGTGCTAAAATAAGAATATTCTTGCCTTAAGGAGTACTGGCCAATCATTAAAAATTTTACTCTACCCTCGGAGATAACCCTTTTGATCTCTCAAGGATATTTTTAATGATGAGGAAACACACAAAAAAGAAGGTGAGAGATTTAAAGTAAATTTTAATAGACACAGTATATCGTATTAATTATTTATTGACTTCATCAAATTGTGCACATTCATTTAAATGGTATACATTCAAATACCATTCAGGGCCTCTGTGTAAGGGAGGCCAGACTCTAAGCAAAGCAGAAGAAAAGTAATATTGTGGCTTCAAAATTTCACCTCTCTGAAGAGACTTTTTCCTTCCTACCTTTCCTGTCACAAAGTAGATACTCAGTTATAATATTTTAAAGTCAGAATATACCATCTGAGAATAATTAGCAATGAACTGCAGAGTGGAGTTCTGGAGAAGTAACCATGACCCTGAGTTTTGTCCATACCCATTGTCTCCTGCTGAATGAAGATAGCAGAATGGTGTCTTGACTTGAATATTCTGAACTTATAAGGTCATACTAAAATTGGCAGTGACTATCCAACCCAAGTAGAGAAGGACCAAAGAGTAAAGGAATTTAAGAGACTCAGAAATAAATAAATAAGCAAGAGCTATGAGAAAGTGGGTATCATGTGTAAGCAGAAGCCAGAAGGTAAAAATAGAAAAGCAAGAAGTGGACACACAAAAAAGCAGAGAAATAAATGGAACAGCAGAGGGACTAGAAAAGGGGGCAATGAACCCTTGCCTCTGAATGGACAACTAAAAGTTTCTGGGGACACACAAACAAATCCTAGAGGCCTGGATATTCGGTTGCTGAAGCAGCTTCCTGGGCTTTCCTTGTTCTGTAAATGAACTCCCATCATGAGTGGAGATCCAAACATGTTTGTTTCTTACCACCTAGAAGTACCTTAATAATGAAGATGGAAAGCATAAAGAAGACATATGTGCTTGTGGTGGGAAGAATTTACAAGTCTATTCTTCTCTGGAATCTAGCCAGGATCTGAGCTCTTAACCCTCAGAATCACATTCGTCTGTTCTGCCTCTTTCACCTTACTGTTAATACACTGTTAACTCTGACTTTTCTCCATCAGGGGTCAATATCCCAAAGTAGCAAGTAGCCTACCAGAAAAACGTGACGTATTGGGGCTGGCCCAGTGGCCTAGTGGTTAGGCTCACACACTCTGCTTCAGTGGCCCGGGGTTCACAGGTTCAATCTTGGGTGCGGACCTATGCACTGCTCATCAGGCCATGCTGTGGCAGGTGTCCCACATATAAAATAGAGGAAGATGGGCATGGATGTTAGCTCAGAGCCAATCTTTCTCAGCAAAAAGAGGAAGACTGGCAACAGATGTTAGCTCAGGGATCATCTTCCTCACCAAAAAAAAAAAAAAGTGACATTAAAATAATATCATCTCTTTCAGGTATCCTAAAGTCCTCTTAGTTCACTAATGTAAATCAAAATAAGTATACTAAACCAATAGCCATAAAAAAGCAATGTTCAGGGGCCAGCCCCATGGCGTAGTGGTTAAGTCCAGCGTGCTCCACTCGGTGGCCCAGGTTCATGGGCTGGGATCCTGGGCGTAGACCTACACCACTCATCAGGCCATGCTCTGGCAGTGACTCACATACAAAAATAGAGGAAGACTGGCACAGATGTTAGCTCAGAGCTAATCTTCCTCAGGCAAAAATAAGAAAGAGTAAGACTAACAACAGACATTAGCTCAGAACAAATCTTCCTCATCAAAAAACAAAAAAAAAGCAATTTTCAAACCAAAACACAAATGATATAAGATAGTCTCTCTCAAACATACTTTCCCTAACCAGTATTCACTCTTCTGTAACCTCAGATTTCAAGCAACTGATAGTTCTTGCCTTGAAAACCTCCCATCATGGAATCTAGAATGTTCAAAGAAGTGATTTTTCACTTTTCCCAGAATTACTCTTCTACAGGGTTGAGCAGATATTCACCAACCACCAACTATGCACAGCATCATTTTCACCATATATTATTAGCCACAGCAGTTATGGAACCTGCTGAGATTCAAAGAGTAGATAAATAGATTCCACATGTTGATGAGAGAGGGGTAAAGTCAGATTGCAGATGAGTATATAGGATGAGAGATATGGTTGTGGCCATCTTTGGATGATACAGTCTGCCATTCTCCAAAAGAAGCACATTTTGCAAAATATCTTCCCACCTTCTCTATCACCATAGTGTTAGCATAATACTCAGCACATAGTGGATATTTTCACACATTTTATTTTCCAAGCAAGCTTTGAGACATTTCTATTACCAACACACAGTATACAAAAGGTAGAGGTTTTTTTCTTCTTTTGGGTTAAATATAGACAAGAGGATGCTACCTATAAAAGAGGTTTAAATTTTTACCTGCAATAAGATTATTGTCTGTCTTGTGTTTTCCCTCACGAAAGAGGCAACTTCCACTCTGGGCACTGAAGCTTCTAAAAGCCCCATTTGGTAAGTATATTTTCATTATTACATGACAAAATCTGATGTCTGGGTATGGAAAATGCATATTTTTAACCTGAGGCTGATTTGTCTTTCCCCAAAGGATGTATAAAATTTATTTTTTTAAAAGGTCCATGTAGCATTTTCATGAGATAAGTTTGTGTTTGGGAGAAAAAAAAACAAGAAACAAACAAACAAAAACAGCCTTCAGCACTCTAGATAAAGACCTCCTTTCGACTGTTGCCAAGGAGACCTCGTCTGAAGCTTCCCTCTGTGCTTGACATGCATTGGCTCATATTCATCACTATTGACAGTCTCATATGTGTCACTGTCCAGCAAAAATCCTATCTGTTACTATTAAAAGCTACCCTTTGCCATATTGATTAGTTGCTTATCTGAGCTTTACAGACAACAACCTCTCTGTTTGTCTCAGAAGCCTCATCTTAGTCAGAATGGTACCTCTAACTCTTTGCTTCCTATCTTTATGACTTTAAGTACACACAACTTTGACCTTAGATATTTTCTCTGTGCCTTTGTCTTAGCACGTAGACATTTTCCTGTACCTTATTGCAGTATTAAATCTCAGACAACTAAACTTTACTCTGTCCATACCCTACAGTGCTCTCTGGAAGTAGGGTATGGATCATCTACCTAACCTAAAAATGGCAGGAATGTCCTGAGCTCAAGTGAAATGTCTCTAAACAACATGCATTGAAGACATTTTATAAGAGCATGCTCAAATACTCCATTTTCTACATGGCCTAGCCCCATTTCCTGATAACAATAATATTAATTAAATGGAACTGGCGTAAAACTATTAGATCTGATATGGTACATCAGCTTTATAGCACATGCACTACACATTAGGAGAGAAAGGCGGAGCTTGTTCTCAGCTTAGCCATAAACTGCTCAAAAATTCAGATGTTACTGAAATTTCCTAGAGAACTAGTGGGTTGAGCCCACCAGGAATTTATTTCATTGGCATCTCCACCTAGAAAATATTTTATCGTGAAGAATGAGGCATGTTGGCTCAATTTGAGAATGATGTTTCAAGTTAGAAGGAGGAGGCCGTTAAGAACAGGTGCTTTATTCTTCAGCCCAGTCTTAGTCTCACATCTGTATTCTGGGGAAATTGGCTTCAAGAGAAAATGAAAGCTACCTTCACCAAAATCTCCATGAGCTATTGGGAGCATGAAGCTGCTACAGTCTGGGACACACATATCCAAGCACATCACAAAGGTGAGAGAAAGGGCTTCTCTGTCCCTAAGCATAGGGCAGAATGGTCACATGGAGTTTCCTCAGCATCAATAGTATCTTTAGTTTTGCCATAGCAGAGCAGCTTCAGTTCCACAGAGTGTTGACATAACTCAATTTCAGTGACTATCAAGAGACCATCAGAATATCAGCGGCCTTCAAGTTCCTTTGAAGGATTATGTGGGCACTATTTTAGCAGTACATATTACCTTAGAAATATGGAGCAAGAACTAGAGCAAGAATAAAAACAAGTTATGCCAGAGGTCCTAAAGTAATTGGGAAAACATGGAGAGGAGCAACAGGTCCCAAAATAAGAAATTGAGGGAAATACAAAAAAAAAAAATACTATTTGCTGTTTTTAAGAGGTTTTTTTCTGCATAGAAATAATCTAAAACAAGAGATGAATTAAGAAATATAAATCAGAAAAGCCCCAGCAATGCGGAGGGTAGATAAATATTTGGAATAGGACACAGTGCAAGCCAGGTCTGGCTTAGTTGGCTGTTCACACTCTGGCAAATAGCCATTGGGTCAAAGCATTATCTTCATCCAATGCAACCAGGTAAAATGGGTTATGCACATAGCACAGTGCCTAGAACAGGGGGATGAACGTTGAATGTTGACTTCTTTGTAATCTCTTCCCTGTCCACTTCTCCATCTTTCCTTATTTTGTTTATAGATATTAAGGATATTGGATAGGGCCATTGACCTGTGCCTTTACATAAAATAGACCAGATATATACATATGGAATAGAGAAAACATTTTTTAATATACCGTGCATAAAATTAGAAGAAAAATTTCCCATAGCACATTCAGCTCAAGTTGCTATTTCTTATGTAGGATGCTATTATAGCTTCTTTGCTAGAATGTTGATTTCTAGAATTGTTCACTGTTAGCAATTCACCATAAAATTCCAGAAGTATGTCATATGAGATTTCATTGAAGATAAGAGTTAATCAGATTCTTTTAATTCTCTGCATACATTTTCCCACAATAACACATACTATCCTTAAGAAAATGAGTTCTAAAATATGATCAAAGCAAAAATAACCTGTTCCCTATGGAAACACAAAGACTCTACCAAGTACCTTTCCAATTTATATAAACAGAGACAAATAGGTTAATTTTGTTTATTGTTTTTTTAATGGCTCTCAGCCAGGATCTCATTTATACAAATGTTTTTTATTAAAACTCTATTTTAAAAGGGTCTTTCCTCAAGACAAATTTCATAGTAAAATTGGCATGACTATGTTATGTAAAATTGAATTAGGTTAGCCAGGATTCTTCTAAGTACCATTTTTTCATGGGCATCTGTTTTTCAACAGTAATATTAGAAAATAATTAATACCTTCAGAACAAGGACCTGAACTTTATGCAAATATAGATTAGAGAAGTCCAAATTATTTTTTAATGAGCTATATGTATTATGTCTCCCTATCTAGAGTTCATCTGGACTATGGCATTAAATAAGCTTTGAGTTAATTAAGTGTATTATAACTATTCCTGGCTTCTGCCTTTATTAGTATGAATCTGCCAGCTCAGAGGCACTCAGCAAACATGGAAATACTTTATCAACACCCACTCCAAAACACCTTGAAATATTTCAATCCTGTCTATACTCATGGGATAATTCTAGAAGCTCAAACCTATTGGACCTTTTTCAAAATCCATTACTTTTCTATTTATATAAATATGAATTGCAGGAATAGAAGAGGCTTTCTTTGCAGATGTTGATTTATATTAATAAGAGCTATAGTCAAACAATTGCTCTTGAGCACACATGAAGGTACGCTATCTTTTGCTGCAGAGATACTGGCTCAGGCACCAGCAGATTAAATGAACAGATCTGCTTCGTATTTTAGCATTCTAAATTGAATACAAGTCATAATAGAAATCTCAACATGCAAATGAAATCAGAAGAGCTTTTCTAATTTTCAGGAAGGGAATGAGAGAATCAATCTTTCAGTTAAAAAAAGAAAACCTACAGATCACTCATTAGTAGCTGATCACATTTTGGCAGCAGCCAAACTAATTTAACCTATACCTACTCATGTTATGTTAGTTAGAAGAGCAAACCCTTTTGGAACTAACCCTATTAAAATCTACTCCAAATTTGGAAGAAATATCACTTACATGAGATAATCCTATGAAAAAAAAAACACCGTGAATATCAACAGAAAAGCAATAGACATTCATTTTCTACCAGGGACTCAGCAGGGAAAGAAAAAAGAGCAGTGTCAAGATGTATTTTCCATGGATCTGGTTCACATTCTATCATACACCCTAAGGCCATATTTCCACAGCTATGGCAAAATCCTTTATAGGGGAATGATTTGACATTTTAGGAGTTATCTTCCCAGTCTCTTCCATGTAATTCTGTGATGAAATAACAAACTCAGCCACCCTGGAAAGGAGGTGGGATATCAAAAAAGCAATGGATTTTGGATTCAGACAACTAGACTTTAAATACAAGCACTGCCATTCACTACGTGAATTACCCTGGAAAATCAGTTAACTTTTCTCAGCCTCAGTTCTTTCTACAGTAAATAGAATTCACTACGCAAACAGAACCATCTAAGAAAAAGGATCCAGCAGATTTTCTGGAAGATAATGGGTACTCAATAATTATTGGTTCACTTATCTCCCTTTCTTCAGGCATTATCTCCACTCTCTAATTTTCTGTTCTATCAGCTGCTACTCAAAAACTTTGGATTCCTTCATGCCATTTTTTTTATATTCTACTTTATCCCTAGGTGTTCACAAATTTTGACTACATACCCTATCATTTGGAAGTCCTCAAGACCTTCTCTCCTCACCACCTCATTCTACTCCTTACCTAGGTCTAGGGGGAAAAACAGAACAATGATCAACGGAATCAACATGATTAGGCTTTTGTACTAGAAGGTGAAGCTTCTATTGGAAAGAATAAAGGAATTTTAAAAATAGCCGGACCAGGTAAAAATACTCTTGGCTCTACTGAATCACTTTTTTCTTGAAATACTTTCCTTCTTAGAATTCCTTGTGGCTGGTAGTTTCCCTTCCCTCTTCAAGATGAATTGTTCTCCATACCCACAACTCTAGAGGAAGAGCCCAAGAGAAAGGAACCAAGGAGCAGGCTGCTAAGGCCTGCCCATTATTTAAGCCAAGGTAGTCCTCATGATACATATGAGGTACAACTTTGTTCTCCAGAGAGCTGGACACATAAGCATTTCAAAGCCAAATGAGTAATTAATTATTTCTCTTTTCATGAAATGATATATCTGTGCACATGAGATTCCAGTTAAGATGGGCAAGGAGGGCTGCAACTGCTGTATGAGACAGGTAGGAGATTCAGAGGTTCAAATCCTGTCCACAGACTATCACTATACCTCCACTGGCTGTATAAATGTAGGCCAGCTTTCTTGAGTTCCACACAAAACACTTTACAATATTATAAAATATAATTTAATACTTTCTAAATGCATAAAGATTTCTTACCTCATAAAGAATGGCCTTCTTTTCCAAAAATAAGTATAAAATATCTGATCATATATTAAAAGAACTCTCTTAGGTTATATACTCAGACAATTATTTACGAATACTAATTTTTGATGGGCTAGTGTGGTAGGCTGAATAATAGGCCCCCAAAATATCCATGTCCTAATCCCTGAAACCTGTGAATGTTATTTTATATGGCAAAAGGAACTTTGCACATGTGATTAAGTTAATGATCTTAAATTAGGGAGATTATCTTGCATTATCCAGATAGACTCTAAATGTAATCACCAGTGTCCTTGTATGAAGGAGGCAGAGGGAGTTTACTGCAGAAGAGAAAAAGGTGATGTGACCACGTTGCTGGTTTTGAAGGTGGAGGAAGGGGCTATGGGCCATGGAATACAAGGGATGCATCTCCAGAAGCTAGAAAAGTAAGGAAACAGATTTTTCCATAGAGCCTCCCTAGGGAGTATGACCTTGCTGATACCTTAGTTTTGGCCCAGTTTTTTGGGCCCAGTTTGAAATTCTGGCCTCCAGATCTATAAGAGAATACAGTTCTGTTGTTTTAAGCCAATAAATTAGTGGTAATTTGCTACAGCATCCATAGGAAACTAATATAATCTGAAACGTCTAACCAAAGAGAAACTTACTGAGGATCAAATAATCTGGGGATGTGAAAAAGAACTAAAGCTTTTCCCAAATTGTCCAAACCTAGTTAGATGTCTCCTGTGTTACATGCTCCCACAACATAGCACAATCCCCTCTCCTTGCATTTCTCACATCCTCTGGAATTAAATTATTTAGTTGTCTCTCCTCCACAAAACAGAGTCCATGAGAGCAGGGTCTGTGTCTGCCTTGTTCATCTTTGTATCCTTGCAGTCAAGCACAGTGGCTGACACGCAGCTTCATCTGATAAATATTTGCTGAAAAGATGAATAAGTGAATGAGAAATGAAAGAATAAATCATTTAAGAATGGTGCCAAGCAGAGAGAAAGAGGTGAGGTGACACAGGAAGAAAAGAGCATTACCTCAAACAGTTATAAAATTTGTGGTCAGCGTAGGATGAAAAAGTCAACTGATTTGGGGGATTGTTTCATATTTTTCTTCATCACCTTTGCTAACTTTTAAGAAGCAAAGCACAAAAAGATAGAATGAAACCAAAGTTTTGTAAAATTCATAAACTTTTAAACAGACCTTAGATAATCACAAAAAGTAAGCATTTATAGATAAGCACTGAATAAAACTAATTTACATCTTTAAAGCAATCAATTTAACTCATTTTATGTTATATTTAAAATGCATTTCATTGTATTATATACAATATAGATATTATTGTTATACTATTATATTGTGTTATTATATACTCTAAACAATGATCCTTAGTAACAAATTACATATACGGTACTATTGTCATTTTACAGAAGCCAAGAATCAATAGTTGAATTCAAGAAGAAATTCTTATCTTTAGAGCCAAATCTTTTATACACCCCAAATGGGTCTATTTCCCTTCTCTACACAGGGAAAGACAAACAACATTCACTAAAGCTTTATTCTCTTCAACAGCCAACTTCAACAATCGACTTTCCTTTAAAACACACTCACACACATAGAAATATGAAATTCTGCTTTGATAGCACTGGATCACCTGTCTTATAGGCTTATTTGTCCAGTGACTTGCATATTGCAAGTATTCATATTGCCTAGTCATAAGGGCTAGGTTTTTTCCCTCTTAATCATTTTAATCTAACTTATTGAAAACTATTACTATATGCATTTCAGTCATAGCAAATCTAATAGATATGTATCCCCACCAAAATGCTTCCTCCAAACAGAAGTGTATATCCTGGGATCTTCTGCACCTGCTAATCTGAAAGCAAAATTTGGATCTGGAATTTTATTTTTTTATTTTTATTTGAGCAGTTTTGTGCAGCTGTTCAAACTAGTATGCAAATATGAAAATCAAATATCATTTATTCAGAAGGGGAATTAACTTTTATAATAACACACATTTCAGAAATTCCCCATGTAGATAAATATTGTTTTTCCCCATATTTAGATTCCCTTTACAAAGATTTGTTCTGTGTCACTGAATTCTTCTTGTCTCTAGTTTGGGAGCTATATATGAATATGCAAATAAACTGGAGCAGCAGAGTCATTCATTGCAAACCAATACTGCTACTAATGTCATTAGTATCTTACAAAGAACTTCTCAAAGTTAATATACAGTACAGTGAAAGGCCAAAGAAAGAATCCTACTTCGAATGTTAATGTGTATATTTACCACTGTAAAAGATATAAATCCAAGTGAAGTAAATTCTCACTTGCACACAATATACAAAAATATGCCTGCCTTAGTATAACAAAAGCTGAATTTGAAAATATTTCCAGTACAGAATTCAATGGCAAACATTCCGAACAGCAATTAAGAAAATGTAAAAGAATGCAGTTCAAAAGGTTTTAGTTCATACAGTTAATGCAGATTGGAGGGTGTTTTCTCTTCCTATTTTGCAAGTTTGCTTAATTTCCACAACACCCCTAAAAAGGAAACATAAGTTTCATCTTAATGTATACTATAAAGATTTTGCGAAAACAAATTAGATCATATGTTTAAAAGTATTTCAAATGTTTGAGACAAAAGTTTCATGACTGTTTAGAGCAGTCCTAGTACCACAACTCCTTGACTCTAAGATACACATATTTTCATATTTTAATATTTCTACATTTCCATGAAACTTAGATTCAGTGACATTTCACAACTGGACAAATTTTTTTGTTCTTTTTTGATTAGTGATACATAATAATGGTGCTTCTACCAACCGATGTCATCTTAGATTGACGAAATAAAGTGAATTATCTGGCATAAAAGATAAAGCAAATATATATTAATTTATCTTTTATCATGTAAAAGAAAAATTAATCATAAGCTACTATTAATTATTAAGCAATCATAACCTAGATTATGTATTAATAAATGTATTAAATAAATATTAGATGCTTTTTTGTGAAGTGTAAGATCCACTTAAGAGGAGAAAGTAATGGCATATAAATGGAAATGATCTGTAGGGCAATATCCACTTATGTCCAGTCCTTAAATCTGAAAGCATTTTCATAAATTAGAGATGGAAAAAACTATTTGGTACTTTCCTTTTGCTATCTAAACAATTCTGCAAATTAACACTGCCTCACAGGTCTAAAAATCATACTGTAGATTAGTATGCATCTAAGAGGAATGTATGGTGTTATATTTACAAAAGAACTATCATTTTTATAACACCAGAAAGCATGAGAAAAGGTAAGCAGGTATCAACCTGTGTCAAAAGATTCTAGAGAATCATGGAAACCTGGAACTTACCACAAATCTATTCCTAAATCTCTCTGCCACAGTGCCTTACATCCTCAAATACACCTGGTTAAGGCATTGCTATTGAAATGCTGTTATTATCAGAGATGGCTCATTCCTAAACTGCTACTAGCCACTAACATCCTAAGATAAGATAACCTAAAAGATTAGTTAGCCATTAACAAATGACTCCCTAAGGAGTTGATTAGCAGCAAAGAAATGTGGCCAAAAGTGCAAAGATTCATATCAGAGTCTAACTTGAATCAACTAGTCAAGTTAAGATATATCAATGAATGATATCAATGAGAGGTGAGTGATGAGAGTGTACTTGTGCTCAAGTACACTAAGAGATGTGGATACTGGTCTAAAGGATAGAACTGCCATGATCAAGATCTGGCACTGAAAAGGAAAAAAAAAATCACAGAATGGTAACCTTGATTTAGTGATTATCTGCTAGAATACTTGTTGTAGTAAGATCTTGCTTTTTAAAGATTAAAAAGATTGCTAAATTCTTTTCTCACTCTAGTGCATCATAGAATAATGACCTGGATTATGTTTTCATTAAGGTCATATATCTTTACAGGAAGATAGATGACAAAAATAATTTAACTTTGAAAACTACAGCACTTATAAAACAAGAAAGTGAATATTAAGAAACAACCTTCTTCTTCCCCTTGTGGGTAAGAGAAGAAATACAACAAGCCAATTTGGAGCTTGTAAAGAAATTATTAAAAAACAATCACTCTAATTTTGAACAAGGACTATACAAACATATTTTAGCTGCTGAATACTTTGCATGTGTAGCTCTGCCAGATTTTTGTGGTCTTTAGTCGCAGTCTGGCACCTCTAATGTTCACACAGCCTGTTTCAAAATGAAATATGCAAAACAAAGAAGGATCAAAGTACATTTAAATATGTGGGTGAGGCTGAAGGATCTGTCAGTAGAAAAGATCTCCAAGACAGAAACTGTGATATTTAAAAGACAGCTACTGTTCACCAACAGAACCCAAACAAACAGTCGTTTTGGTCCAGAAGCTGAAGCTGAAGCAAAAGCACCTAGATTTGGATTATGGACTTGCTAATTAATTTCTGACTTCCAGCTCTTAGTGGTAATCATTTCTAATCCACTTTTTGAAGAAGAATAACACCATACACGTTGGAAGTCAAATTTATTAAGAGGTCAAATGTTAGAAATGGGTGGGACCTTAGATATCATTTAATAAAACTACCTCATGTTACAGATGTGAAAACTAAGGCCTAGAGGAGGAAACCAACTTGCCCAAGATTACACAATCTTTAATGCAAAAGCAGAAAACAGATCCCACATCTCCTTACTCACTGTCAAGTGTTCTTTCCCCCAATATCATGTGTCCCCCTTAAAGCACAACAAAAAGCAACTGAATGTGAGGGAACGATTTACCATATATCATACTTGAGTTTTGGCAGCATCTCACTATTTTTTAAAGCCACGGTTATCTAAGTTACTAAAGATTGACAGTACTATTTCAGTGAAGTTTATTGTTCACATGAAACCATTACGAAGTATAGTAAAAGATAGAACAAATTTGATTTTGAAGTTGACTTTTTGTGCTTAGAGCATGTGATCAGGGAAAATGTTCTGACAGTTCAAGCTTACTCAAGCTTAATGACAGATCTAAATTGGAGCTTGGAGATAAAAGAAATTCTTTAGTGATGCCTCGGTTGTCATTGATTGCTATGAGCAATTTTAAAGCTATTCAAGATGAGAATTGCCAGCTTGGTTTTGAAAGGGGAGAAAGTGGTACATAAGATTAGAGGCTGGTACAAATGCTATCTTGGTTTAAAAAGAGAGGACAGTTTTGTATCACATACATAGGTGACAATCGTGACTACATATAGACATTTATCAGCAGGAAATGACTCAATGGATGTTCAGAGTAGTGTAAGCACCAGCTGTGCTAAGGAAGATGAAAATGAAAGGCAGCTTGCCTTATAAGGATCACAAGCAGCAAGATGGCTGAAAAAAAAATAAGCAGTTGCCAAAGCTAAGAGCTAATAAAAAATAATTTTAAAAGACTATCTTCAGAAATTATAGAATATCTTCCTTCTACTTGCTGAAAATCTTTGAATTAAAAAGATAGAGTCCATTTTGAGAAATCCAATTTCATCAAATGGAAAGTGAAAGCACCTCCAATTCTACATAGACACTGAGGCCTTCATGCCCCATTTGCACTACTCCTATTGAATCTCATAATAAGTTTCTACCGATTGAGTCCAAATAAATCGCAGTTATCAAATGTTCTATTTTTAGCTGATCTTTAAAGTTTCTTTCTCTCTCGTATTTTATCGTTATAAAATATCCTAAGTCCTTAAGACTATTAATTAATAGATGTGCTTTCCCCCAAACAAGTTAAAAGTGTCATTAGTTTAAAAGTAAGAGCCAGAAATAGAGAAATTCAGCAGTCATCAAAATATGTTTCTACAACAAGTATCCTATCCACAGGTAGGATAGATGACCCCAGAAAAAAATATATATATAGGCCCAACAGATATTTTCCTCTGAAACTGTTTGTCATTTCCTAAATATACTGTGCATATTCACACTCTGTGCTTTCTTTTAATGAAGTTGTACATCTATATGAAATACCTTTTCCAATATTCTTTACCTAGTATATATAGTGTATCCTTCAAGCCCTAACTCTATTATCACATTAATGATCAGAAATCTTGTCAGAGAAATAAATACTCCCCCTCTTCCACAGCACACACTTCCAGTATAGTAGTATCACATATCATTTATTTATTTGCCTGTTTCCTCCACTATAGGACAGGGACTGCCCTACAGTATATTATTTGTCTCTATGTATGTCCCAATATTTAATAAATTGACTAGGACATAACAAGTATGATAAAATATTTGTTGAATAAACAAATGAAAATGGACCTTATTGATAGGGTTGTATATTTCTCTGATTCCTATGAAAATTACAACAGAGTATGAAATTTAGCTACAGATAACCCTGCCAGTGATTTTTCCTTTTACACATTTCACAAAAATTTACATTTTTACTCTAATATGTCCTACAGAAAAGCATTTCTTTATATGAGTTTCCACTTAAGTATTTATTGTCAACAAAGAAAATTTCACAGCAATTGTATGAGTGTGCTTGTATTATGAGATAGATAACATTTCTGCCCTTATTTTACAGCAATATAGAGTATTGTCTGTTGGCCTACACTGAGACTGATAAATATAGAAATGGAAAGATAGTGTTACAGAAATTCCAGAATCCACCTTCTTTCAGAATCATATGCAGGTTAGGGAGGAGGAGGAGAACATCACACAAATAGCTGTGTGTATACACCCACGTTCACACCTTGTCGCTACTGACATCCTCACCTGCAATATCGCAGGTATCAAGACATCAGGAAATACAGCCACAGTATCTCATTATCATGCTGTCTGCCAATGTATTTTCTTGCACAATTCTTTTATAGGAAATAAAAAGTCCTCTGTGTAATTATTTTTGTTGTTTTAGTGGACCTGGGCAGAAAAATCCAGATGATCTCGGTAAAGCGAGCTGGCAAAAACCAAGATAAATCTCCTGACAAACAAAAGCAAATATTTCGATTATAAATTATGTCACATTCACGGAAATCTCATAGTCCACAGATGTTACTAATTTACTAATAATATGTTCAATCCCAACAGTCTGGATATCTTCAATCATTTGTTTGTTTGTTTATTAGAAATAACCCTACTGGCAATATGCCATTGTTTTCTATGCTGAACTGAGGTCTGTAAAGTCTTGCATTGCTTTCCGAGAAGGATACTATGTTCCTGTTCATTTTCTCAATTTGCTATAAAAAAAAGGTTCATTTAAATAATCTCCCATGCGGGTGTTTGTTCTCTGTGAAGGTATATGTAATATTATCTTGAGCCAGAGTAAAAATAGTTCTGACCTTCTCAGGAATGTATATAATCAGTCTAAAAATGAGATAGTTACACTTAATATGCCCCATTTTTATTCAAATAGACATTTAAAGGATCTAACGTGATATGTGAAATTCTACCATTGGATATTTTACTAAAAAAACACCAATTTTTTGTAATTTTTGTTTACATTGCAAAATTACTGAGAAGCAAAACATTTCTAAGGTGACATTAGAACACTGTAAGTCTACCTGTGTAAAGACCAAATGTTTCTCTTTTTTAGTAATCGTCTGAAAATATTTCAAGAACAATATTGACACTGTAGCAAAGTTATACCAAAATTGATAGTGTGGCTGCAGTTTGGGTCTTGTAATAATAAAATTGCCCTGTGGCTTTCTGACACAATGAGGAATCTTGCAGTGCCCAAGTCACTCCAGAAGAGCTTTGGAAAAAGACGATTCCTACAAACCACGGGTAATTTAGTAAATTAAAAGAGAAATGCTGAATATTATTTAAAAACTTGAAAAGACAATACAACCTATTAATTTATTTCCAGGAACAAAGTTAAACACCAGCTACATACATCACTAATCATTAATAATAAAAAAAAAAAACACTTTGATTTTCTGATAAATTTCTGACCACTACTTACAATTCCATTTTGTGCCCTTGCCTAGCTTACCATACAACAGGCACTCAATTAAGTGTTGATGGAATGACTGAATTATTGATTTGGACCGTGTTCCCTTCATCAGTCTGAATATTCTGGAACTGACTCTGTATTTTTACCCTAAAATTGGCTCATAATCCAGAAAGTCAAAAGGTTCGGATTATAAAAGGTAATGCTCAAAACAGTTCTTTTAATAAACATTTCTTTAATTTTGAAGACATAAAAATTATATTATCAAAGTCTTTGTTTCACTAATACTGCTGAAAATGAGACTTTATTTTTTTAAACAAAATATTGTTGATCTATAGGGGGCTAATTTTTCGTTCTTTTTTTCTTTTGCCCTTGCTAATTAAAAAACAGAAATCCTTTTACCTTGTGAATATCAAAATAGTTTATGTGCTCTTATAATAGGTCTATTCCTTGTTTTTTTAATCCAATTAATCATACAGGTAAATTATTATATAATCATTTTCCCTCTAAAATATATTAATATATGCATTCTCATGTGAAAAAAAAGAAAAGCACATCCCATCATGTCAAAGTACACTCATATCTTTAAGATTCTTAAAGTTTAGCAGAAGCTAAAAGTTATCTGATTATTATGCTCTCAATGACCAGGCCTATATAATCCTCAATCTTCTAAATAGTAATGTACTTCTTCTTAAATCTAAAATAAATTAAATGAGTAAGGTTTACAAACAGAGCAAGCCTATATTAAACCTAGAAAAATTGGATTGATAACTACAACCAAATGATAATCTTATATTAATAGGATTTTTAATTCAATGCCATTTAATCTTTAGTTCACATAACAAGTAGTATTCAAAATTCAAGTATATAAATGAAGGCATGGTTGAAAAGATTGTTCTGAGTGAACGAAAGCAATGTAAATAACTATCAAGACACTTCTGTGAGTGCCTTTTTATAGAGCAAACTGCTGAAGAAATTTCACTATATTATGGGAGCATTCTCTAAATAATACATTGAAAGATGTTCTCTTTAAAGAGATCCTATAGTTTGTGATCTTTACTGGGTCACCAGTTTTGGTTCTATTTGCTAGTGTTTCTGCCCCACTTTTTACATCAATATGTAATAGATAGGGAGCTCTGGTCACAAACTCAGGTGTGCAAGAAATGTAACTTTAATTTTCCATAACTTAATATTTTCTATACAGACATTTTCCACCTGAGGCGACCCAGAGTTACCCAGTCTACTTGGAGTTTTCCAGTTATTTCATGCTTTTCTATCATTTCCAGGCCTCAATACTATACACTGGCTTACATCAATGCTCTGTGGAGCTTAAGAGTAATACAAGTCTGGGGGGTTGTGGGAGAGGCATCTAAGCCCAGGTTGTTGTCATCTACTCATTAAGATGTGTATTCCCTCATGAGTAAGCAGTAGACATAGTGATTAAGAGTGCAGGCAAGTGGCTGAATCTCTCGTGTTTTAGTTTCTTCTTCGGTGAAATGGAAATAAAGCATAGTCTACACGATAGTCTTGTTGTGAAGTATCTATGAGTACACAGAAAATAGAATACTTAGCATCTGTTAAGTAAACAATAAATGTTAGCTATTGCTAGCTATTCTCCCATCCTGTAGTATATCTTCAATCCACACAAGTTGCTGACAGGCCCCTATTCTTTTTTTGTGTGTGTGTGTGTGGGGAAGACCAGCCCTGAGCTAACATCTGTTGCCAATCTTCCCCTTTTTGCTGAGGAAGACTGGCCCTGGGCTAACATCCGTGCCCATCTTCCTCCACTTTATATGGGACGCCGCCACAGCGTGGCTGACAGGCAGTGCGTCGGCGGGCGCCCGGGATCCGAACTCGCGAACCCCGGGCTGCCAAGTGCAGACTAAACCGCTGCGCCACCGGGCGGCCCCCAACAGGCCCCTATTCTTAATCCCACATTGTCCTGATTCATTTTCTTGTCCAAGCCACTTATATATATACGCCACAGTCCTGAATACAAGGCTTCTTGGGTCGTGCTTCCTCTTAGCTATGTCTGTATCCTTCTTGGACACACAGAAAACGTGAAATTTTAAGGCTGTCTCAGTCTGACCTTCTTAGACACATCAGGTACCCATCTCTACTCTGTTCTCTATTGTCACATCATGTTTGGTAAAGGAAAAAGGCTGAGACCAGATCCATTTTGGTAGTTTGGCTAATGTGAAGAAGAGGATCAAGGAAAAGGCCCCTCTTTCAAACACAAACATACAAACACACACACCCCCCTAAGTGATTCATCGGCCCCCTTCATCTACTCCCACCTTCTTAACCAAAAGGCAATGGAAATTTTATTTGATCTGTAAGGGAGGGAGGCAGGGAGGCAATTTTCTCTAAACAGATATTGCATTTTTTTTCAAATTTATTGTTTGTGGGATGAACTTTATGCCTAGAGTTCTTCAGGGTTTAAGTACCTGAAGGTCAAAAGTAACCATGTTCTTACATCTCTAAAGAGGCTTCAGATGCTCCTCTGATCCCCCAGATCCACATGGGATAAGGGGAGGTGTACTTCTAGGTACCAAAAATTCCTGGAGGAAATGTAATATATTAAAATATTGTCCTGCCTGATACAAGATGAAAGTAACACTAATGCTCTTTTATTTGTGTTAAAGAAAATATGTAAGAATTAAGATATACTTTAACAGAATTTGAATCTCCATTTCAGGATATCTCTAACCAGTAAATGATTTTCCGAACTTAGATAAACTCAAGGAGGCTATATACTGCAATATAAAAAACTTTCAAAACTCTTAAAGTTGTAAATATATTATAAATATGATTCAATAAAAATAAAAATGAAGTCTCATTTCCAAACACTAAATTCTATTTTTACAAAGGAAATATAAAAAGTCCATTAGTCACAGATTGTTATATTTGCCAGGAAACCTATGAGGAAAAAAAATGGAAATCACTTACGGTGGCTCTTCTTTAATAAGAATTATTCCAAGATTTTAAGCAAAAAAAATGGGTCTGGGGTGAGCCTGGTAGCGTAGTGGTTAAGTTCGTGCACTCTGCTTCTGGCGGCCCGGGGGTTCGCAGCTTCGAGGTTCAGATTCCAGGTGCAGACCGACGCACCGCTTGTCAAGCCATGCAGTGACGGTGTCCCATATAAAGTAGAGGAAGATGGGCATGGATGTTAGCCCAGGGCCAGTCTTCCTCAGCAAAAAGAGGAGGATTGGAATGGATGTTAGCTCAGGGCTAATCTTCCTCACACACAAAAAAAATGGGTCAACTTTGGCAATATTAGGCCTCTAAATTCACAAGACTTTCATAATCAATGTTGCCCTATAGCTCTTTAAATTATGATATATTTTAAGCATGTCAGCATATCTTCTAGAAGGGATATGAGGAGGATGCAATATTTTTACTAATTAGTGTCAGTTAAACACTGAGAATGACTGCAAAACAAGGCAAAAGAATCTCTTTCTCTAGGGTAAAAATAAAACTTTAACATAACTTGGTTTGTTTCCTCTACGTAGAAAAAAAAGCTTTATGTGATTTTTTTTTAAATTTGGAGTACAGTCTAGTTTAAAACTACGGATATTTTTTTAACGTGTGCCAGAAAGAAATCACAACATCAATGCAAAAGAAAAAACTTTAAAGATTAAAAAATTATTTTAAAGTACTTTGTATTGCAAGGCCCATAAAATTGTTTGATCCAAAGTTTTATTATAAAAAATAAGCTCAGGGCCAGCCCGGTGGCGTAGTGGTTAAGTTCCGCATGATCCACTTCGGTGGCCCAGGTTCACAGAGTCAGATCCTGGGTGCAGACCTACACCAGTCATCAAGCCATGCTGTGGCAGCAATCCACATACAAAACAGGGGAATATGGGAACAGATGTTAGCTCAGGGCCAATCTTTCTCAAGCAAAAATAAGAGGATTGGCAACAGGTGTTAGCTCAGGCCTGATCTTTCTCACCAAAAAAATATATAGATATATAGATATGCCATATGAGGACACTGGCCTTGCCTAACATTTCCCCACTGTATCTGTGGTTCTCAGAACACTGAATAGAATATGAAAATCATTCCATAAATTCTAGGAGAATTAAAGGAAATATATCATTTATTCTCACTATGTATTTGTTATACAATGAAGGGCTCATTTTTCACCTATTTCATAAACAGAGCTGGTGAGTGATTTTTTTTCAAATAACACACAGCTATTTAGTCACAGACACGAAACATTACCAAGTCCTAATTTAGTTGTGTTCTTTCTTTGAGAGCAGAGCAAGACTTCTTGAAGTTACTAAAGGCATATGTATGTCATGGAATAACTTGGAACTGCTATTTTAATTCCACACAAAACTTGGAATTTTGTCAGAATCAGAAGTAATGATTTTTTGTTTTGCTTTAAATCTGTATTTATTGAAAGACAATGATCATTTCTTCCTAAGCAGTTGTCCATCCATCCATTTGTCCATCCATCCTTTTTATCTTAATATCACTTAGCACTAAAATAAGAGATTCATAGAAATAAAATAAAGCAGATGGAGTCTAAACTATTATGATAAATAACCCTACTTATTCTACTTTTGTGCTTAAAGAGCACTATGACTTTGTCATGCCTTTGAGCTTTTCATAGCACGAAATTAATATGCCACATTGGTTCAGTTGCAAGAGGGCCAGCAAAGTCTCAACAATTTGATCATTTCCTAACTTCTCACCACTCTACATAATTTTTCAAGCAATTCCCTTCTTACTTTACCAGAATAGTTTGATTCAGTAATTCCCTCAATCTACAACTGCAGGATTTCATTCATTCCTGGTATAAGAGGGAAACACTTCAAGAAGAATCTAGCCAAAGCAAAACTGATTTAGCTGTGAGCTCAAGATTGTAAAGGAAAGTAAAGCCATGTTGAGTGAGAAAAACTTCAAGGAATCAGAGGAAAATTCTAAGGTTACGGTCTTCAAACATTTGAAAGGTTGTAAGGTTCCAAAAAGGACTATATTTGTACTAGGGATAGAACTAGTAGTGGTGGCTGGAAG
Organism: Tapirus indicus; assembly: GCA_031878705.1. Taxonomy (NCBI): domain Eukaryota; kingdom Metazoa; phylum Chordata; class Mammalia; order Perissodactyla; family Tapiridae; genus Tapirus; species Tapirus indicus. The sequence continues at coordinate 20,512,400 of CM062918.1, forward strand.
GTTAAGAATACATGTTTCAGTTCAATATATGGAAGCTGGAGCTATCCAAATATAGAATGCGTTACACAACACAGCCCACATGGAAATCTTCACTATTTGTTGTCACTGGACTTATCCAAGTGTAGGTTAGAAAACCACTCGGTGGGGTTGATGTAATCCAATTCAATCATTACATTGAGGTTTGGATTTCATGACCTTTAAAGTCCATTCCAACCCTGAGATTCATTGAAGTTCTGAAACCCACTCCACTGGGAGTGCTGCCTGCCAAATTAGTCTTTGCATGAAAGGCAGAAAATGATGTCAATTGTTGCAGCTGCAGTGAGTCAGCTGGAAACTGCCTGACAAAGGCAAAGTTCAACCTAGTTACTAAACCCCAACTAATTTTAAATGATTTTAGCTTTCTTAGATGGTTCCAGAATTACACACTCAATTAATGCTGTTTATTTCAGCCAAGTCTCCACAAAAAGAAGTGGAAAGTAAGGCAACTATTTGGATAAATCAAACCAGAGAAACCATATTTTTCTGTTTTAATGCTATCTTCAGTGATCCTAAAAACTCAGACCAAAAGGAAATCACAATTCAGGACATGGAAGGTTGAATTGGAAAGTACGAGCTCTCAGTTCTAGCCCCTGCAATATTTCACAACATTTGCAAAAAAAGAGGTCTCAGAGTCACACAGATCTAAATTTGAATACTGGTTTAACCATTACTAGCTATGGGGCTTTGGAGGAGATACATCTCTCTGAATTTCAATAGTCTCATCTATAATAACAACAATAACAACAGCAGCAACTACTACTTACTGAGAGCCTGCTATGTGCCTGTCACCGTTCTAAAGCTTCAAAGGCATACTTACAATTTTTACAGAATTTCTATGAGATGGGTATTGTTATCACATTTTAGAAATAAAGAAAATGGATTTTAGAGATAAAGAAACTTCTCCAGGCCACAAAATTAGTACGATTTTTATCAAGTTGGATAGAACTTTTTTGCATTTCATGGTAAGTTCTATCCACTGTGATATAAAAAATGTCCTAAGGATTTTCCAAGAGAATTTCTTTGAGGGTAGGGCCAGCCCCTTGTCTGTGATGTCTAGAGCTCTAGTAACTGCCTAGGGCCACACCTAGGGATGAGAAAGTCTTGAACTGAAGAGAGTCCCTGATGATTTTGTGGAACCACCATATCTGTCTTAAGCAGCTCATAAATGAAGTTCTCTAACATGAGAAAGAAATACATTTCTCTCATTTGAAACATTGTAGGATACTATTAATTTGAGTTTTAGTTAAATGTTGCTGAACCTGATCTTAAGTGATATACCACACACCCAGATAAATTCTGTTTCTGGGTCAGAGGTGCATGCTGGGGCAGACGACCGGCAGGGCAGATAGTATCTACCGAAGCTAGAAAGCCATCTAGCAACTGAGAATTGCTACAGGTTATTAAGTAGCAAAGCATGGCAAAATTTGGGGCAGTTTAACGAAGAAGTAGTGTATATACAAAATAGGTTGGAGTCGAAGACAAAAGTTTGTCTTAATAAACTAGAACACTGACAAATCAATCCTTACTGTGATGATCCTCTAGAACCAGATAATAATAAATAATAAACCAGTCATAATTTCATACTGGAGGGCAATAAGCTCATCCTTTGATTCATTTTTTAAATAATTGTGCCATATTCTTCTATGTGCCATGCCTGCTATTTATGGTCAAGTCCTAAGGACTGACTGAAGACACAGAAATTAAAATTAATGCTTTCTGCCCTCTAATGAAAAAGACTTAAAATTAAACAAATAAACAAACAACTACACAGAAATGAATGCTGTGATGGAAGTATGCACAAGATACCTTGGAAGCCCAGAGAAGCACTTCCTACATGGATTATGGAGACAGATAAAGACTTCTCAAAAGAGATGACAGTTGACCTGAGTCCTAGCAATACATAGGAATTAACCAGGCATAGAGAGAGCAGAGGAACACTCCAGACAGAGTAAACAGGATGTACATATGTACAGAATTGACAGCTTGGCACATTTGGGCTAGTGTATAAAGTGGTATAGAGGGAGATGAGAGTGGAGATATGAGGAAAGGGCCAGATACCAAAAGACTAATTATATTGACCAGAAAAGCTTAAAGTTTATCTTTAAAACATCAGAGGCTTTTAATGAGCCCTGAAATGATCAAACATGCTTTCCAGGATCACTCTGGCAGGGGTTTGCAGGACAGATTGGAGGTGACAAGACTAGTAGCAGGAAAACAAGTTTAAGGCTATTGATATAATTGGATAGAAGGAATTCTGAGAAACAGAATGAAAGCAGTTGTATTGTAGATGTAATTGAAGGGCACTTTAGAGGTATTTAAAAGAACTAAGAGGGGTCTCCCAAATTTAGCAAACTAGAAGCCATTTGGTTCCATAATGAGAATTTCAGGGGTGTATGGAAGCAGATCCCAGACTGACATGAGAAGATGACTAAATGAGCAATGAAGAAGTGGAGATGAGTACAGGTTATATTATAGTTCCTTTTCCATCAAAGCCAAGCTTCTTGAATTGGGACAAAATTTAAAAAGATGTTCCAGGAAGGAAAATGAGATGGATGTGTTTTGCCTAAAGAGGAAAGAATTGAGAATGTTTATATTCTGGTGGAGATGGGAGAGTCCTAGAGGGATGAGAAGAACAATTGAAGACTACAAAGAGTTAGCTCATTTCTAGGTTGACTGGGGCAAACATTCAAACTCAACACACAAGAGTAGAGGTAGGAGGCAATTCATAAAGAAATTGTCAGTATTTTTCATAAAGGCAAAGGCTGACAATGTTGTCAGATCAACAGGAGGAAAATTAGGACAGACTCAGAGATTAACACCTGCAAAGAAAAGCCTCACGATTAAATCCCAGAGATTAGGAACGGTGTTCTCAAGATGCAGCTGTAAGAATGATGAAAACTAGCACATTTTCCATTGTTGTACCCTCTGTGCCTCACATTGTGACAGCATCAAGCAGTCACGAATTACTCCCATTTGGATATCTGAATGGAGAGTATAGCATGAGCCTTACACCTTCTTCAATATGTGTCACCATCATCTCAGTATACGTAAGAGTGGGCTATCTTTGTTCTGCTTTCTATGATGAAAGTCTACAGCTTTCTGAAGATGCTAGAGATGCAACAGAGGCTAGATTCTCCAAGGAAATGCTCAATTTATTTATTCATTCATTCAAAAAACATTTAGTGGGCTCCACAATATACCAGGCATGGTATTAGAACTGGGAATACAAAAGTCAATCAAGTCACAGTGTTTGCTTTCTAGCCAGAGCTCCCAAAGAAGACAATAACCAGCTGTGAATGGGGAGCGTGAAAAAGCTTCTCTAAGATGACAGAAATTGAGCTGGATCTCACAATAGCAATAAATTGTTCACAGCAGTGCTTCTTAAAGTTAAATGAACACATACCTAAGGATCATATTAAAATGCAGACACTGATTCAGTAGGTCCAGGGTGGCGTACAAGATTCTGCATTTTAACAAGCTTCCAGGTGATTCCAATTCTGCTGGTCCATGTACCATACTTCAAGTATGGAAGAGTAATTTAATATAGGTGATGTTAACTTGGACATATATTTAGGAGTTTTGTTTCTAAAGTTTTTCTCTTCATAATATTCAATCTTTTTGCTGCATTGTTTTTTAGTGTTTTTAATCGTTTATTTTATTCTAATATGGTTAATTGCTGTCTCAACTGGGAAGATTATGCTTTGGACACATTCTTCAAAGAAAGATGTACCATAAATCACTGATAACTATGAGTATTCAAGTACATTTTTAATATATTTTAACTCTAAATACTGTATAACAGTTCCTTCAAGAAAAATTCTCAGTGATCTATTTTCTCTTATTATTAAAGCATTATTTCATTAGGATTGGAGAGAGGACATAAATGCTTTCTTATTTTCTCCTGACAACTAAGTTGTTCTACTTTTTCAGTATTTAATTGGAATGATCTCAATTATCATTGGAGTAATAAATTTGGTACCAGTACTCTGTAAAAACTAGACTAGATAAAACTAAAGGAAAGCTCTTTTATATTCGAAGAATATATCTACAATTTCTAAAAACTATCAAGAAGCCTACAACTGGCACTCTAAGATTTTGCACACTGAACAAAACAAAACAAAAAAAACAAACAAAATCAGGAGCCACTATTGTCCAATCAAGTACTGATACTCTGTATCGCAATCCTTACACTTAAAATGTAGTATAATACTCTGCTTAACTCCCTGCCCCTAGACCCCTCTAAGTCTAAACTAGAATTACCAACCTGTCCCTGAATATTCAGTTGCACCACCCCCATCTTTTTAGAATAAGAACCAATAAAAAAAAAAGCCCTAGGTCAGTATTTAGCATTAAATCCTCTTGACTGTTGGTTTACCTTAATTTTAATAGCAGATTCCCTGGTTGCCAGGTGCCTTAGTCCTTACCTTGTACTTCCAGACACTGAGGGATTGAATTTCCTAACCCTTAATTTGAATGTCCTCTGGGTTAGAGCCGTAACATCTGCTGCTAGATCATCAAAGTTACAATCTCTACTCTTCCCTGCTATGCAGACACTCTTGATTTGAACTTAAATTGAATGTTTGTCTAATCCTCACAATCTGCCTGCATTTTCCATCACAGACTAAATTTATCAGTTTACATTATTTATTTATTTTATTTTGTTGTTGTTTTGGTGAGAAAGATTAGACCCGAGCTAACATCTGTTGCCAATCCTCCTCCTTTTGCTGAGGAAGATTGGCTCTGGGCTAACAGTCATGTCCACCTTCCTCTACTTTGTGTGTGGTATGCCTACTACAGCATGGCTTGATAAGCAGTGCACAAGTCCGTACCCGGGATCCGTACCTGTGAACCCCAGGCAGCTGAAGCAGAGCACACGAACTTAACCACTATGCCACCAGGCTGGCCCCTACATTTATTTATTTATTTTTTATTTTTATTTATTTATTTTTTTTGCGGGGATGACCAGCCCTGAGCTAACATCCGTTGCCAATCCTCCCCTTTTTGCTGAGGAAGACGCCCTGGGCTAACATCCGTGCCCATCTTCCTCTACTTTATATGGGACACCGCCACGGCATGGCTGACAGGCAGTGCGTCGGCGGGCGCCCGGGATCCGAACTCGCGAACCCCGGGCTGCCAAGCGTGGACTAAACCGCTGTGGCACCGGGCGGCCCCCACCTACATTCATTTTTTAATAAATACTAATGCCTGAATTTTTCCATATTCTGTTATAAATTACTTACCTAATACTATGGATATGCCTAGATTTCTAATCTTGGCCCTTCCAGCATATTCATTCCCCTTGTCACAAAATCTATCCCATTCCTGTGTCACTCCATTTCTGATTCTGATACTGAGGTCCCTCCTTTTTCATTCTTGCAAAAAAACCCAAAACTATTGAGCATCTACTATGTCCTAGGAACTATTCTACATACAGGGATACAGGAGAAAGTCCCCATCTGTGCAGAGCTTATTCTTCAACTACTATGATTCATTCTATCAGATACGTAAATAAATTAAAACATCTTTGAACTTTATTCCAATTATATTTTATTCTTTATTTTGAAATGTTCAGGAATAAATCATTTTAAATCCATCATTTGGTAGAAGTCTAATTATAATTTCCTGAATACATTCTTAGATTTCTGCAAAATGAATGAGTTTAAAATCCTTAACTACTCATTCTACTTATAAACAAATAATCATTATCCTAGATTGGAGGGTTTTTTTAAACATTAGAAAATACCTAATTCAACACTCCTGCCCAAGTAGAGAATACATTGCACTGTGTCTGTGTACATTTTTGCTCAGATGTCCAGGAATTGGGAGCTTCTTATTACGCAAGGCAAGCTCATATTTTTGCTTCTTTAACTGGTACCATTTCTGCTCTCAGAATCAACAAAGGAAAATATTGTCATAGGACAACTTACAAATATTTGAATATGACCATCCTGTCTCTCCTTAATTCTCTCTTCTCCGATTTTAAGAGCTTCAATTTGTGGCAGGGTTTACAGATCCTTCACCATCCTGATCCCTGTCCTCTGTGTGCACACCACTTGCAGTGTTTCTCCAAAAAGTGTAGCATACTTAATAGAAGAAGATAATCCAGACAGACCAACACAGAACACCAAAAATCTCTCGAGACCTGGATAATCTAAAAAGGCAAAGGTATCACATCTTCAGTTCACACTGAACACATGGAGACTAAATTGTTTTCCTCATGAAGTACAAGCCAGATATCCCTATATTTTGAACTATATTAACCAATTATTTCTGCCTAAACAGACTAAATTATATTTGTCCTTGTTAATTTTTCATTGTCAGTTTCAACCCAATATTCCAGTTCTAAGGAGGTTAAAACTTGACTCAATCACCTATGTTATTACCTACCCCACCCAACTTTTTTTCCATCTGAAAATGTGATAAGCTTGTCATATATGGCTTCACCCAAATAACTGATAACATTTTTCAATAGTATGAAGGCAGAAGACAGAGCCTTGTGGCACTCCCAGATGGCAGCAAGCCATCAATCTTTTTCTTTTCTATTTGTCGTCCTGTAAGTGTTTTCTTATGAAACCAACACGTGTGCTATAAAAATTTAAACAATACAGAAATGAATAAAGTAGAAATGGAAGTACTCTTATTGCAATCCTACTCTCCAGAAGTAACAACTGTTAATATTTTGGTTCATATTTATCTGTCTAGATAGATCCATCTATCTATCTCTAATTTTACATATTTGTAATTTTTTTCAAAAGTGGGTGAACACTATAAATATTGTTCTGCAACTTTTTTTTCATTTAAATTACCATTGGCCTATTTTTTACACATCCAAACACTTCAAACCGCCTTACTCTCTTAACAGTTGCATTGTATGCCATCTTATAGTCGTACCACAATTTATTTAACTAGTCTCTTTCTGATTGACCTACTTTACTTATAATTTTTGCTGTTATAAAATATATTACAAGGTATATTTATTGTAGTGTACAAATTTGGAGAGCATTAATGAGAGAATTTCTGCAGAATTCATTCCCTAAAGTACAATTGCTGGTAAAAGATTATGCACATTTTCAGATTAAATAGATACTGCCAAATTGCCCTCCAAAAAATGATACTAAATTACACCTCAACCAATGTTAAATTACTATGTCCACTTGCCTACATCTTTGCCCCAGAATGAACATTATCAATCTTTCAATTTGTGTCAATATGACAAGTAAAAGCTTATTTCAATTTATTTAGGTTTTGTTGTTGTTGTTTATTAGTGTATTTGTATTTCAATATTTGACAGTCATTTAGCCTCTCTTCTTTAAGTTGTCAGATTCTGTCTTTTCCATATTTTCCTATTGGGTTGCCTTTTGTAATTGATTTTTCAAGAGCTCTTTGAATTACAGAAGTCTTATGTTTGTGACACATTTCCCAAAGTTTGAATATTGCCCTGCTTCATTTTTGTTGTTGTCATACAGAATTTTTAATTACTGTATTGTTAAATTTTTAATTTTTAAAAATCACTTCTGAGTTTCACATTATGCCTTGATAAGCCTCTCCTGCTACATAAGGATTAAGGAAAAACATTATATTCCAATATTTTGTGATTTCATTGTATATACGTAAATGCATAACTTACCTGAAATTTGTATTGGTATAGAGAACTTAAAGAGCCATCTTTGTTCTCAAATAGCTAGTTAGTTATTCCACTGTCATTTAACAAATATATTATTCCACACTACTTATGAGGTGAAACCTATATCCTTCTAAATCCCCATATATACTTGGATCTATATCATAACTTTCTATTTCATTTGACTTGCCAGTATTATGCTGTTTTAAATACATTAGGAAGAAATATATATTTTTACCCTCTCTCTCTTTTTGGATTTCCTACAAATCATTAATATTTACCAATTATTATTTATATGCGCCATTATTAGTAATATTAACATTAGGTATCAATATTAGGAATTTTAAGGTAATATATTCCCATTAAAAGAAAAAATAGAGAAAAACAGAAGAATATTGGAAGGAAAAAATTAAAAGCTAGTTTACGACCATTCTTCTAGCTTCCTAAACGTCTGAGGACTTGCTCAAATTCTTCTGTCAACAGTAAACTCAAGGAACTTAAAGGAATACCAGATCTGACCAAGGTCACTCTCTACCTAACCAAGCAACTGTACCTCATTGGAAAGAGTTTTGTTTTTTTCTTTTTTTTTTGTGAGGAAGACCAGCCCTGAGCTAACATCCACTGCCAATCCTCCTCTTTTTTGCTAAGGAGGATTGGCCCTGGGCTGACATCCGTGCCCGTCTTCCTCTACTTTATATGGGACACCACCAGAGCATGGCTTGACAAGTGGTGCATGGGCCCATGCCGGGGATCTGAACCTGCAAACCCCAGGCCACTGAAGTGGAGCAAACGAATTTAACCACTATGCCACCGGGTAGGCCACTCATGGGAAAGAGTTTTTATCAAATAATGTGTAACCAATATTGATGAGATGTTTACCACCAAAAATTGGAAACTAAATCCATAAATTTGAAGACCTCTGAGACTAGCTAGGCTTAAAACTTAAAGGACCCCAGAGCTGATTAGTTCTTTAAACTGGAATGGTTGGCACCATCCCAGTCTCATCACTCATAACTACATGCATCCCAAGCGTAGACTGAGAAGATTCCAATACTAAAGTCACAAATACACAAACACATGATGTTCCTTAGCTCTCCTTTTCTTTAATTTGTAGTTCTGTATTTGGCTATATAAAATGGATGAAGTGAAGACAGTATATTTTTACAAAATGGAAAAAATCTTTTCCTCTGCATATTATTCAGCTTTATTATAATGAATGGATATGAGATGTTGTCTATCTGGATAAGAAACCAAGGTAAGATTTTTACTTTTAGAAAATAAAATATCAAGTTTTCTTATTAAATCTATAATGTATAAATTCCTCCACTTAATTAAATATAAAAAATACCAGTCATATAGCACTCTTCAGTCATCTCAAGCAATAGTTTTTCATTATGCAATTACTGACAAGCTCCTAAATGAAACTACTAATTTTTAAGAAATATAATATAAAGCAGTTAGTCTCAAATCTAGAAGACCACAGAATCCTTTGAGGAGCTTTAAAAAAACAAATGAACAGATGTCTGAGGCCCACCATGGAGATTCTGATTTACAAGGGGTAGCATGTGGCATTGAGTCTATGCCTTTAAAAAATATTTCAGGTGATTATGATAATTTGCCTAAATGTTAAATATGTTTTTCAACCCCTTCTGTAGAATTTGCAAGGTAGGCTTTTAGACTACCAACACTAGATTATCTGGGGAGATAATTTTAAATGTATATAACTAGGCGGCATTCCAGATACACTGATTCAGAACATTGAGAAGGACCTGGAAATTCTCATAATTGCAAACTCACTAAGTTTCAGTAATACTAACTCTAATACTAAGAAGCATCATTGATACTAAATAGCATCATTGAAATAGAAAAGCAGAAATAGACTGATTACAGTAAAACTTGTGGATTTTTATTTATTTTATACTTAGTTTCAGCAGAACAATATCATCCATTATCAATTAAATCAATGCTGTTAATTTTAACTTTATTGATGTTGTGGTTTTGTTTCTATCTAAGTTGAAGATTGGGTATGGATATATAATTTTCAAAGAGCTAAAACTTAAGCCATTTATACTTAGTCATAGATTTAAAAGTATTTAAATACAATTACAGTAAAACTAACCTAAGACGACATGGAGGATCTGTAAGAAACTGTGTTTTCCTTAAAAAGCAGTTTTTGATCGCCAATTGAATCTCTGATTATAAATTGACTATCTCTACTATGAAGCCACTCAGAAAACAGACAATTATCCAAGGAGTTAAATAATCATCTGTCATTACCTTCCAGGATGCAATGGTTAATTTTTGTGTCAACTTGGCTAGGACATAGTACCCAGATTTTTGGTCAAGCACTAGTCTAGATGTTGCCTGAAGGTGAGATAAATACTTAAATCAGTAGACTTTTGGTAAAGCAGATCACCCTCCAACATTTAGGTGAGCCTCATCCAGTCAGTCAAAGGCCTTTAGAGCAAAAGTACTGACATCCCCAGAGGAGGAGAGAATTCTGCCTACAGTCTCCCTTTGGACTTGAGCTGCAACATCAACTCTTCCCTGGATCTCCAGCCTTCCAGACTACCTGACAGATTGTGGATTCTCAGCCTCAACAATCATATAAGCCAATTTCTTATACATATATATTTCTTATATAAATATATATATATATTTACACAAATTACAAAGTAATCAATTTATTGTTTTGGAGTTCAGGTTCCAGGTAAGATGAAGTAGGCACACTTACTTCTCCCTGTCTCCTGAATACAACTATAAAATCTGTAGAGAAAACATAGGACAGATTTTTGAGAACTCTAAAAAGTGGATAGCAGCAGGCAGAACAGAGAACACCAGAATTAGAAGGGCCAGAAAACTAGTGGTCAGCTTACCACTTTTTTTCTTCTGACATCCCCTGGCCAGAATATTAATGCAGCCAGATGTCAAGAAGTGAGCACTGCGGTACAAACAGAACTCCAGGAAAAACTTTTTATTTCTGACTCAAAGAACAGGAAAAGAACTCAATACTCAGAGACAATGCAGAAATCCCCCTATTTTTCCTTTTCTCTGTTCTTTCATGTTCCAGCCCCCAATAAATCCACGACAAAGGTAGCAGTGGTGGCCATGGGAATCCAAAAGAGTCAAAATTCTGAGGGAGGGGAACCTTCCTCTCTGTTTGGTGGAGTTGTGGTTCCAAGTGGGTGGAAGTCAGCCCTCACTACTTTTTCCTCTCTGTCCTCACCTCATTTGGTCCTGGATATAGGCTCTAATGGAAGAGTGCAGCAAAAGAGAGTAACTGGAATACCAATTTTCTGACCTGAGGACTAAAAAGGAAAGCTCCAGGGAAGTGGAAAGTTCCAGGGTGATGACAGAGAGCAAAGAACTCAAAGAAACAACCCAAAATGTTTATGAACTTTAGGGCTCATTCCCGGATGCACAGGTGTGGATCTGACCCTAATTAGCATACCAAAGACTTGGAAAACTGAATTAATGGGCAGACAACTATCCAGGTTCCAAACTGAGCACTGGGTGGCACAGCCAGGAAAAATCCAAAAAGGACTACAAAAGCTTCAAAAACTGAACCAATATTAGAAACATGGCCCACAGGAGACTAGGTGGCCTGAACATAAGCAGGTTGATTTTCTGCTAAAATATAAGTATCATTACTCTCAATAGGATTAAACAAGAACCAGAGTCTCAAAACATAATATTTTAAATGTTCAGGATACAATCCAAAATTGATTGGCAGATGAAGAGCCAGGAAAACTTCAACTCATATGGGAAAAGACACACAACAGATGCCAACATCCAGATAACAAACATGTTGGAATAATATGAAAAAGACTTTAAAGCAGCCATTACAAAACGCTTGAATTAGCAAACTTGAGCACTCTTACAACAAATTTTAAAATAGAGGGGCTGGTCCCACGGCCTAGTGGTTAAGTTCAGCGTGCTCTGCTTCAGTGGTCCGGGTTCGTTCCCAGGTGCAGACCTCAGCCACTCATCAACAGCCATGCTGTGGCATCAACCCATATACAAAACAGAGGAAAACTGGCACAAATGTTAGCTCAGGGCAAATCTTCCTCAAGCAAAAAGAGGAAGATTGGCAACAGACGTTAGCTCAGGGTGAATCTTCCTCAGCACAAAAAAAAAAAAGGGCTTCAAAATAAAATAAATAAATAAATAAAAATTTTAAAATAGAAAGTCTCAGCAAAGCAATAGAAGATATAAAGAAGAATCAAATTGAAACTTTGGAATTGAAAAATACAATAACTGGAAAACAACCTCAGTGAATGGACTCAATAGGAGAATGGAGATGACAGTTAGTAAACTTGAAGATAGATTGACAGAAATTATTCAATCTGAACAATACAGAGAAAAAAAGTTTTTAAAAGAGCAGAGCCACAGAGACTATGGGACACAAAAAATATTTAACATCTGTGTCATCAGAGTTACAGAGAGGAGAAAGTGCAGAGCAGAAAAAAGATTTGAAGATATAATGGCCAAAAAACATCTCAAGTTAAGCGAAAGGTCTCTGTAGATTCAAGAAGCTGAGTGAACTAAAATAGGATAAACCTAAAGAAATCCATGTCCATATGTATCATAATCAAACCATTTTACACTAAAGACGAAAAAAAAAATCTTGAAAGCAGCCAGAGAAAACAACATATTACCTATAGAACGATGACTCAAATAATGGAGATTTCTCATCAGAAACCATGCAGGTCAAAAGAAAATGGCATAACATTTTTAAAGTTCTGAAAGAAAAGAAGCCAGTCCAGAATTCTACATCTAGTGAAAATATCCTTCAAGAATGAAGGTGAAATAAAGACATTCTCAATTTATGTAGATATAGTATATAAGCAAACTATAGCATAAATGTGAGGCAATAGGTGGTAAGATCTTCATATTCCAACTGAAGTAGTAAAATATTGATTCTAAGTAAACTGTGAAAAGTTAAGTGTATTTTGTAATCACTAGAGCAACCACTAAAAAAAAAAAATACAAAGAAATATACAGTCAAAATCACAAAAGTTGATGAAAATTAATGCTAAAAAATGTTTAAATAGCCCGAAAGAAGGCAAGAAAAGTAAAATAGAGGAATTAAAAACAGAAGGAACAAACATAAAACAAATAATAAAGAGATAAACCTAAGTCCAAACATCACATTACATTTAAATGATCCAAACATACAATTAAAAGGCAGATTGTCAGAATGGACAAACAAACATGATCCACCCATATGCTGTCTTTAAAAAATTCACTTCAAATATAATAACATAGGTGGATTAAAAGTAAAAGAATGGAAAATATACTATCACACACTAATCAAAGGTAATTGGAGTGGCTATATTAAAATCGGACAAAGTAGGGGCCGGCCCGGTGGCACAGCAGTTTAGTTCGCGCTTTGGCAGCCTGAGGTCCGCGGGTGCGGATCCTGGGCGCTGGCAGACACACTGCTTGTCAGCCATGCTGTGGCGGTATCCCATATAAAGTAGACAAAGATGGGCACGGATGTTAGCCCAGGGCCAGTCTTCCTCAGCAAAAAAGAGGAGGATTGGCAATGGATGTTAGCTCAGGGCTGGTCTTCCTCACACACACACAAAATAAAATAAAAAAATAAAATCGGACAAAGTAATCTTTAGAGCAAAGAAGTTATCAGGGATAAAAAGGGGCATTACATAATGGTAAGTTTTAGTTCACCAAGAAGGTGCGCCAATCCTAAATGTTTATGCATCTTAACAACAGAACTACAAAACACATGAAGCAAAAACTGACAGAATTAAAAGAAGAAATAGGTAAATCCACAATTATGGTTGGAGATTTCAACACTTCTCTTTCAGTGATATATAGACAGAAATTCAATAAGGGTATGGAAGAACTGAACAATGTCATCGACATATTGGATCAAATTGATATTTATAGAAGACTCCACCCAACAACAGCAGAATATACATCCTTCTCAGTATCATTTCTTGACTTTATCTTGCATAGGTATTGTAACTTCAGTCTTGCTGTATGCCCCTCACATGTGTTCTCTCATGTTAGAGACAGGATTTTAGCTACACATTTCTCAGCTGAGTTGAGGGACCCCCAGGGAGTGTCTTAGCTACCATTCTCCTCTAACTTAAACCACTTTCCTTCACTCCAACTCATAACTTCTACATCTACTAAGAATCACCAGTACCAGATAAAGAAAAGGTGAGAGGAGCATATAGAAATAATTATTGTATTTTCCTCCATAGTTTTATTTTAAATCTTTAAAGTTTTTAATTGTAAAATCTATTTCAGGGGCCAGCTCCATGGCCTAGTGGTTAAGTTTGATGCACTCCGCTTCAGTGGCCCAAGTTCGGTTCCTGGGTGTGGACCTACACCACTCATTAGTGGCCATGCTGTGGGGCGACCCACATACAAAATAGAGGAAGATGGGCACAGATGTTAGCTCAGGGCAAATCTTCCTCAAGCAAAAAGAGGAAGATTGGCAATAGATGTTATCTCAGGGCAAATCTTCCTCAGCAATTTATATATATATATATATATATGTGTGTGTGTGTGTGTGTGTGTGTGTATTTCAGAAGTGTACATAAAACATATAAGTAAATTACAAAAACAATTATAACTCAGGTTTTAGAAGTAGAATATTGTCAGCGTCTTAGAAGCCTCCTGTGTGTCCCTCCCTAGTTACATTTCTCTCCCTTCCCACTAGAAATAACCCTTATGTTTTGGTATTTATGAATCCCTAAATAGTTTGATTTTTCCAGATTCTTAATTATATAAAATTATCATACAAAAAGTATCACATTGCACCTATCCTTTTGACTTTCTTTTTTCACTAAATATTATGTATATGTTCATCCATATTAGGGGATATATCCTAAAATACTTTATTTTATGAATATATCAAAATGTTAAAATTCTACTATTGATGGACATTTGAGTTGTTTCAAGTTTGGGGTTATTATTAAAAAAAGGCTACTATGAACATGTGATACACACATAAGGTTTTTTCTAGAGTATACAAATAGAAGTGGGATTGCTAAGTCATAGGATATGTACATCTTTAATTTTCTTAGATAATGCCAAACCTGTTTTCCCCAGCAGTTGTACCACCTTTCAATCCACCAATAGAGTATGCACATTCTCATTGCTTCATATTCTTACCAACACTTGGTATTTCTGACAATTTCTGCTAATTTGACACATACGTTAAAATAGCTCACTATGATCTAAAATCACATTTTCCTGTTTATGAATACAGTTGAGAATCTTTTTTGTATGTTTATTAGTTGTGTATATTTCCTCTCCTGTCACTTAATGCCTTTTAAAATTCTTTTGGAATCCTCAGTTCCACACTCATTCTTTCCCCAGTAAATTCTCTGAGAATAAAAATTGTCATTGATGTTGGCTTTCAGATCTCTGTAGCCATTTAATATTACCTCCAAAAGTTCATAGAAGAGTTGCATCCCCAAGAGGCACCAAGTGTTCCCCACCTCACCAACAAGCCTGATTTCATACCACTATACAAAATTCTTCAGAAATAATTGAGAGTCACCTTCCAACTGAACACCACCTCATTCAATTCTACCTCGTTCCATTACACCTTTACTTCTGAAGAAGACATATGAGGATTTGAAGCATTCTGTCAAGTAAACACCTTGGAGATTGAAGGGTCCATGGAAATAATTCATCATCTATCCTTATCCTCTCATTTTAGAGAGGAAGAAATAAAGACTATGAAATGTAAACAGAACCAGATTTGGTATGTAGGATTATTTCTTTTAATGATCTCTTCCAAAATGCTAGATAAAATAGATAGATTATTTTTCTAATTATGAAAATATATATTCATATATGAAATTTAAGCAATAAGAAAATATACAAAGTAGAAAACAAAATTCATCCAACGTCCCAAAAACTGCAAGTAACTACTGTATATTTTCCTGGAATAAACTTCTAAACATCTTTCTCTCTCTCTCTTCCTCATTCTTTATTTGGCATTCAGTTATTTCTATAATGAATATTCTTTGACATATATAATCCCACACTTATTTAATGTTTTCCTTATGATAAATTCCTAGAAAACAATTTCTGTGTTAAAACACATTCATATTTTAGTAGTTTACTCTCATTAACAAACTTCCGTACAGGAAGTACCAATTTACTATAAGAGTGTTCGTTTCCTCAGGCCCTTACCTACATTAAATATTATCAATCTTTTTAACATTTGCCAGTCTGACAAACAAAAATGTGATAGATCAAGGCTGGCCCCATGGCCTAGTGGTTAAGGTCGGCATGCTCCACTTCACTGGCCTGGGTTTGCAGGTTCAAATCCCAGGCACAGAGCTACATTACTCATCAGCCACGCTGTGGTGGGACCCCACATACAAAATAGAGGAAGACTGGAACAGATGTTAGCTCAGGGCTAATCTTCCTCAAGCAAAGAAACAGAAAGATTAGCAATAGATGTTAGCTGAGGGCGAATCTTCCTCAGTGGGGAAAACAAAAAAAGTGATAGCTCATTGTTTTGCATGTATTTCCTTGAATACCAGTTATATTGACATACTACAGTATGTGAAAATGTGTCTCTCCTGACATGCTTTAGCAACTAGAATAAGACATATGACACAATGCAGCCAATTAGTAACTGTTACCCAGGATAATGAATACTGGGGGAGTGACATAAAGACAATGGGTCAGTTAGAGGTTCTGTGAAGCACCTACCAAGAAGAGGCAAGTAGCATGGCGTAAAGCAAATAGTCAAAGATGTGGATTCCAGCAGCATGTCAGCTAATTGTCCAATGGCATCAGGGTCAGCAGTGTCACATGCCCAGTGACAATATGACAACGATAATACCCTAAGCAAACACTTCCTGTAGCAAGATCTCGGCTGTGCAGACTTCCTTAGATCCTACCCAGTCCTGGTTCTCATCCTTCATGTTGATTATGTGAGCCACCCGATACCTTTATCATCATAAATTAAGCAGAATCAATTTCCGCTCCACTTCCACTTCATAGTTAGTTACATAATTTTCTTTCCTTCTACCTATTTGCAGACCTTCTACCACCTGACTATATAATTGTTATCTTTTGAACTAATAAAACAATAATAACAATCTTCTCCACTGTTTCTGTCATTAATTTGCGTAACAAAATTTCAGGCATAATTTTCAGACAGCTATTTGGCGAATTTGCCTTAGAAAATTATATTTAAACAAGCAAGAGATTAAGTCTGGACTCACAAATGCCTTAAGAATTCGAGATTTGCATTGCAATTTTCTTTTCATTTTAAAAGGGAAAATATGATTAACTGAAAAAGTAAATGTTTTACTCACATAACCTGTTGATAAAGAAACACGGAAGCATTATTTATGATAGGTGCCATTCACCACTACATGTACATGTTGAAAGCCGCAAGGGCATTGCTGTACTGGAAAGACAAGAACATAACTATTGAAAGTAACTTTTTCTCTATAATATTATCAGCTATAAAATGTAAGAAATTTTGAAGAAAGGAGAAAATGATTCTTCATTAAAAATCCTACATGAAGCAAAATAATTTGGAAGTTTAATTTGACACTTAACAGACATCTGGAGAAACATTTGGTAGATTTAGATAAGTTCTACTGGATGTTTCAGAACTCCTTACTACATATTTCTCTCATTAAAACCAAAGACAAATCATTATTTAAAACATCATTTTTCTCCCAGTAATTAAAACTAAAATCTAACTTTTAATAACATTTAACTGTACTTTACTTTTTTAATAACCATCATCTCTTGGTAGGTACCAAATTCCAGAAAGTTATATCAGCTAGACATAGAGACAAATTGATTTCACTCATTTACATCCTAATTACCATGCCCAATTAATCTTGGGCTTATTTGTGTGATCTACTTTGGCTAATGGAAGGTGAATGGATGTGACGGATGACCAAGCAAAAGCTTTGAGCATTTGAGTGGTTGGACTCACTTACTAGCTCTCTTATTTATACCATGAGAATTGCATGGCCCAAATAGGGACTGTTTCTTCCACTTAAATCCTCAATTAAAAAAGACATGGAAAAAGAGTAGAGTTGTCACTGACCAGCAGTGGCCTGAAGCTGATACTTAATGAGAGCAACCAATACAACTTTGTTTTTACAGCAATTGAATTTGAGAGATGTTTCTTATATATCATGACTTCATGCAAGCAGGCTAATACATGTGGTACTGGTCCTCATTGTGACCCACTCTACCTCGTCAGATCAGATAATTCTGTGTATTATGTATTACTTGTTTAAAAAACTAATAATAATGAGAGAGCAAGCATCTTAATCCCAGTATTCCCAGCAGAATTCCTGTTATTTATTGTAATTGGAACAGCTTAAGTCATACACTACCCCTGAATTAGGTTAGGAGTATCAAATGAGATACATAATTATTTTAGCCTACATACTCCACTCCGGGAGTCCAGGGTGGAAGCAGATTCTCTAAAACAACTAGGACCACTGAATGGAAATTGAGGGCTATTGGAAACTGAGATGGGGAAATAAATTACAAGACAGTTAATAAATATTTGTTATACTATGAAATAAGATATTTTTTAGGGTCCTCTTATAAACAATATTGAAACTTTTAAAGAAAATGTATGCATAGTTTTTATTCAAAAATGTTTAAAACACAGAAATATAATTTAGATTACTGATCATTAAATGACACATTTGTCATCTGTAACATGACTGCACTAATTTCAATAAGAGTAAAGAAATAAAACTTCATAATGGCAGGATCATATATAGCATTCAAACAATATAAATGATTTTGAGGATTATTAAAAAAAGGAAAATACTAATGAGTTTAAAAGATATTCCATTTTTATTTCCACTACATGCTTAACCACTAAAGGGTTACATGATTTGTTTGAGACAGAAGTCACTAAAAATATTCTTTAACCAGTCGGAAGGTTATGAAGGAAATCCAGATACTTGTACACCTATTTGAGTCTGTGGTACATTTCAAATTAACTAACAGAGATAGCTAACAGAGAATATTTCATCACTTGTATCTTCAAAACATATATTGTCTTACCCAAAAATTAAATACACATACATCATGCAGTATGTCTATTTCACTTTATTAATTAACATTAGTCAGAACAAGAATGTGCATTTTTTTCTATTTTTAAGTTTACTAGAGAGTGAGCGAGATTTTTAACTACATTTAACTGTTCACATGAAAATGGATAAGTATCGAATCAGAAGAGGAGGATAGCAAAGTATATTACATAAACTTAAGGAACTGAAGTTGGCTTAAGAATGGATAAATGGGGGCCGCCCGGTGGCGCAGCGGTTTAGTTTGCGCTTGGCAACCCGGGGTTCGCGAGTTCAGATCCCAGGCACCCGTCGACGCACTGCCTGTCAGCCATGCCGTGTTGCCTGTCAGCCATGCCGTGGTGACGTCCCATATAAAGTAGAGGAAGATGGGCACGGATGTTAGCCCAGGGTCAGTCTTCCTCAGCAAAAAAAAAGGGGAGGATTGGCAACAGATGTTAGCTCAAGGCTGGTCTTCCCCACAAAAAAAAAGAAAAAAGAAAAAAGAATGGATAAATGATAAATCAGATGAAGTACCATTAAGAATGAAAGAGGATAGAAATGAAGGTGGCAACAGTGAAAGCTGGTAGAGAAGTAGGTGCCTTATTCCCCTAAAAGAATTAGAAGCTGGGAATAATAACTTTGATTAGAAGAATTTGAAAGTTACTTTTCCCTTATAATATATCACATCAAATTCTTTCTCCTCTCTATAGGAGATTATGAAAAATTTTCAGAAAAAAATGGAGTTAAACCAATGACATATAGCTGTCTTATATATTTCTAAAAGCCTATAATGGTGAAGAAACCTATATAGAAGAAGGGTGTCTTTAACATAGCCTTTCAAGATACCTGTTTTTCTAACTTTATTACACAGGAGAAAATTAAGACAGAATTTGATTGTGAAAATGCCTTTCCATCCTTAAAAAAGTGCCCTTCAATGAAATTATGAGTAAAAATGGTCCTGACTGCATCTCCTGTGAGCATACAGCTGCATCAACAATGCTTTTTTCTGTTTTGACAAAGCGAAAGAAAAATTCTTAGGCATGAGGTGGAAAAGGAAGGGCAAGTAATTTTGTTGTCTTTTTTTTTTTTTTTTTTTTTACCTTTTAGAGATTAGGTGAACTCACAAAAACGAAATGACAGATGCAATAGGTAATATATGCCCATTGTTATAGATGAAGCTATAATGACTTTAAGAGATTACCATACTATATAATTATACGTGTACCTCATGATTGCCTGAAGTCAGCTCTCATAACCAGAAATCAGAATCTAAAGCAGAAATCAAAATCTCTTGGCTTCTCCCTTGCAAACATCGCTCTATCTTTACGATCTTTCTCCTCTGGAAGTTTTCTTTTTTGGCATCATTAAGAAAAGGATTCGTGCAAGGCTTTACCTTTAGGCAGGTGGATTCTCACTTGAGACCAGGGCTGCTGTGTTGCACAACTCCAAGGGCTTTAATTCAAAACGTAGCAAAAGCCAGGATACAGATTTTTCGAAGTTCCTGGAGTTCCAGAAGGTACTATTCACATAGAAAACAATGTGAAGGCTGTCCCTTGGGGTTGAGGGACACACTGGTATTGCTTGGAGCATACTATGTGAGCCCCTCAAAACCCTGGGGCCCAGTAAAATACAGGGGCTACAAGACCCTAGTTTTACCACTACCTCCTTCTAACAATACAAATAATAAAGTCTGGGATAAAGGCAGAAGTCACTGGCAAAATTTTACATCCTAAAGTTGATAACTTACTCTCTTCTCTTTTTTACACTGTGGCCATTGTTTTGGGGAAACAGTTGATAAAGCAGTTATATATGAACAAACTAACAAAAAAGCAGCTCATTCTGCTTATGGATAATGGCAAATTGATAGATTATATTAATTATATATATTGACAGATTATAGATTATATCTAGATAGATTATTTATTATATTATTTTAAGAGTAAAGAGATCTTAGTCAAAGAATTGGGAATTGTAGAGTAGAAAACGAACATATTGTTCTGTAGCTTCAGTTTATAGATGAGAAAACTGAAGCCAAAAGATGATCAGAGATCATAGACTAAGATTCTAGGTGTCTAATCAGATTCACCCAGAAAAGCTCTTCTATTTTATTTAAAAATGCTTCCATGTAAGATTCCTTCTTTATACAAGATTCCCATTGTCCAGCATGACACTGTCTTCCATTTTGCCTCATCAAAAGAAATTCTAAAGAAGGCACTATAGGCAGAAGGACAGTGATCCCAGAAATGAAAAACAAAGCAAACAAAAAATGAACAATGGCCATATAAAACAATGATAAATATGTTTTTGTCATCAAAAACTAGAATTAAAATACACAAAATCAACAATGTATAAGTCTGAAGATGGGTGTTAAGTGAAAATAAAATGTTCTACAGTTCTTACATTGTCTGAGAGGAGAACAAAGGTGTTAAAATACATTTGAACATTAATGAATTAAGTATGCAAATTCTGATTTCTAGGGTAATCACTAAAAGAGTAGAAAAAGTATATTTCCAACTGAGCAGAGAGGAAATAAATTCTTTAGATGTTTCTTCTGCTATTTGCTTTCATATTTCTAAATAATTTTTTATATGTTTACAGGGTGCTATATCAACTTTAGACACTATTAATTGACTTTCATGTTATCTTATGGCATTTATGCCCATACCACACCATTTCCCCTTCTTTCCTCTCTATCTTTTCTCCCAATATAGTTATATCATATTCCTGAGGTAAATCAATATTCAGATTTAACATTATTATGACTATATAAATAATGTTAGTTGCCAACCCAAGTTTATTGAAATTGCATTTCCTTTCTTGTCTAACTTTTTGTCTTTCCTGTAGTTAATAATGGCCTCATTTTTCTTTTGCATGGTTCTCCATTACTTATCTCTAATTCTTCACAAAAGAATTGAAAATGGCGCAGCGGTTTAGTCCGCGCTTGGCAGCCTGGGGTTCACGAGTTCGGATCCCGGGCGCCTGCCGACGCACTGCCTGTCAGCCATGCGGTGTTGGCGTCCCATATAAAGTGGAGGAAGATGAGCACGGATGTTAGCCCAGGGCCGGTCTTCCTCAGCAAAAAGGGGAGGATTGGCAACAGATGTTAGCTCAGGGCTGGTCTTCCCCACAAAAAAAAAAAAAAAAAAAGAATTGAAAGTAATTGGTTCTGGGGAATGAGAACTGGAGATAGATGGGAGCAAGGTTGAATTTCAAAATATTTAACAACCAATCATGTATAGACATCAATTAATCCAATACTCTCTGTCCATAAACAACCAGCAAGGCCATGCTGGAGCATACCCACTGAATATCAGCCCTGGGGAGGGAAATCTGGAAGGAAATGGTGGGCTAGGAGATTGCTATTGCTCTGTTACAAGCCTTGGAGTACTATCTGACCTTTTAAATGGTATGTATGGATTATGTAAAATAAAAATGAAAATTAATTTTAAAAATAAATGCTTTGATTATATTTAGTCCTTTAAATCTATCAGATGGATCTGAAATTAAGAATTCCTTATGTGACATATACACACAAAATAAAATGCTAGGAAGTATTTGAAACAAGAGTCCATAGGGGAAAAATTTTTCTGCTGTTTAACAGGACTGCCCAACAACCAAGGTGCTTATTTTATAATAAATAAATATTTTTACCTCTGTTTAGAGCTAGAGGCTGAATAATACACATCAAATTCTTCTAGGCAAAGTGAATTGAATTAAAGAGATAAAGCAGTTTTCCTCTTGAGGAAACTGTTAAGTAATTGCATCCTATTAGGTGTTAATTTTCAACAGGTGCTGCTTAAATGTAACATAGTATCATCCTTGTATTTAATAAGGTCTCTGAGTTGAGAATCCGTGTGCCAAATTTTACACCAATTCATTTATATTGGATGGAGTTACTACACCTCCCCCAAAACAAATAAAGATAGACATGCTATTTAGTAACTGTAAGGGGCACCACATTAATTATCATTCTTAATTTCCCTCTAGAAATCATTTCTGTCAATAATTCTATTTCAGCTAAGATGAATGGGAGGCAAGGGCATTAGGTGTAAGTAGCAGACTGCTGACAAACTGGTTTGGGGACTACAGCAGAGATTAGATATGAAGTTATGAAATGGAGGAAAAGTGTCTTCCTTTTTGTGGTGTACAAACATAAAAAAAAAGGCCAATAATCTTTCCTAACACTGAATTATTATTGGAAATATATAGTATCTATGAATACAAAGGCTTTTATAGATTTTCAGCAAGGAAGAGTTTTTGTTTTCTTTATTTCAATGGATTATCAAAGGAAATTTTCCCTCTTATCCTTTGGAATTTAAGGGCAAAGGCTTGAGGAAACACATAAGAAGAAAAATTCAGAAATAAAAAGGTATAATTGGACACTGAAAACAATATGAAATTTGCTGTAGAAAAATATTAAATATCAAGCAAAAATAAAAATAAAATAGCAATATATGTGTGAGTTACAAAGTAATACAAAATTATTAGACATTAAATTATTTTATTCAATTCAATTAATATTTAAAAGATGGAATGGAGATAGAACATGGTCCTGCCCTTATGATAAATTTAATTTAAAAGTGAAGACAGACACATAGGCAAATAATTTTTTAAATAACCAAATAATTATTGGACTCTGTGATTAATTCTGCCTGACACTGGATCAAGAATGACTTTATTCGGGAAAAATCTATTTGAAATATGTATACCTGACCATTAAATAGAGACAAGAAGAAAGACAGATGCAACAGCAAGAAAGAATCAAAGTGCACAGCATATTGAAGGAAGTACAAATAGTGTGACATGGTTAGAATTCATAACAACCTTTGTCTAAAGAGAGCACATATTGAAAGAAAGTAATAGTCTAATACATTTGTTGCTGTTTCCTGATATTTCTTGAACAATTAGATAAATAATCTATTCTATCGGAATTATGGCTCCAGTTCATGTTTACTTGTGCTTTACATTTTGTACGGAGTCGTTACTTGCACCCCAAATAGAAATCCTATTACCTAACTTGTATGGCAAGATTCTTTCCCTGACCATATCCTTGCACCCACCAAGAGAATCTAATGCACTATCTCAAAACAAAGGCACATGCTATCAGAAGGCTTTACAAATTTTCTTCCTTTTTCTATCTTGTACCAACTTATACCATATTATCAAAATATGACATGAACCATGCAAAACTAAATTTGTAACTTAGTTCTTTTTCCACCACAACAACTAAGATACAATTATTGTCCTTAGTGCATTAAACTGCTATTTCAGGGATTTTTAAGAACTACAGACATTAGAATTAGTTGTGAGAGGGCCTGGGTGCTAGTTAGCACAGATAAAATAAAGACGACTATTTTTTGGCGCATAATTTTCATCCCCTTAGAAAAAGTCGATCCTTTTCCAAGTGTATAAAAATATCCTTGAGGGGCCGGCCCAGTGGCGCAGTGATTTAGTTCGCAGTCAGCAGCCCGGGGTTCGCAGGTTCGGGTCCCGGGCACCAGTAGACACACTGCTTGTCAGCCATGCTGTGGCAGCGTCACATATAGAGTGGAGGAAGATGGGCACGGATGTTAGCCCAGGGTCAGTCTTCCTCAGCAAAAAGAGGAGGATTGGCGACGGATGTTAGCTCAGGGCTGGTCTTCCTCACAAAAAAATATATATATATCCTTGAAAGTTTTGCATAACACCTGTTCGTTATTATGGCTCTGTCATCCTCCCTGCCTTGACATAGTGCAGCCAATATTTATAATTTCACATGATAATTCTCTGTGTTTTATCTACATTGCCAATAAATCCAAAATGTCAATAAAAATTGAACTGACTTTTTGGAGGTACATATTTTGGCTATTGCTTAAATAAAGGTGACTCCCAACTTGCCAACTTTTTTTTTTCTTTGGTGAGGAAGATTGGCCTTGAGCTAACATCCGTTGCCAATCTTCCTCTTTTTGCTTGAGGAAGACTGGCCTGGAGCTAACATCTGTGCCAATCTTCCTCTATTTTGTATGTGGGTCGCCACCACAGTATGGCTTGATGAGTGGTGTAGGTCCGCACACGGTATTCGAACCACCGAACCCGGGCCACTGAAGTGGAGTGTGCAAACTTAACCACTACATCTCCAGGCCAGCCCCCCAACTTGCCAACTTTTGATAGCAGAATTTTCAATCCTTGCTTTTGTTATCTTGATCTCATAATTAAGATCTCCACAAATCTCATAATTATATTGGCTATGATATTGTTAACACTCCTGACTCTGAGTTATGGGAACTGTTCCTTCTTCAGCACTTACATTCTAAGACTTTCAGAAGCATTCATGCTCATTAAATGTTTTCAATATTAGTAACCCCAATTTGAATGCCAAGTATTTGACAGTCATC
This sequence comes from Tapirus indicus, assembly GCA_031878705.1. Lineage (NCBI taxonomy): Eukaryota > Metazoa > Chordata > Mammalia > Perissodactyla > Tapiridae > Tapirus > Tapirus indicus. Next base: position 20,537,491 of record CM062918.1, read on the forward strand.
TGAACGGCCTTCCAAAATAACCATGTGTATACTTACTCTGGTTCTAAGGGAAAAATGTCCCAATCATTACTTTCCTTGAACTAGGAATTTCCAGCTATAAAAATAACAAGTGGACATATCTTAACAACCTTTAAATCAAAGTACATACATACCTATACCTTCTGAATAAATTGTGAACACAAATATCTTAAACAAAATTTAAGAAATCGAAAATGTTTCTAATATTTTAAATGTGGAATTAGATCATCAACCTTGTATCCAGATTTGTTTGTCAAACATTTGCCAAAGCTTCCTAGGTTATTGAAAAACTAACTTCATATAAGGCAAGTGATGAACATGTCAACTTACATTAATTTGTGAGCTGATTTTTATCCAAATCATTCCTTATTATAAATATCATCATTTTAAAAGTATAAGGAAAGGAGTACATTGTTATTGTTTTCATTGATTCATTGCCTGGATGTTCGTTCCAGCAAAGCAAAGAACAAACTAGGCTTTCGAAAATAAATCATCTACTCATTATCAGATATCTATGGAAATAAGTTTATATTTTAATGTTTAAACAATCATGCTCTCATCTAGAATCATATGAGAATTAGGAACATAAAAACTCTTGCCAAACTCTGACGGAAGCACATTAGGATAGCTAATGTCAGTTATGACACTTAGAAGCTTAAAACAAAAAGGATTTATCTCCCAACCAAGGAGGATCAACAAGACTGTACAACTTTCACCTTCCTCTAAGCCATCCAAGGCTAGTGTTAAGAATGCTTGCCCCCTCTCTCATCCACAATCAATACAAAAGAAAATATGATACTCAAAGAACCTTTTCAGTGACATATTCTCACATGCAATTTAATTGGTTTTCTGTCATAGAAAAAAAACTAAAGTCCACTTAAAATTGAACTTTACCATTTTTTTAAAAGGAAAGCTAAAAAAAATTCAAAATTTTGAAATTTCCAGATGCCAAGGTCCAGGAAACCCCATGGTTATATTTTTTTAAAGGTATAAAATATTAATAGAAAACAACTAGAAATAACTGATATCATAACTAAACTGAATGGTCAAGGAAAGGACTATGAAAGTAACTAATGTTATAAAAGGAGTCGAGAAATCCTGAAATCCTAAACTTTATTATAAGAATACAGTAGCAATCAGAAGTGAGGCTCAGGAACATTTTTATATGATTATTTTACTGGAATTTATAATGAAAGTGCCTATTATGTTCTACTGTGTTACCACAGGGAATATAATAAATAAAAGAGACAAGCCCCATGCCCTCAAGGAAATTGCCACGCATGCTTCTCATCATTTCCACACGGCAAGAGCTAAAAAATCATTAGATATCTAAGACACCTCTACACTACAACATTGTGACTGGCATTTTTATTTCTCAATAGCAATGGAGTTATTTTCAGTTAACAGGAAGAGGAAGGAAGGAAGAAGAGAGGAGAGGAAAAGAGAAAATAGAGAAGAGATAAGAAGGAAGAGAAGCAGAGGGGAGGGGAGGGAAGGGTGGGGAGGAGAGGGAAAAAGAGGAGAGGAGGGGAGACGAGGAGAGGACAGGGAAGAGGAGGAGAGGAGAGGGGAGAGGAAGAGAAAAGAACTTTACTTCTAAACAAGCAACTATGCTACCAAGTTTTGTGTGAAACTTGTAAACAGTGATGTTTGCTTTTATTGAGTTTTTCCTACCAAACATCTCCCAAACATGATAAATTGCAAAAGGATTTAGCAAATGAAATCTTCAAATGTGTTTTTTAAAGAGCTATCTTTATGAGTATCAAATATTATCAAGCTGTTCAAATAAACATTTACACACAATTCAAAGTTTAAGTACCTTAAAAAACCTTTTATCACACTTAACTTTAGCATTAAAGTAAATAGGAAACTATCAACTTTCTAACATTGTTCAACAATTTTAAGAATTTTACAATTATATCTCTAACAAAGACATTTTAGCAAAAAATATTTGAATTCCTCTAAAGAAGCAAAATTTGAAAGGAGAATTTTACTTGAAATCCTCAATAGCTTTATGCTAATATTTTATGCTAATTAAAAACAAAATTCTTATACTAGTAACACAGGATTTCTCTTATTTGGAAACATTTTAATTTTCCATTGTTATTAAATTATTTAAAAGTCACGTTACTATAATTACAAACAATATTTTATACATTATTCTTTAACATGGACCCATGGACAAATGATCAAAGTTAAATCACAGAAGGATTATAATTAGTAAAACTGAAAATGATCCCTGAAATTGGAGCTAAATATTCTTTAGCTAATGAAGCACATGGGCAGCTGTAAATTAGAAGACAGACTGCTGTCTTCTTGTCATAGCAAGCCCATGCAACTCTTCAGTACAGTACTTAATAAACAACATACAAACACACTTAACACACATTTAAAAAAAAAAAAACTTTTTAGAGTCTAATGTAATAATCCCAGGGGAAACATATATTGCTTTATTTGGGTTTTTGTTTCATATGAGGAGACAGACATAACTCAGCATTTAGAAATATGACTTGTTATGCCCAAATTCATCTTACTCGTAAAAATACAAACAGACATAGAAATGGTGTTGGATACTCTATATGTCTCCTAAAATTACTTCTACAATGTAAAGAAGTTACAAACAGCTGGCATAAAGAAACATTCAGTTTTGTTTTTCTGATCAAGCTTTGCTTCTAGATAAAGTAAATACCATATGAAATTGAGTGTTTGAGAATTATGACAGTGTTCTTGGAAGGGAAGACTTGATACCACTTCAGATCTGGACTGAAATGTTAGGCAACAAATGAAAAAGAGAACTAGAAACTTAGAGGCCATTCTCTCATTTCTTTTTCTTCTCCAGAGTCGAATGCTTTCTTTTCAACTATTATTAGCTTATACCAGTCACAACACACATTTTAGTCAACCCTAAAGCTTGCAAATTCCTTTGAAACATAAGAATTTGAAATTCATTAAAGTGATATTCTCATTCACTTTTCTGCTGATCCCCCAATCTATAGTTTTTATTTTGCCCTCTGATCGACACTATACATAGCTAATAGTACTGTACCATGTTCCTCTATTACTATTCTTGTAGCATTATTACTCTGGCTCCTTATAAAATTAATCAAAATGTTCTTGTAAACTCCCCAGCCTTTGAGTATAATATAAATTTACATTATTGTTCAATAACCCCCCTCAGAGTGACCCCAGCTATTTATGAGAGTCCCTTGGTTATATTCAGGGATACTTCAGAGGTGTCTTTTTGTACTCAAGGATATTTCTTTCCCTCCAGCCTCCCCACCAGGTAGCCCCACTGCTGCCATTGCTGCTGCTGATCCTCCTAAGACTACAGCTCCATTTTTCACAGCTCTCCTCAATGGAGGACCACCACTATTACCACTCTTTTGGCATCAAGGGCAAGGTCAGAACTATCCCTTGGGTTACTCTATTCCAGGTCTGACATAAGCCCATCCCAATTCCCTATGGTTCAGCAAAGACCAAACTATACATTTAAGATACATATATTTTACTAAAAATTGGGGTAAAATGAAAGGTAAATACACCATAGAGAATTACTTATAAAGACTACTGGATGTCACTACTCTCAGAGTCAACAGGCTAAGAGCCTTCTTCAGTAGTCTTCATCAGGCCTTCTCCCATAAATCTCCAATGCTGTCACAACAAGTTAAGAACCAGCTTACTCACAACACTGGGATTACTTTGAGTATGTTTATAGTTCCAAGCACATAATGAAACAATCACAATGAGACAACAGGAAGACTTATTTTTTTCCTTCAACAGGGTCTAAGTCTGTCTCCTTAGATCTTATCCCTGTTTCAGGAAACCCTCTTAGATGATAGGGAGAAAGTACATTCTTTTCAATCAAAACCCCTCTACCTTTCATAAGAGTATACTCTTATTCGGTTTAAAGAAGATTATTATTCAGTCTGTAAAATATCACCAACTATGGAAAATCACAGCCTAAACTGCAAATGACTACAGTTGAAAGATGAAATCAGTTCCATAGCATTTTCTCCAGTGGGAGTTGGGGAACTTGCACATAAAACTATCAATACAGTCACAATTTATACCAAGAAAAGCTATACTTAATCTCTTAGTCCATGACATCTGCATTCAGGTAACTTCAACCTTCCCTAAGACTATTGCTTTTCTCATGCATAACTAAAAGGATTATGTTGAGAATTTTGCTTCTATCCTTGAAACACCCCTTTTTCTGGCTGCCATATCCATAGAGGGCAGCTAGAGGGGGGGATGATTAGTTTTAAGGTGAGGCAACTTATACACCAAGGTGCCCAGCACATGATATAGCTTTTAAAATTAACATTCTTAAACTAGTCTTCAGGACCATCCAAAAACTTCCTATTACATAATGAATCAGTATCTCACAATTTCTCTACATGCTAGTTAAGGTAATCTTCATGATCCAACATAACTTGCTGATTGTCATATCACTCCTTCTATCTGGAATCCTACCCTATCTTCTCTACAAGTCTATACTCTTTTAAAATTCTTTAAAATTCAAGTCCAGCCAATGTTTGTTGAGTGTCTTCTCAGCGCTTATTCCCCCTTTCCCCTTCCTAATAGTTCTTTGTTTACATGTGAGAAACAGGTTCTTCTGAGGAATTGACTTGCTATCCCAAAGGCAGTGATGGAGCATATATGCATTCTACCTGCCTCTAGTCACAGTAATTGGTTCAGAGATTCAGGGGTGCTCAGAGAATTCCAGACTTCATCCCAGGAGGACATCCTCTGGAGAGAGAGACAAGCGTATATTGTCTAGAATTCTGAAATCATTATTTCAGACACCAAAAGAGGGGTGCTTGACTGTGATGCCAACATGCTAAGGAGAGAAGAGCCAAAAGACTGAAAAGAAATGGAGCCAGACCCTGATAATATTATGTACCTCATGATCAATCCTTTTCAAAAGCCAGAACTACCTTTGAATTCTTCTGCTACAGAAGTTAATAAATCTCCTTTATTTTATAAGTCTGTTGGACTTGAGTTCCCTGTTACTTGCAATGGAAAGAATATTATCTACTACACATAGTGTAAACCCGATCTTCTTCAAGAAGCTTTTCATTCTTGATCTCACCCGACTGTTTCTCTTCTACTTATCTTTTCCTCAGCTGTTAAGCAGCAGAATACTAGGTTAATCTGCAATAATCCACACTAATAGCAATTTAAATTACAGAAAATTGGTTTCAGTATTTAAAAAGTTCCTAATTAGATTATAAGCTTCTGAAGGCATAAAGAAAATCTTCTGTTGCATTTTTTTCTTTCAAGAACCATATACCATGTTTCTCTCTAAAACACAAATTCAGTAAATGCTGAATGCCAATAAATGTGGTGAACAGTGAAGATGGTACAATTTTGTTTTACAGACAATGAGTTAGTAATATACATCTCATGATTAATAGATTATCTAACACACCCAAAATTGAGAGATGTTGAACTTGCCTGGTCACTTAGTCATTTCCTTCTTTAACTGATGCTAAAACCATAAATATTTAGTGTCTGACAGAGTTTCCTCCAACTCTATATTCACCAATTTCATCGTTTTGTCTCAATATTTTAGTGACAGCTTGCTTCAGTATGGAAGAATAAAATGAAGAGTATAGGTCCTGGCTAAGTACCAAAAACATCAACTTGTAATTTTACCACCAATCTTCACAAATTGAATCACCCAGAAGGGCAACTGCAATAAGACAAATGCAGTGCTCATAGGAAATTTTATACACAATTGTCTAAAATTGTTATGCCAACTAGAATAGCAAAAAAGGCCTGCTAAACTAGCTCAATATTTCAACAATTTTATTCCAGACATGAATAAAACACAGGTGACTAAGAATGCTAATCCATGGGGCTAAAGTCCAGTGGTAACACAGAGTGTTCTTCTAAATCCCCTTAATATTCCTTCTTGAATTGTTGCAATCATTGAATTGCTAAAGTGTGTTTGAATACAGTGGTATTTGTTTCCTAGATCAGAAATCAAATACACTGAAGTTTTGGAATGCTTAAAATCCTTTGCTTTGCAAACAATCAAATCTCTTTTAAAGATAAGGTTTTGCTCAGCAAAGATCTGAACGACTGCAATTAGCCTTTCAACACCACTGTTTCCAGCACGTGGCTTCCTGACAGATGATGCTCCACCTCTGTGCATCACTGGTTTGTTTTGTTTCAGTCTCCTGTGCTAATTTCTATCACCAGAAGCATGAAAACTTGAGTAAAATACTCTGGGGTCTCCTGAGTATTTATAAGGGATAGCAGATTAGTCTAGGATTTGATTCCAAATATCACAAGTTGATCATTTTGCTTGTGATAAAACCATCCATTACACATTTACGTAGTAGTGAGTGTTTTTCACAAGGCATCACTTAGTTTTCTTCAGAACATCAAATCCTCAATACAGACAATGAATGTAATGGCTGAATTGTTCAAAAGTCAAAATAGGTTCTCAAATGCTGTATTGAGTTTATAATTTGGATTTATACATTTCTCTTTCCAGATTTTATAATGCATTGAATCTCATAGCAATCCTTTTCTTTTCCTAATGAGTCTCAATTCAAAAAATATTAATTGAATACCTACACTGTGCCAAGATCTAAGCACAGCAATAAGGGGACAATGGTGAACAGTATAGCAAGTCCCTGCTTTCAGGGAACTTACTGTCCAGTGTGCAGTTCAGATATATAAAGAAAGTAATTTCAATACAATCTGAGAAATGTCTTAGAAGAGGAAGATCAGGATGCTATAGAAGTATACGAAAGGGGTAAGCATATTACCTATGTCTGGCAGAATCACAGAAGACTTCCCAGGGAAATCATGTCTAAATCAAGAACTTAAGGTTGAGTAGGATTTAGCAAATAAATTGAGGAGAGTGACAGTGCTAGAAGAAGAATACTGCAGGAGAGAACACTACTAGCAAAGGACTAAAACAAGATCTTTAGGCAACAGAGATTTGATATTGTGTATAGTTCTGGATTAACAAAACCAAACCGAATACACAGAAATGCAAATTTTCTGACTTTTGAATCTTCACTTTGGTACATACCATATTCATCTCTGAAAGCTAGAGCATTCAGGGTCAGGGCCAGAACCACAGATAAGCAAAATAGGGTGCTGGATTTGGGGCTCTCCCATTGTTTCATTGCATAAATTATACCTGTTTGTGTGGATTCTTTTGGTTAATAGTTCTAATAGGTGAACATCTAAAAAGAAAAAAATATGAATTAATTAACTTCCATTTGTCCCATATCAAAGACTAAAATCCATTATTTGCGTGGAACAGTCTCAGATTAACCTACTGCTACTTTATACTAAGTGTTCCGTGGGAGTGAGCAGGCCACTCAGGGAAGAGAAGAAGAAAATTCATATTTAAGTGCCTACTACATGCCAGTGTATTTTATAAATGCAGTCTTATTTAATTCCAATTAGGAAGGTTTTATTATTCGTATTATATATATGAGGATACTGAAGCTTGTGATGTTTAAATTACTTGTTTAATTAAACACATAAAATCTGTTATATATACTAGAATTTTAAATCACTGGAACACCAGTGATAAACTTGTGCAGCTAAGTTAGCCCATTTGTTGCACAACCTTCACAATAAACCATGTAAATGAAGTTCTTATGATGGGGTCATTGATTAGGAAACTTGTTGCTCGGATTTGTATATTTTAGATGCAGGCTTGCATATAACTTCAACATAAAATTTTCAAAGTGTGTACACTACCACAGTCCCCATGTGCCACACCCTGTGCACACACGTGTATTTATTTGACACATGCTCTCTACAAAGCAAACTGCCAATTGTAAAACAAGTGAGCAGGCAGCGTGTGAGTTCACGACAACATATCATGGACTGTGCTCTTATTGAAAATCATTTGTACATGTTTAACTCTAATGTTTATGACAAAGATGAGAGGTGTTAAAAGGTGCTTTTTCTCAAATGGCTAGCAAGTTAATTCAACAGCTATACATTTTCCTTTCATCCATCCTGATTGAGAGGTCAATATTATTATATAGTAACTTGTTTATATACATGGTTCTGTATCACCCACTAATATTTTCACTGATATACTTGTTCTGTTTGCATTTTTAACTATTAATTTCAATGTTCCCTTGGTTATTCTATTGTGGTTATTCTTCAAAATATACATTATAATCATTTTGTCAAGTTTTACTGACAAAAATTATGTTTGAATTTTGACTAAAATTACAAGGAATTTTTAAGTTGTTTAACTTTGGTGAAATGAAAAATAATAAGGTAGTAATGACTTATTTATTATGGAATTCTATCTGCAATATATTATAATTTTTCTCCTTTTGAATAAAAGAAACAGAAAGTCATATTGCCTATGGAAGTTTTACGAAGTATAATGTTCTGATTCAAAATACATCAAGGACCAATTTTACTAGGCAATACAACTTAGCCAAAAAATAAGATGGTTTGTATTATGGAACTTTCGTCCTGAAGAGGAGTCAAGTAATTGAGTATATAATTAGAACTTTATTCCTCTGAATGATTGCAATGAAAGATGGCTCTACCTTTTCTGGGGGAAGAAACTTGGAGGAAGTTAGCCTTACTTTGATGAATATCTTTTCCTTAAATGCCTCAAGTTAAAGAGAGATTTTGACTGAACTAAGAAAGTAGGCCAGGAAGAATTAGGATTCCAGAAATTTATTATCACTCATGTTGCTACGTTTAGTGAGGTTTTGTTTACAATAACTTTAAAAATAGTTTTGAGATTTTTTTCTTTGTTTTAATATAGAGGTCCTGCAAAATTCCCCATGAAGTTTAATTCCACTGAAATCATAAATAGGATATGTTTATCAAATCTACTAATTGTTCCTTGTTCGTGTATAGAAATGATATCGATTTTGTATGTTGCTTCTTTAAAAAACCATTTCATGGAATTCACTTATCAGGTCCAACACATTTTCAATTGATCCTCTTGGTTTTCTCAGGTAGGTAACTTATTATCAGCACACCAATAATGATTTTGGCAACATCATTCCAAAATCTACACATTTTTTATCTCATTTTATAGCATTAGCTATCTCTTCCAAAAAAAAAAAAAAAAGCAGCAGCAGAATGACAGCAGTGATTAGCTTTGTCTCCAGCACAGCATTTGCCAAGGTTATATGAGCATAGTTTTAGTTACATGGCAAGTCAATATAGTATTATTATGTGGAAAAATATTCCATTATCATATAAGTCTGGAAAAAATGTTAGGTCAAGTAACTCAGGCCTCCCGAGTGAAAAAAAAAGCTTAGAATTTTTAAAATAATGCTTATTGTGAATCTCCTAGAGTCTAATATTGTGGGCTGTATTCCCAAATTATTCAACCAGTTCAGCTCACTAATTCATCCTAAATTGTGAGCACATTAAAAACATATATAAATTAATTTAATTTTCAAATAGTTAACCCTACCAAATCATAATTTCTCCACAGATTTGAGAAACCACTTGTAATATAAAATTTACATTCCTTGTCCATTATTATATAATATTTGTTGTTGTCTCTATCAAAGGCATTTTTCTTTATGTTTATTATAGATGTTCTGGTTTTTGGTTTATTTTAGTTAGTTTTTACATATTAATCCTTTATCAAGCCACCTTACAAGAACTTTCATTTATAGTTCAGTGCCCCTTGGATTTAAACTTTAGCCAAATAAAATGACCTAATTTACTTGATATTATTATAACTAATACAATTTCATGTTTTGTATTAAACACTTTGTTTAATGTATTTATATTTTTAATCACTTTGTTTTTTAAGTATCTCCTATAAACAGCATATGGTCTTGTAAAAAAATATTTGACTTCAACTGCGATAATGTGTTTTAATAAGTAAATTTATCTCATTCATATTTATTATTTTATTTTATTTCAGTCAAGTTTTCCTAAAATACTTTTTCCTACTTTTATATTCTCCAGTGCTCTAGAAGAAATGTATCTTATTTTTAATTTTATTCATGATTATTTGTAAGGTTAAATAACATTTTCAAAGTATACTACTCACTTATCAGAATCAAGTGTTAATTGCTATCTTTTGGAACCTGCTTTTCTGACAATAAATTTCACATACTTAGCCCTAAAATTTTTGCCTTTGCATTTGGCTTATTACCAAATGTGTGCCTCTTTTGATATTTTAACTAGTATCTGTATACAGAGCATGAAACGAAATGATTACCTCAAGATCTACATATTTCTAAAAGCAAATTACTATAACATATCATTCAATTACAAAAAAACAAGGAGTTGGAATAAAAATGAAATATAAGAAAATAATCAAGTATATATTCTATCTTGGTTTAATTAACAGTGTAGTTTTAGAATTATTTTAGGTTATATTATTAATCTCAATTTCATATTGAATTTGCATTTTCTTTGTATTTTCCACTTCTTTCCCTCTTTCTTTCTCTCCTCATCTTCCTTTTTTCCTTCTTTTTCTTCTCCTTTCTCCTCTTCTTTCTCTTCCTGATACACACTTGTGTCTCTACTTTGGCCTCACTTTCTTCCCCCATGCTCTCACACACAATCTGAGACCACTCACACAGATAGCTGGGCTGCTTTAAGACTTTTCTTTAAATAAACCTGTACTCAAAAGTAGCTATATTTCTATTTTAATCCTTTGACTAATAACCACAAAGACTGATATTGACTACTTAATGCAGAGCAGCTGTAAAGGTGGTCGTGAGGGAATGGAAAGATGTTGCTTCATTCACCTGTTATCTCAGGAAATAGTACTATGTCATGGGGTGAAAAGAACTATGGCAGTAGTCACAAGCTTGAATGATATCCCTGACTTTGCCAAGAAAGGTCCACTAGGACAGGAACAAAGAATTCCTTATTCTCACCACTGAAGCTCCAACACCTATCCCAGTTCTAGCACAATTATAAAGTTAAAATTTATAAAGTATAGTCTAAATCAGAACAATAACCAATATCACCACCAATATTCAACATTATTTAATGGAAGTGTTTAATGGAATATTTGTTTTCCTTAAATAAAATCAAGGTAGATATGAATGTATTGTTATGCTTCAGGTTGTTTTATGTGTGCCATGTGATAATTCCATTCTTCCTCCACTTTTTCTCTTCAAACTCTATGACACCTTTATTCCCATGAACAACATTGCCTTCATTTGATGAGGATGCATTATTTATATGCTGAGTCCACCTCTGTTCTTTTCTCATTAGCCAGTGACAATTAAACTAGTACTGCACGTTTTTATGATGTCAAATCAATGTTTAAATCTATTGAATAATGTAAGAAACTAAACTTTTATTCATGAAAATGTCTTTTAGTTGCAAATTTATTTTGCAAAAAAATAAATCATGTGTTTATAACAGATAAAATAATTTTTAAAAAGTGTACATGTGATTATTGTTTTCACTTTGACATTAAGACATACCATCTTAATGGCAGCTCTACTTATTTTACCAGCACAATAAAATTAAATAGTGTTAATTTAGGTGATCATTTTACATCTATGAAATCATAAATATTTATGCAAATGCAGGAATTGAAATGATAATGCAGAATGTGATTACATTAACTTTTAAATTATTATTAAAGTAAAATGCATAAAATTTAAAATTTCTATAGAGTACTCATGAACCATGAAATTGCGTCTTCTGACCACAGTTTGAGAAACGGTGCACTATACCATACTGAGGATTAAAGGAATGAAAGGCATAAATGATTTCGATGTGAGAATGAACTAAGGATAGGCAGGTTATAGCTGAGATGTCAATGAACCAGACATCTGCTAGAAGTCTCATTTTGCTGAAAATTTCATCTCTCAGCTATGTGATGAAGCAATGAGGGACTATTTCTCTGGACTTAACTTTGACCAAAAAGAAAGAACTGGTTCATGAAATTCAAGTTACAGGAACCTTGGGGGAAAGTCAACTTGTCATCTTAGTGCTTGAAATAGTCAAGAAAGGAAACACTCAGCATAGTCTGACAGGTACCTTTAGAAAGCAGATTTTAAAAATTTTAGAGAGTAGATCTGAGTGATTCCACAACCTTAGTCTTTTAAAAGGAGTGGAGGCCTTGAAAAACAAATTCTGATGAGAAAATTATAAATGGCTACAACAAGGTAGAAATAAAAGGGAAAGCTGTATGAAGGAAACTAACATAACTATGTACATTTTGCCACATTTACTGTTATAGAGGGAAAGAGAAAGGATTATATTTTGAACAACTTTAATATGAAAACAAGAGCTAAGTTGTTTACATAGAGCTGTTTCTATATCCATGTTACTGATGAGGAAACTAAGGCTCAGAAGATTAAGGAGAGTTCAGAAATATAAAGTTGAGTATAGAGTTATTAAGATAACTAAAAAGAACTGTCAGCCGTGTGAAAAGCATTTTTAAAAAAGAGAAATGGTTAATTCTACTACTTGATGCTGATCATTTTATATTAACCAAAAAGAGTAAATCAGCATAATAGTTAATGCTCACATTCTCTATGATGAAAATGTATCTTCATACTAGTAAGGATAAACCAAATGCAAATAAAAGACACTACCTATAATAAGAGGTAAATTTAAGTGTCCATAGATAGATAAATTATATTCTACATAAGCAAAAACATCTGTCAATATGCTTGCCCTGCCTTTGTCCCCTCCTCAGCAGTGTACACCTAACAAAAAACCCAGCCAACCACGGGCAACTAGTAACTAAGTAGATTCTCTCTTTTTAAGAACATAAATTAAGAGACAAATAATAACTAGTCAGATAAAAGTAAGCAGTAGAACTGAAGAGTCATTTTAAGTCAGGCCAGGGGCAGCATTTTGGCAAGTCTGAGCCATTTGCACACTGATATCATGGAGGAGCAAATGCCAGGAGTAGCCAAAGAATGCAAGTCTGATAGCATAAGACAATAAGATATGCATAGAGAGAAAAGCACAGATGAGAGACCAGATAGCGCAGGAAAAGCAGGGAGTAGCCTCAGTTACTGTCTTTCCAATTCCAGGCCTCATGTGTCCAGGCTGTCCTTAGTTTCTCATCCTTGGATACCTAAACAAGACACCATGTGTAATGGATACCTTCTGGGTTGTCTGATATCACCTCTACTTCTGAAAACTCCACTCTACCTCCTACCATCTACACGATTAAAAGGGTAGTCATGTTCATACAATATAATTTCACCTCCTGACAATACTAATTAATCCAGACATGGAAACCTTAACTAAGTGAAACAGAAACCCTTTCTGCATAGAATATGGAATAAGTAATTTCAGCCTAAAGTAGGCCACTTTATAAAATAGAGAGGATATAAATTTGAGAGTTATTGGGAGTAACCATTACCTGCTTGTGAACTAGAAAACATAGAAACATTCTCTCCTAAGGAGAAGGGGAAGGAGGAGGAGGAGGAGAAAAAGAAAAAAGGTGGTGTGAAGAGGAAAACAGAGATAACAGAGAGAACTTTTTTGATTTCCCTTCAAATGGACTAAAATATGGTTCATTTCTGAGATACAAGTGTATCTCTGCCCTTGGGTACCACAAGACAACCCCTGTTCTGCATATAATTACATTACCAATGTAAGAAGTATCTGGATGATGCTGCTGACTGAGAAGAATGCTAGAAAATTATATAGAGGTCAATATTTTTCTGATTTCCATGGAAAGTTTAATGTACATACTGAAATTACACATCACAAAGCATTCCATCAATTCCCAGCAAAATTCCAAGACATATAATTAGACAGATGGCTCATGAACACCTAGAAAAGGAAGTGGCAATCACCAAGAGCCACTTTAAGTTCACTAAGAATAAATTATACCGAATTAATTAAATTATATAGACATAGTAAATCTGCATTTCAATGAGGCATTTAATGCAGTGTTCTGCTGATGTCTTTTTGAACAAGATAGATGTGGAGAGGATGTTTATAAATTACATGGATATGTGTTAGTTGAACAACTATTCTCAAACCATAATGATCATATGGCTCATTTTGTAACCTGTTGTGAGCCTTATTCACAATTTTGAGTTAAAAAAAATGGACATAGACATAGAAAAGATGTGCATCAATTTGGAGACACAGCCAATATTGAATGACAGACTCATGATTGAAAAATCAATTTTTTTCATTATAAAGTTTGGAATAATTGATCAAATTGGGCAAGAAGAAATTCTAGAAGATAAAAACAAAGACTAATACTTCAGTTTAAAAAGTAAACCTCATCAATACAGGATAGCAAAGATTATGAATAGGAAAGAAATATCCATGTCCTTTGAGGAATGGGACTATACCTTATACTTCCATATTCATAGTTCTTAACACAATTCCTAGAAAACAGATGTTAAAGTTAGACAATTTTTTAATTAATGAGATTTAATATGAGCCAACAAATATAGTGCACACATACCATATTTATATAAAGACAGAATTTAGCAAAAGAGTCAACAATATCCCTGTACCTTACATTGATAAGAACATAAGTGGAGCATTGCATCAGCTTGGGAGCCATATATTAATTAAACGGAACACTGATAAATTGTAGTGGTTTCAGAAGAAGGTAAACAAGAGGGTAAGAAAAACAGGACTTCAGTATTAGTCAAAGTTCTCCAGAGAAACAGAACTAATAGGATGATCTATATCAACATCTATACCCATATGTATATCTATATCCACAGAGAGAGAGAGAGATTTTAAGAAATTGGCTAATGCAATCCCACAGTTGTGGAGACTGGCAAAATCTGCAGAGTAGGCTGGCAGACTGGAGACCCAGGGAAGAGTTGATGTTGCAGTTCAAGTCTGCTGGCAGTCTACTGGCAGAATTCCCTCTTTCTTGGAGGTCAGTCTTTTTCTTAAGGCCTTCAACTGATTGGATGAGGCCCACCCACATTATGGAGATCAATCTGCTTTACTCAAAGTCTACTGATTTAAATATCTTCAAGCAACACCTAGATTAGTGTCTGGCCAAATACCTGGGTACCATGCCCAGGCAAAGTTGACACATAAAAATAACCATCACAACTCCATTGTCACATGATAAATGGTTAAGAGGAAGAGGAATATTTAACCTAGAAAAGAGAAAAGCTAGGGAAATATATGGCACCTGTTTTAAAATATTTCAAATTTTAAAATAAAGAGAGGATTAGACTTAGCCACTATAACTCTGAAGTGTTATCTTAAGATATAGGGTAAAAATTACAAATGAATCTAGAGAAGAAAATTTTTAACAGCTAAACTACCTAATTTAGATGAGAAGTAGGATCCACATAAAGAAAGAAATATGTGGCGACGTCTCAATCCTCAGGGAAATTTACAGTTTAATTATGGAGACAAAAATGCAGATACAAAGTGAAACTAATTCATTCACTGCACAGATATTTAGTAATTACATATGCCATGTACTTTCCTACATATTAAGAAATACAACAGCAAACAAGAAAATTCCCCTGCCCCCATGAAGCTTATACTGTAGTGAAAATATACAGAAAATAAATAAAATATATAGTTGTAACATATAGCATGTTAAAAGTGACAACTTCTAGGGAGACCAAGAGTCTGGCTCCTGGTTTAAAAACCTATGTGTGATTTTTCAGGCCCAATTATAGGTAATTACAAAGGCTTTACCTGGCAGGCCTCGTGGGGGAAAGCTTCCCTCCCCACCCCAGACTTGGGGCACAGTCAGTGCATTGCAGTCTGCAGGGAGCTGCTGTCAAGTCTCAGGCCCCCTTGGCCAGCCATGTTCTTATGCAAATCTACATTCCTAGCCCAGGCACCTTCCTTCCAAGGCTTCTTTATTGCGAACCTTCAGCCAAGGCTTTCTCCAGGTTCCTCTGCCTACAACTCCTTATGGGGGATGGAGGTAGGAGACTTCAAAGACACTTTTCTCCACTCTGAATCAGTACTCAATACTTTTCCACTCCTGGTCTTTTTCTCCCTCTCCACATCAACCCCTCAGGTCCATAAAACTGCAGGAACTTTTTGTTCAGGGCTCCCTCAGCAGTGAGACAACCCCCACAGCTGTGCTGATCTACCTGCCCCTTGACCAATGTGCTTTTCCATGGGGAAAATGGAACAGGGGGGAGTCCATGCTTTCTCCAGTTTAACTTCTTGCTTATGCTGTACAAGCAAGTGATTAAAGATTTGACTGTCACTTTCATTTTGGCTTGTCTTAGTTGGCTACTCTGACATCTGACAGGTCAGCTCTCTCCAGATCAGCTGACCTCCAGAGAGACTATCTTAGTCAGTTCCAGCTTCTGTAACAGAATACCATAGACTAGATGGCTTAAACAACACATATTTATTTTGCACTGTTCTGAAGAGTGGAAGTCTGAGATCAGGATGCCAGCATGGTCAGGTTTTCGGTAAAGGCCATTTTCCTGATTTACCAATGGCCATCTTCTCATTGTATCTTCACATGGCAGAGAGAGAAATCATCTCTCCCATGTCTCTTCTTATAAGGGCACTAATCCCATTCATGAGGGTTCCACCCTCATGACCTAATTACCTCCCAAAGGCTCCACCTCCTAATACCTTCACATTGAGAGTTAGGATCTCAGCATATAAATCTTGGAGGGACACGACGTTCAGTACATAATGGAGATGAAATAAAATAAGAAAGAAAAATAGGCAGGGACAGGAGAGGGCGTACCATAATGTGGCCAGGGACCTAATAAGGTGATACTTGAGTAAACACCCAAAGGAGGTAAAGGAGAGAGCTTGGAGGGTATCTGGGGAAGAGCACTGTGGGCAGGGGAAACAGCAGAGACAAAGGCCCTGATGAGGACTCAAGCCCTGCTAGACACCAGCCAGATGCTGCATACCCAACCGTAATGGGATAGAAGAGGTGTTGCTGCCACAGTTCTTCCAGTCTATTTAGAAAAAGGATAGTTAGTTAGGAAGCTGTGGAAGTGCTGTGACAGAAGAAATATAGGTATGGTTTGGAGACAAAAAGTAGAGATGCCCAATGATCATGGAGTGGTCACAAGAGACACCCCAGAAGAAAGGATGGCTAATCAGAAACAAGAAGAACAGGAAACAAGGAGAAGGTTCAGACAGGGTTCCATGATGGCAAAAAAAATTAGTGATGGGTAAGGAAGTCATATTGCGCAACTCTAGGGGGCTCCACTCACATCATAGCCTTGGTATCATGCAGTGCACAGCTCTAAGGCCCTATATGATGGCCCTGAAATTAGAAGCTAAAAAGAACAATGGGGTATGGAGGAACCAAAAACATTCAATACAACTAGAGTATAGAGTGACTCAGGGAGAAAAATGGTGAAATCAAGAGGGAAGCAGAGAGTTATACAAATTTTTAAAAGTCACAAAAATATTTTAAACAAGAAATTAATATGACAAAATGTCTGATTGTTATGATGTGATAAGTGATTGTGGGGCAGCAAGGACCAGTTATGAGACTACTGTGAGAAATATTTTCTTGACTTGGACTAGGGTCTTGAAAATAGGGTTGAAAAAAAAACAAAGGTAGAAGCAAAAAGGGTTGGGAGTTGATGGAATGTGGGCGAGAGTGAGAAAAGTTAAGGATGATCCCCAAGTTTTGATTTGATAGCTGGGACAATGGTGACATTTCTGAACATCTGCTCTGGGGAACAAAAAAGGATGACTAGATACTGTACACAAGATGATCTCCTTTATTTGGACTTTATGCACTTGAAGTGCTTGCAGGAAATCCAAGTAGAAAAGTAATTAGAATGAAGTTTTAATAGATATTTCACAAAAGAAGGGTTCCTTGGTCAGATATGTCTGGGAAATACTATGTATTTTATCCTGCTCTTCAAGATCCATTCAGTTATTTATTCATTCAATCTATATTTTGTAGTTCCTACTTTGTGCCACTATGTTTCAATCTGGAATACAGAAGTGAATAAGATGAACATCATCACTGCCTTCAAAGAGCTTATAATCTATGAGGGATACATGAATTAAACAAATAATTGTTTAAAGTATAATTGGGATTTTACAAATGAGTAGTACGAAGTCCCAGGACTGCGTAAAACAGGGAGCCAAATCTAGCCTGAGGAGCCCCCATGTTACTCACACATTAAATGCATTTAAATCCTACTAAAGAGAAACCTCTCAAAATTATATAAATGAGAATTTCTAAGAGATGTTAGATTTTTTCAAGCAAGGAAGTTGTTTTATTTCCCCTGAAAAATATCTGTTCCATGTAAACAGCAAACTTTGCAATGTAGTTTGGAAAACTCTCAGGAAGAGAACAAGGGAAAATTTAACAAGTAGTAGAGTCTTCTTTGCCAGCATGTACTTTTCCTTTTCTGCAGAGAAAGAACAAGACCAAAGGCATGGAGGTAGGACACACAAGGCCATTTGGAGCACAGGAAGTAGAATACCCTGATTAGATAAGCAGCAGGCCCAGCTAAAGCAATTCTGATCAGTTGGGCACTAAAAGAGAAACTATAAGAGTTTCTTGGACTGAGTCACTTGACCACCCAAATTGCTTCCATTTCCTACTTCACATACTAAAAATGACAATATTCATTTTTCTCTTTTCCTCCCATTCTAGAGACACAGCAAGGCTGTCATAGCTCTGTTTAATGAATGAAAGAATGAATGAACTCTGATTTCTTTGGTATGTGCAATGAATTAAATATTATTGGTATTAATAATGCAATACAGTTATTTAACATTTAACTGGCACAGATTGAGATTTCATTTCTGATGTCTGGAACTGTGCTTTGAGTCATCAAAGGACTTTAAATCAGTTGAATGTTCAGGCTGAATATATTTATATTACATATTTTTCTTTTTTTGGTCTGAGTGTGAGTCAGGGATACTGGAACTAGAAACATGCCCAGGAAGGAAGCAGGATTTAGTGTGCCCTCTCAAATCTTCTCCCTCTCCCTGCTGCTCTTGTCCTCCCATCTACACTCTACTAAATTCTCAGTCAAAATTTTTACAAGACAATTTACATGGGAGCAATTTTAGATACTGACTGTTTGTGAATTCACTAAATAAAGTAGAATAAATCACTATAATTAGACAATATGCAATGATTAAAAATAATATTGCATTTAATGGTGTAGAAAGATGTTAAAAATATGTTGTTAACTAAAAAAATCAAATTCAGTGTGAGCTCCCATTTTTGTTTAAAAAATGCATCTGTACAGATATATAAAGAGTGCTACTTTCTGATGATTAAAAAGCAGGTTTTTCTGTTTATTAATCTATATTTTCAAATTTTTCTGTCTATTGCTTTAATAAAATAGAAAAATTAAAAGTTTCAAAGGCTTTTTAGATAAACATATTTTGAGGTGATACATATGAGTTTTTATCATAGCTGTTGGATTTACAAGTAAGTTTGAGTTTTATTCACTTTTAGCTTTATATTTACAAAAACATTCTGACATTTGGTAAATATTCTGTTCAATAATCTTTCCACTATTGCCTTTACAAACACCCTATTCTTTCTACTTTCACTACTCACTAGCAAAGAACAAGCAGTGATGGCAACCACTTGCTAAATTTCAGTGATTTAGGTAGCTAAGTTCATCAAGAATTATCCGTTGCAGGCCATGCATTCTGAAAGAAATGGCCTTGGTGAAGGATCTAGGTGAAGAGCCCTGACAGTGAAGGCCAGTTTATTGTAATATCAAGCACTTTATACAGGCTCTGAAAAAAAGAGTTGTGGAACAGAGCCTTTTTTAAATGACTAACTCTGCCTTTTTTGCAAAACTATACTTTGTTCTATGTAAGGTAATTCCTGAATGGAAAAGTGAGACATTAAAGTGTCAAACTGACCTTCATGAGTCTATGAAGTTTCAACTTCATAGTAACATTCCAGAAATTTTTAATGAACACTGTCTATGGACCAAGAAGAGAGAGAGAAAGAATTTGTGTTATGTATATGGTAGGGAATGAAGTGAAGGATACAATTGGGAATAAAATCATTTCTGCTTTAGAAGTGTTTATAAAGTAAGAATGGAGAGGGACAGCCAATCATAACGCAAGGTGGAATAAACCAATATAACCCTTTGAGGATTAATGGGTTTTCAGTGACAAGGAAGAAAGCAGGGAAAAGGTGCTCCAAGTTAATCAGGACTAAAAGCATAAGGACATGAAAGTACATGGTATACTTAGAAAAGTGGCTAAAAGTTAAGCTTAATGGAAGAATACACTGGGAGGTGCTCTGAACAAGCAGACTAAAATCAGTTAGAGCAGCAGTCTATGAATGCCATTTTAGGAAATCTGACTCTATTCTATAGGCCAAAGAAAGTCATCTAAGTTTTTTATTTAAAAAGTGATAAGCACCCTGACCTACATTTTAAGAAGCTAATTCTGGAATGAGCATAAACAGTGGAACAGTATACTGAAAGGCTAAAGACAGAAATACCAACTAGAAAGCTACTGGGATACTCTGGGTATGAGATGATGTCACCGCCTGCAGTATGAGAGGAACAATGAAAATAAATGATACACTGAAGAAGCACCATTGTGCAGGTAAAACAAATAGAACTTAGTAATTTATCAGTGGCACGGGTGAGGGTGATGAAAGACACAATGATAACTGAGGTTCTTTCTATGACTGACTGGGAAGATGAAGTACCAGGTCTACTGAGTCGAGTTTAATTTGGTTTTGAGACATCATGAAAATTCTTGGGAATTAGGGTTAGAATTTCAGGAAAAAACATATAAAGTTAATAGTTATTGCCCAAAAGCCAGGGCAGGATATTTCCCAGGAAAAAAGGCATGTTAATCAATAAAAAGACCTAGACCAGAAATACAGGGAAAGATTACACATTTGAGGGTTAATCGAAGGAAGCAGAAATAGTGATATAGACAAATAAGGAGTGAGAAGAAAGATAACAAGCTGCTTTAGAATCAAGAATAAGAAAATGTAATCTTTCTTACCTCTTTGATCAGAATATAAGAAATATGATAAAACTAAGTAAGGAACAATGTCAGGGAATCAAAGGAGCCAAAAGGGTAAAGAATGAAGAGTAGCCAATAGTGGTCAAACACAGCAGAGAAGTCGGGGAAGTTGAGGACTAAGAAGAATGACTAGAATGGCAAACAGGACATTATTCATGACCTCTGAAATAGCAGTTTCAGTAAAGTGTGGAAGACAGAAGCCACAAAGAAACATTTTAATGGTTGGTAAAGAAATGGAAACAGCCATTTAAAACAGTCTTTTGAAAAATTTAATAAAGTTAAGGAGAGCTATGAGATGGCAATTTGGCAGAGAAACAGGATCTGGGAGAGAGTTTTTGTTTTATTTTGTTTACATTTGAAATATTGGAGACTTGATAGTATTTGTTGACTGAAGAAAATCTAGTGAAGATAAAGAAATTAGATATAAATTGAGTGATAAATTATGGGACAAGAATTATGGAACTGAGAATAATAATGAATTCAATCAATAACAAGAATGAATTCAATCAAGACTAGGCTTGGAAACTAGGAGCACTTCTTCATTAAAGAAAGGGCAAATAATGTGGAAGTCCAGAAACAAATCAGTTTACTAAAAGGGAAGGAAGTTGAGGGCAGTATGTTGGCCTGTCTTTACTACTAAAGCATAGAGCAACCCTACGGCTTAAGCTAATACATGGATTTAATAATTTTATATCCTGTCAGTGGTTCACACAATTTTGAAACCTCAGAAAGCTTTGAATGGAATATCATCTGACATAACTGGGCAGGTAAGGGTATAACTCACAGATCCAGAAGATAAATGGGCCCCAAGATGAACAATTACTGCCACTGCAATTAGTTTCCCTTAGGAAACACCTTCCCATTAAGAGAATAAAGTAAATCTATTCAGTACCTGGAAAATCCAGTTGCTACACATGACTCAGCGAGCCGCACAACAACATGCCACTACTTTTATGTGAAGCTCCTTTCACAAACACCAACTACCTGAGAAAAAGATGGCATCAGTGAGATGAGCAGCTAGGGAAAATGCTACAATCTTTCTATTCATAATAGGGCACAACTGGCAAGACTAGGGTCACACTGCCTGGATTCAAAATCTAACTCTGCCACCTTGGGTGTGACCATAATAAGCAAAAGCATGTTACTTAACTTTCTGTGCCTCATTTCCCTCAATGAGACTGATCTGATAGGTTTGTTGTGAGGATGGAATAGCTAGTGCATAATAAGAACCCATAAAAATTAGTTGCCATTTTCCTTGTCCTCCAGCTGTCCCCCTTCTTCTCCTCCTCTTCCTCCTCTCCCTCCACCTTCTCTTCATCCTTCTTCTTCTTTCTTTTACTTCACTACAGTTATTATTAAATTCTTTCAACAAACATGTATTGAATATGCAATACGTGCCAGATACTGTACTATGCCCTGGATTTACACTGATGACCAAAATAGACATGATCTCTGAGCTCTTTGAGCTTGCAAACTAGTTCAGAAGGCAAATGTTGAACAAAGAAATATATGATTACAAATTGTGATAATTTCATTGAAGGAAAATATCAGGGAGCAAGAAAATAGAATGATATGAATAATTATTCCAACATGGAGGTAGGGGAAGGACTCTGAAGAAATGACAGTCAAGTGGAGACATAAAAATCCCCAAATTTTTAAAACACAAATATTACTTAATTTCCCAAAAATTGTCATCCAAAATTTATTTATTCCCAGTCAATTCAATCAATTAATATTACAAGTGCTTTACCACACATTATATGCTTAGAATTTTTGTGATGAAAAACAGAAAACTCGTTGCTTGAAGTCTAAGATTGTTTCTATGGGAAAACAAACAAATGAACTAAAAAGTAGTAAATTCCATTTAAAACATCAACAAAATATTAAAAGAGCTTTAAATGAGTGTCACATGTTTTCACTAAATTTAATCAAACTAGTTTGTGTAGAAGATACAACCTAAAGCTAAATTAGCCAAATCTATAATCTTAAGGGAAAAAAACTTCATATGAGAATCAAAAGGACAACTAATTATAGTTAATTTGTATAATATCTGTCATGTAAACATTGCTATAAAGTTGTCTGAAGTGTCAGGAAAAGGTTCTTTGCTCTTTCTCCTGATATAACCTGGGAAGGTTAATTATAATAAGGCTATAAGACTGATGGAAACATCAACACTAAAACATTCAAAGAGAGCAGTCAGAAAACTATGGTGAGATTATACAGATTTCAGAATTTGAGGCGAAGTAGAAACAGCAAAAGAAAGCAAGTTTGGGCAAAACTAGTGGTCAAAGTCAGTAAAATAAAAAAAGAGATATGAGCCTGATAGTTAAGTCAAGAAGGTTGATTTCCTTTTACTTCATCACATTGCCAAAATGTAGGAGTTGGGAAAAGTAAGGCAATAGCCATGGTTCAGCCTCACAGCTCAGAGCAGAAAAAGAAGAGGAACTTTAGGACTTGACTCTACTTGGTGGATGTCTTCACTGCCATTTGACTTGAAACATGCAAGTAAATGCCAAATTCACTAGCCTCACCTGAAGGCCTGGACATTCATGATTACTAGTGTACCAGTATAGAAGATCTCTTGAGAGTGATTTTGCTTTTATAAACCTTTTATTTTGATTTTCTAGCTGCTAATATCATTCCACAGAGAAGAGTGGAAAGTAAAATCTTGGTGGGTATGTTTTAGCTAACAATTGAACCGAGGCCACTATCCACAGCAAAAAAAAATAAAAATAGGTAATTAATTAATCAAGTATGATTATGTCACTTATGTATTATTATCATGTGTAGTTTAAGCAAGACACATATTAGTTGCAAGAAGAGTGTATAAAAATATTCAATAGGGCTGGCCCAGTGGCGCAGCAGTTTAGTTCGCGCTTGGCAGCCCGGGGTTCACCGGTTCGGATCCCGGGCGCGTGCCGACACAGTGCTTGTCAGCCATGCTGTGGCGGCGTCCCATATAAAGTAGAGGAAGATGGGCATGGATGTTAGCCCAGGGCCAGACTTCCTCAGCAAAAAGAGGAAGATTAGCAACGGATGTTAGCTCAGGGCTGGTCTTCCTCACACACACAAAAAATATTCAATACACTTGGTTCCCTACCATAAAAAGAAAAATATGTGCAACTTAAGTAAACCTGGGGAAACATATCAAATATATTTAAAGACAGGCATCAGTTTCTCTAATGAAGGTAGACATTAGCTTCAAAGTAAAAATGATTAGCTCAAACAACAAATGTGTGAAGTAGATCTATCGCAAATTTGCTCCTTTTCATTAGCTTGTTACATTAGCTTGAATTCCATATTCATGTGATGTGTATTTTTCTATATTACAATTATCCGTTAATGATTGCCATATAAAGGAGTATGTTAGGAGCTTTTACCTCTACTTACCACCTTTCTTTGCAGTTACTGATTTTAAAATCATGACATCATTTCTTTGGAAAATCTTTAATTACAATTCATAGCTTTAAATAATTTCTATGAACCCTAGGAGAATTTCACTATGAGAACTTAAGTTGGTGAGAGTTTACTTTGGATGTTGTCATTTTAAACAATTTATAGGCTACATTTTTTGCTTTTGCTAAATGGTATGAGAAACAAAAAGCCTAAAATATTTAATAGATTTAAACTCTTTCCTTTCGGATCTTATATAAACCATAAAAAATCGGGAGGGAGGGAGGATTCTAAGGGAAGCAAAACTAAATTCAAGATTGTAATATTTCTATGTTGAAATTTAGTCCCAGTGATATTACACACATACTGACTTCTCATTGGGATGAATATCAATAAATTGATTAACCTGAAAGATAAATATTGATTTTAGCAAGCCCAAGGTCTACATTCATATCAGACAATTCTTCTTGATATTTCCTAGGATGCAAAGTCAATAAATGAATTGTCATATTTATATTCTGATTTCCCAAGTCTGCAGGAAAGTTAGGTTTTTCACTCTGTTATGGAGACGTACTGACCAGTTTATATCTATATTCTGTAAGTGCTTACTAAAGGTATCCAAATGGACTATCTCTGTTGCTCTAACATTTGACTCATTTTAATAACACAATATTGTTTCAATTCAGTGCTGTTTCTTATATTCAATATCTTTCCATTTACTAAATTTCTTCTTATATAGCACCATTATACTCAGGATTTTTTGACACGAGGTCAGCACATATCATCATTGAAGTTAGCACAGAATAAAACAAAATTTATTTATTAGATGAAATGTTCTGCTTTGATTGTTTGGCAGTAATTAAAATAATGATACAAATGTTTGCATGAATTGTTTTAAAAGTGAATAAGGTTCTGGTATTCTATACATAAGCATAAGATTTCTTTCTGTACTAGGGATATTGCGTTATCCTCCCTATCACCTAGGTTCTATGGCTTTAATATAATCTAAAGGGGCTGACAGCAGCACTAGGTATATGCTCGATATCAAGGTGTCTGCTTAAAAATAAATTCAGAGTCCTGATGATGATAGCCTGAATTTTTGAACCAGGAATTAATTACTATCAATGGCAAGATAGTATAGATAGTTAAACTAATGTGTATTTTGAACAGTGCCTCAAAATATTGTTATCCTTTTGTTTCCACACTGAGTCTTGATTCCAAGGAAAGCAACAAGGTATAGTTCTTTCTTTCTCAACCTCTTGGGAGAATATGGTTCCAACTGAAGATACATAAAGCTACTATAAATACAGCATACCTTTCTTGAGTATCATTTTTACCAGATGATATATATATTAGTTTGCCAGGGCTGCCATAACAAAATTCTACAGACTGGGTGGCGTAAACAACAGAAATTTATTTCCTCACAGTTCTGGAAGCTAGAAGTCTGAGATCAAGTTATTGGCAGAGTTGGTTTCTTCTGAGTGCCTCTCTCCTTGGCTTGCAGATGGCCAATATCTTCCCATATCTCCACATGGTTTTCCCTCTGTGTAGCTGTCTGTGTCCTAATCTCCCCTTCTTATAAGGACATCAAGTCATACTAAATTAGAGCCCACCTCAATGACCTCATTTAACATCACCTCCTTAAAGACTCTATCCCCAAATACAGTCACATTCTGAGGTACTGGAGATTAGGACTTCAACAATTGAATTTTGAGGGGACACAATTCAGCCTATACTAGTAGGTAAGGAAAATAACTGTTTTTATTTAAAATTAACATGGAAATACTGTGGATAGAATATAAAATTTGTATGATTTAAAAATATACAGTGACTCCAGAAAATACTTGTTTGTATTACTTCTTCAGACCAGGCTCCTAGAACTCTAGAGTATTGTGTTCTCTCCTTTGGGGATGTTTCAATGGAAATACTAAAGGAGCACTGGTAGTGATAAAATGATGAGATTTAAAATTAAATAATTCTATGTTCAACTTTTGACTTTACCACTTGCCCATCTCATATTGTGGCAAATTATCTGTGATATCTAAGCCTCAGTTTTTCCTCTCATATATATGAATGATACTGATAATACCTAGTTCATAGAAGTAGTATGATTAAAGGAGATAATATTATAAAAAATAATAGGCACAGTTAAGTACCTGTATAAACATTAGATTTCAAGAGTACTTCTATATCTTGATTTGATAATAAAATCTTAAAATACGACCTTGACGTAAAAGATATTTAGAGGGAAGCTGGATTTGATAAGATAGTAAAAATTGTAGGCATACAAGAACAACATTTAAAGACAACTTGCTTCACGACTACTTCATTATATATACAGATGTTAAATATCACACAAAGATATTCAAATATGAAAATGAATACACTAAGGAACTGATGTACAATAACCTCTATATTATTTTAGGGAACTTCAGATCTTCTTTGCTTTTAATTTTTTGCAAATACACATGTAGTATAGATATACACATACACATACATATACATTTGATTCATATATATGCATATACACATACAAATTAAATATGCATTTAATATATATAAAAAGAAAGTTTGGGAGCTACTATAATAAATTATTATATATATAATTATATACAGTTATTTCCTAACAATAAGTATAAGGATTAGAAGGGCTGACATTAATTAAGCATTTACTGATTTAGTATATGGAAAGCTCTTAGAAGAGTGACTGACACCTAGTGATCAATGAATGAATGTTTGCTATTAATAGTACTATTATGTATTAGTTACCATGCTAAGCAATTTACATATGCTATTCCATTTTATTATCTCAATACCCCTATGAGATAAGTGCTATTATTATCTGCATTTTACAGGTGAGGATGTTGGGACTAAGACAGGTAAACTCAGCTAGTTAATGAAGAGCAGTGTTCAAAACAAGGTCTTTCCAACTTTAAAATCAAACTCTTAACAACCATGCTATAATTCCTCTCCTACATTTCATAATTGGTGGTGAGAGCGTCAGTAAACATTCCCCTATTAGGTTTCTAACCATTTCTGCTTTCAGGCATGCTTCTTTCCTCCCTCTTCCTCTAGTTAGGTGACCATCTTTAGTCCAAAAGGTCCAAGGCTTCCAGAATATATTAAATAGTGCCAGCATAAACAAAAGAGATTGCACCTATTCCTCTTCTTTCTATTTTCTTTTGTCTTAATTTTAATTAGAATTGTATATTTCTAGGAAATATATGATTATATTTGCAAAGTGAACCAACAAATCTGATTGCTTTCTCTTATCAGAATGGTATAAACCCAATTAGAAGCAAAGAGAAGGATCAAACAGTGAAAAAGACGACTATCACAGAACTGCACCTCTGAAAGAAACAATGCAGATAAGTGATGATTTATATTATTTTCCTATCTCTCAATCCAATATACTTTCCATAATAGGAAGGTGCTTAGTGAATCTGAATAACTAACTATACAGATCAAATATGTTTTTAATGGGTTTCAAATTTCTGAAAAATTATTTGCAAAGATCCTTAACTATTTGTGAAATCAATATGCTGTCCTGAGTTCTGAATTCTAACCACAAATTTTCAATTTTTGTTCCTCTCTTCTTATTTTCTGGTTACTTACACTGTATGCTTTACTTCATGATGCATAAATATTCCTGAATCTCAGATTTAGAGAGCATATAACAGATTCCCTGAACCTTTCTTGAGAAGACATTAATGAAAAATAGGATGTTAGTTTAATATAATTTGTCACTATTCACCCGAAATCCTCCCTGGTGGATTTCCATGAGGAAGCTATGCTGACACATTTATACATTTTTTTGTTTAATCTGCTCACCTAACCTTTAAAGAACTTAATTAAGTACTTCTAAAAATAATAGCATATACTTCATAGAAAGTGAATTTTCCATTAATAGTTACCAAAACAAATGGATAAGAGCTTACATAGTTGTAAAGAAAGACAAAGTGAAGATGTCAGCTAAAGGGAGATAAAAGATGGAAAGAAAATTACTGTGTCATCAAAAAGATAATGAAGTTTAAAAGAAATAAAAAAAGATGAGACATTTTGTGGGACATATAAAACAGTTTGACTAGAGCCAATAAAAAAGAAACAAACTTTGGTGAAGGAAATGTCACTAATTAGATATTGTTAAAGCTGAAATGAACATTTTATTTTATGCCTTTATAGGCTAACAAATAAAAAAAGTGGTTAAACAAGAAATATCTGGTTTTTCCACAGATCAGGGTACAAATTGTATGACATTATCTCTACAGGAATACAACCGAATCACGTGGTGCTATGACACCATGAGGTGATGTGAAAATACATTTTGGGAAAGACCTTGAACTTGTGTGCCACATACAGAAGGAAGCAAATGCATTTTTGAATCCCTGAAAAGAATGAAAAGGAAATGCTAGAATAAATGTCTTTGAAAGTAATCTACAAAGACACAAAAAAACAATTCTATCCCACACACTCTAACTTTAGTCTTATTATCAGCCTAAATTTAAAAAATTATCATAAATACATTACCTTATATTTACAAAATATAGCCTCATACTTTAAATAAGTGTAATAACATGTAATGGTGAGATAGCATTTGTCATAATCAGACTGATGAAGGTGAAAATATTGCAATTCCGAGTGTAGGCAAGGGTGTGGGGGAATAGGTACTCTAAGGCAGTGCTGGTAGTAAAGCACAATATGAACATCTTTGTAGAGAACAACACGACAACATGAGTGAAATGTTAAATACAAATATCATTTGAAAACAACAATCCTAGGAGTTCATTCTAAGTAGAGATTATAATAAGGATGTAAAGATATAGTCACAGCAGTGTTGTTTGTAATAGCAAAGAAAAAAAAATCCTAAATGTTTCACTAGTGAAATAGATATCACCAAATGAGATAGTATCCTTTAACAATGTAGATGCCTGATTCATTGACATATCTCTAGAAGATATTTTTCAGAAAAATAAAGCAATATATATATACACATATATATAATGTTTGTATATACATATGTGTTTGTAAGTGTGCGTATAGAGTGTGTGTGTGTGAAATTTTCTTTCCTTTTTTATTATATCTTTTAATATTATTTGAATTTTCTAAAATGAGCATATATTTACCTTTCTGAACAGATAAAGTAAAAAATAAAAAGATATTGTATTGGATACACAGAATCAAGAAGCAGCGAGATAAAGTGACCTGCTCCGAGTCTCACAGTTAGTGAGCAGAACTCGTACTAAAGCTCAGGTTAACACGCTGCCTCAACCAGTATCCAAGGAATGATATGGAAAGGTTTGAGTTTGTCCCCCATTAACATGCATTAATATGCAGGATTACACTGAGTTATAAAACCCTTCCATTTGAAAAATGGTTAAGAATTAACAGTTGAAAAAGAGAGTAAAATAACCATAACATAAATCCTAGAGATCTTCACTAATCCAACTTTGCATATTTTTGAATGATGATTACAGAGTTCACTTTTCATGCCTATTATGTTAGCAAAACCCACATAGCTGATTGCCAGCAAAGGAATCTCAAATAATGTAATATATTATGTAAGTTTTCAATAAAAAGAAAAACACTATAGACCACTAGAACATATAATTTATTCTTGGAAGAGACCTTAGTTTCATCTTGTCCAAACTCCTCATTTTAAAGATGAAGAAACTGAGGCTCACGTCTGATTTGTTCAAGCTCACAACAAAATAAAGATCCTTGCAAAACTGTAATTGTAATTGAAATGGCATTCAAAGGGTATAAAAAGCATTACATCCACCATTCACGCATCTCATTCAAAGACAAATATTTATTAAGCACCTAAAGCAGGAACTTCAGCCTGCTGATGTTTATTGGTATCACTCTTTTCCTTTTGTAGACAGTCCCTTCTTATCTTTATGCCTTCTCTGCCTCATTTCAGCAGTACAGAACACAAATCATCTCTCTGCCTACAGGAAAGCCACTACAAGTTCCAAATGCAGATACTGAATTTTAAAAGAAAATAGCATATGAATGTCATATTCTAATATTTTTACCTGTAAGCATTTAGATGATCATGTCATGCAAGCAAAATAATATGACAATTACTTATATTAATAAAGTTAAAATTTATAATTAAACAAAATTGAATTAAACAAAACTAAGATAAAGTACTACTAACACTACTTGATACTTAGGCAAAATTGGGGCAAGAGGGCTAAAAGCAAATTTCTATCGTCTCAGTTTTGCACTGCTGATGGCCCACTTACTCTAATCTTGCCCAGATGTCACAGCATCTACCTTTTTGATCTAACAGGCTCAACGAGAGTGGTGCCAATACACGAAGTTTCTCTGCCAGGGTTGCACCTCACTTGGACATTTAGCCCAGGGAATCAGAATGTTCACCCATGTTCACCTAATTAGTCACAGGATGACCTCGGGAAAAATAAGCAAACAGATTAAGAAATGAAATAAATCATTTGTAGCTCATCCAGAAAAGTAAAGGAGACTTTTAAAAGTCCTTCAAAAGTCACCTAGATCCATACACTAGGGAACGCCTGTGACTCAATCTGATTTCTCCAGAAGGAAGCACTATGTATTCCTTAGGTGAATAAACCTCTTGTATCATGTCTTAGTCAGCTCAGGCTGCTGTAACAAAATGCCATAGACTGGGTGGCTTAAACAACAGGTATTGATTTCTCACAGTTCTGTAGGCTGGTAAGTCCAAGATCAAATTTGCAGCAGATTCATTTTGTAGTGAGAGATTTCTTCCTGGTTTGCAGACAGCCAAGTTCTCATTGTGTCCTCACATGGCAAAGAAAGACCAAGCTCTGGTCTATTCCTCTTCTTATAAGGACACCAATCCCATCATGGAGGCCCCATGCTCAAGACTTCATCATGATCTAATTACCTCCCAAAGGGACCACCACCAAATACCATCACTGGAGATAGGGCTTCCACATATGAATTAGGGGGGGCGGACACAAACAGTCTGTAACAGATCACTAGTGCACTCTAAATTGGATATTGCATACTGAATAGAGTAGTTTCCTAGGGCACAAAACATTTTTGGCTTGAGGAGAGACTGGAAAGGAAAGCAGAGGCTGCTTCCTTCCTCAGACCTGTGAGAATTAACAAGGCAACCAGTGCTCCCTTCCAAAGCCAACATTACCTATGGATGAATAATCACATAGTACAATTCAAGGGACAAGAAGACTTCCCTACTACAATGTCTTCCCCACACTAACTCAAGTAATTATTAGGTTGAAAGCAAACATTCCAGGAAAGGATAAGGGGATGATGTGTGGGGTGGTTACCAAACCTTTCAACCTAGGTTAATTATGATTACCCAGATTTCTTCCTCATATTTAGCTAAACTTCCCTGAGAGATTCTTGATGAAAGGGACTGAGAAAAGAAAAGGTAATTTGGGATTGGAGGCACTATAGAGAAAGGAGGGCATACATGTAGAGCATTGAGCAGCCAAAGGCAATAGGAAAGCATGTATAAGAAAGAACTGCAGATGACCAGAAGGAAATAGAAAAGGAAGATAGGTAGGTAGAAGGGGTGAACTTTCAGATTCTACTTATGACTAGCCTAGCCCTCCCCCTGTATTAAATGAAGCACAGCACCCACTGAACACCCGTCAAGAACCCAGCACCTAGTAACCTTGAGATGCGCTGTGATGCAACAAAACCAGCAATAGAGACACAAGGGGGAACTGGCTTGGGAATCAGGAGACCTCAAAAAAAGCTGCTAATTCTGGAAGGTCACGTTCTGTCTCTGGGGTCCAGCTTCCAAGTTGTACTCTCTTGGGCAGGGTTTCTCAACCTGAACACTATGTACATTTTGAACCAGATAATTCTTTGTTATGGGAGTCCTGTGCATTGTAGGATGTTTAGAAGCATTCTTGGCCTCTACCCACTAGATACAGTAGCACTCCTCCAGTTATGACAAGCAAAGATGTCTCCAAACATCACCAAATGTCCTGTAGAGAACAAAATCTCCCCCAGTTGAGAACCACTGCCCTGCTACTTGTAAGTTTTTTCATTCTATATTTTTATGTGTTTAATATGTCAAAGTAATATAGAATGAAGCAGTAAAGACCACAGTGTCTGGAGTCAGAGTACCTGGGGTGAAATCTCTCTTTACAACTTAGAAATTACTTTTGGCAACTTATTTAACTCATTTGTAAAATGAGAATAGCAATATCTACCTCATAGTGTTCATGAGGGACTCAATGCATATAAAGTACCAAGAACAGCATCTTGCTCATTGCATGCAATTTTATAAGTGTAGCTCTTTTAATTAACATAGCCCTAATCCTTCACCTGGGACATTGAGCTGGTTCTTTGGTGACACATAGAGGATTCTTTTGATTTGTTTCCCCAGGTTAACTGTACATATCAAATCTGAGCACACACATATAATATGCATAGCTATCCTTTGGAGGAAATGGTGGCTAGATTGTAAACACTGCGAGAATAGGAACCAGATTGATGCATTCATCTCTACATCTTGAAGAACCCAGCATAAGACCTGGCATATAGTAGGCATTCAAGAAACAGGTGCTGATGAGTAAATCAGTTGATGGAAGAATGCTGTAATACACTGATAATTTCAAGTGCATTACCTGAGATTCCAAAAAGCCTAAAAGTGGGTAAAGACTTATTTATTATATATCTGATACTATCCTTTATGCCAAAAGATCAAGAAATCATATATCAGAACATCATACCCATGGGCTTGAGAATGTCACAAAATAGCATTACTTTGATATTAGAAGTAGTTATGAAAATAAACAATTCCTTAGTCATATTTCTTGCAACACTGGGGAATCAATAAAAAGAATCAAAAATTAATTTGTCTGCATCTGCAGCCTGTGTCCCACTCTCCACGGATGACATTGGATTCTTAAACTCTAGTAGAGCTGTTCAAATTCATTCTCTCTCTCTCTCTCCCTCCCTTCCTCCCTCCCTCTCTCTCTCTCTCTTACTCTTTCTCTCTCCCCCCGCCCTCTGTTCATGCCAAACAGCTCTGTGAAGGAAAATGGAAAAACTGAGAAAAGAAACTTGTGAAATATAATTCTCCCAGCAATAAGGATTTTTATTGTCAATCTAAAAACAGCTGACACTGCCTGAAAGTAGGACCATAAAAATAAAATACAGCACAAATCCTCCATTTGCCTACACTTGAAGGAAATGAGAAGTTCTCATGATTGTTATGGTAGCTAATGTTACTATGTTTGGTAGTTTTCAACAAAGGAAAAATGGAAAAAAAAGATCTTCTGAGCCTTAGGATACCTCCTTTCTTTTCAAATTGAAACAGCTTAATTTAAGAAGCTATACACTTCATGATGAAAATGTAGTTCATCTTCTTCATCATTCTTATTTGACAAACATTTTCCACTAATTATAGGACCAGAAAAGCAACTCTTGCACTAAGATTGTTGAAATCACTTCCTTTTCTACTTACAAAACTAAAATTCTTTAAAGCCAAAACTTTTTGACTCCCTCTTCTATTGGTGTCCCCAAATATTCCAAACTTCACCATTCTTCCTGAGACTTCTACTCTTCCTATCTCTGGAGAAACCTTTCTTCCTACTTCCCTGAAAAATACAGTCCATCAGGCATTAAATGCCTCAATGTCCTGCTTAAAAATGTATTTGTATTTCAGATCTTCCCAGATTAGCTATATGTTACCTCATCTCCTTCTCAGGGACAGTGATCCATCAAGTCTTCTCTTTCCTACCCAAACCTGTATCCTCCTCTTCTCAATGGACTCTTTTCTTCAAAATGCAAATCTGCTCAAATTTTTCTAATCACAAAAACTTCAACCCTGCATGTACCTCTAGCTTCCCTCTGGCTATCACTCTATTTGAGCATCCCTTTGGAGTATTCATCTTAAAAGAGCAATTTGCGCTTTTTTGCTGCCTCAGTTTCAACATGGCTCTACACATTCTAATGTAGCCTCCATTCGCATTCACTAAAGCCATTCTTGGGAAGATCAGTAACAAAGTTCACACTTCCAAAATCTATATTCCTCATGTGACAATCTATATTCCTCATATTCCTCTTTGCCACTTTCTATTTCTCTTACCTGCCCTCTAAGGAGGGTTCTCTCTTGCCAGATGGGTTTCTTTGGGATTTTATGATGCAGAGTCAGGAACAAAGAGGCAAGAGTGTAGGATAAAAGGTAAAGAACTAAAGATGGTAGAGAAAATTTAGGAGAACATTTTTTTTAAAGGGTGCTAAAAGATCAATTATACTGAAAGAAGTAGATGAGACACAAAGTGAGAAATTTAAGAAGTTTGAGTGTGGTTATAAATTCCCTCTGTAACATTAGACAAAAGAAGGGAAAACTAAGTTGTTTTGAAATAACTTTTCATCCTGCTCGAAAATGTGCTTTTTATTATGATATTTCTCAGAGAGTGGGCAATTGTTACATTTAGCTTACCTAACTTCTCATCATTTTGCATGGCTAACTAAACTTTTCTTCTTGAAAGTCTATTTTGTCTACTCCTAACTTTCTTGGCCCTCATTTTACATCTCTGGCATCTTTATTAATATCATGCATGAACTTCTCTTCTTTCCTATCTAAGGAAGTCCACAATTGGAGACTGACCTCAATTCTTTCCCCTCTCCACCAAAGTCATACCAACCTTACACTGAGAAGATACTTGTTATGGGCTAAATTGTGTCCCCACAAAATTCACATGTTAAATTCCTAACCCCGAATACCTCAGAATGTGACTATATTTGGAGATAAGGTCTTTACAGAGATGAAGTTAAAATGAGGTTTTCAGGGTGGGTCTTAATCCAGTCTTACTGGTGTCATAAGAAGAGGAAACAGAAACACAGAGAAACGCCAAGAGCACGCAAGCACAGACGAAAGATGACATGGGAACCCAGCAAGAAGGCGACCATCTGCGAGCCAAAGAGAGAGGCCTCAGAATGAAACCAAATATGCTGACGTCTTGATCTTGGACTTCTAGCCTCCAAACTGAGAAAATAAATTTCTGAAGTTTAAGCCACTCAGTATGTGGTATTTTGCTACAGCAGCCCTAGCAACATAATACTTATTTGTTTTGGTATTAGACCTAATAAAGATTAAGTTCCTAATGAAGTCTAGTCTTGATTCTATATTCTGAAACAGAATCTCAGGATATTAATGCTGGAAATTTCTTAGAGATCATTTAGTCAAGTAGTTTTTCACTTTTATAAGAGTCACTAGATTCTTTTGTAAAATTGATGAAAGCCAGAGTCCCCTCTTCAACATAGTGAACATGAGAACATATACATAACGTTTGCATAAATTTTATTTTATTACATTAGGAACTGATTTTGTTCACATAGGCAGAATATGTTTAGAAAACACTTTACGAATAAATTATTTTTTCACTCTCACTTTTTAGGAAAAAATTAGTCACTTTTTGAAATAAAGCAGAAATGAAGTGCATTGTGAAAATAAAAAGAAAACTAATCTGACTCAATAGTAAATTTCAACAAGGAATCTGATTAAAAAGTTTTAGCTTACTTTAGCACAGCAGTATCTTGGATATTCAATAGATTTGTGACTCTGCTGTAGTTTGGGAGCAAGAGGTAGTGAATAAAACCTAGCTTGCTGTATAAGATGGCATTGCCATACTATAGAGAATTAGAATAACCATTACTCCATTTGCCAGTCGAGGAGAGGATTGTGTGAAGAAACAAAACATTCTCCAAGACACTTGGAGAAATTCTAGTCACATCATTTCCTCCAGTCAATAAGGTCACCTTTGGCAAGTACTGCATCACTGATCCTGTCTATTTCAGCAAGAAAATAAAATAAATCCATATTTCGATGTTAAGGGCATAGGAGCAGGGGTAACTTTCAAAAAAGTTTTTCAGTACTTTGATACATCCAAAGATTTGTGCCAATGGATAAAGTGACGAGGCTGTCACTCTCTCAACTCCAGGCTCTAAAAGCACTTCTCCCGGAATTGGAATGTTTGTATATTTGTCAGCAGCCGTCCTCCTCTCACGGAATGAAAACTTGGCCAAAAGAGTTCCTTCTATTCAACAGCATTCACAGGCAATGGAAGGGCCTTAAATCAGAAGATTTGCCTTATTCATTGGACCAAAATATCTGCTAAGTGAGCCAATCCATAAATGCATTTCTCCCTCACAAGCTTTTCTGTGATTGAGCTTTCCTATTCTCACAAAAGAAGTGAAACTTCTGCTTAAAGTTTAGTCAAACACTTAAAAAGGCAGTGAACTTCTCAGTACTCAAAAACTTTATATTATGCTTGAATCTGTGACAAAACTTCTTGAAAAGACAATGATTTAAAAATGTGGCTCTGAGAAAATTGGTATCTTTCATAACAGTAAACAAAACTCTTTTCAAGACTGCTGGCTGGGTCTTTGACACCAGTGCATCCTCATGTCAAAAGCAATGAGAACTCATAATGATGTGACTTCTCCAAAACGGGAAATCTGGATGGACAGTCAAGCCTGTTTATGCTTCATTGGGGCACAATAAACTAAGCTGTTTGTTTTTTCCCCCTAGCCAAAGGCTTTCTCAGTGAAGAAAATTCTTACCATTTTGAAAATATCTATGGCCATTGACATTTCTAAAAGTGATACAGCAATTAGAACATTCTTTTCGATAGTTTTAGTGTGTACATAAATCAAAAAAAAAAAAAAAACAGGGTTTGGCAGCACAGAAAAATAATAGGAGTGTCACCTAGCTGTATACTAGAAGGAAAATGGCACAGTTGTGAATTCCTCCTACTTCAGGGTATTAGAAGAAATGTCAGCAAGTCTGATGTGTGTGATGTCATTTGTTAAAGACATTGTTTCAATTTTCTTCTCTGGCTTCAATCACAAAATAGCTCAATAATTTCCAGAAAATAAGACATTGTCAAATGTCTCTAATTTTATGTGGGTTCTTGAGCTTAGCAATGTCATAAGTGAAATTTTATCTATAGAAAACTATGTAAAGCCACAAACCCCACCCTCGTGTCAAAGAATCATCAGGAAAGAATCATCAGGAAAAAGACAGCATGTGCTCAGTAACAATCTCTTCTCAACCCCCATGCAGTATTGGCCATTTTTCCCTCTTTGGCTCAGATTCCTGCAGTGACCAGCGGTGATGGTGTGACAGTATTATCCTTACGCCTATCCAACTCATTTTGAAATTGCCCACACTGTGTGTGATGACTGTCAGTATGTGCCAAGGTGTCTTCTTCCAATCTTAAAGGAAATGATGTCTGCATTAACTGGGTTTTTGTCACCGCCAAACTTTCTGAAACTCCCCACCCCACCATAGAAGCTATTAGCACAGCCAGCAAGCACCGAAAGTAATCCAGGGCCGGGCTGTGTTCTCTGCTGAGGTCAATGAATTCCTTACACCTTTGCTTTAAGTTACACATGTGCTCTAAACACTCTCCACAGTGTTGAGTGGATACAGTCTTTCAGCTTTACCTGAATGTCTAGGACTCAGACAAGAATACCTGGAGGTTGAGATTACAGAACTATCTCCAGTAATACATATGACACATACAAAATTTGGCTACATATATGTGTGTCTCATTCTCCACACATCTTTTTCTCTCCATATACTCTTTTGATATGTCTGCCTAGTCCTATGGGCCACACAGTTTAGACTCAAGAAAGGCATCATGCTATGTTGTGAATGTAGTTTGGGGTTTATTTCCTAGTTGACTCTTTCCACTCACTGCTTACTGCTTTCAGTTCAACACTATTAGGAAAATACTCTATGAGCAGCTAGATTTTTCTAAGCTTTAGATAAATGCTTCAGCTGTCTTCATAAACTGACATTAAATAACAGGAAATTGGGCCACTGCACCTGCCATTCACATTCACATTCACATTCACACAAACACACACACACACACGCACGCACACAAAACCACAAAGGTATTTGTTCTTACAATACCTATAATTAAATTATTCCATATTTTTTAATCACTTTCACCACAATCATTATGGAGACCTGCTCTACCTCCTAAGACACTAATTCAAGGAATGACAGCACCATCTACTCAGTCAGGAAATTAAAATCCTAGAAGCCATCTTATATTCCTCCACCTCCCTCATTCTTCACACCCAACAGAGTATTTCAATTCTTTCTTTGAATTTTCTTTCAAATCTATTCTCTTCTTTTACCTTCCATCCCTATCTTCATCACTGCTTGCCTGGATATTGCAATAACCAGTTAGGCCTCCCTGCCTTTCTCATCATCTCCTTTTCCATCTTCCACATTGTTGCCATAAATTTGCTAAAATTGGCAACTTCAAGTTTTTTACCTTTGTCATCTTTATCCTTATAACCTTGGACAGCACCTGGTATATAGTAGCAACACAACAATTGTTATCCTGTAAGTAAATAAATTGTTCAAAAAGAAATGCTCAGCCAATACAGATGCTTTCGTGAATAAATTTTTAATTCATTAGTCATGTTTGGTAGACATCCCATTTTCCACTTCTCTACAACTTCCTGATATTAAGTTGCCAGAATCAGCTATGACTGCTCTTTTCCTTGTGAGCTGGAAATACTTATAATGTAACCAGAAGCTTCCAGTTTCCAAATCTGATATGTAAAGGAAAGTTTAGGTGTAGGAACTGAACGGAGAGATCCTTTCTGCTCTAACACCATGATGGCACCTCCCATAAAGACTGTGATTCACAAAAGATGGCAACTTGTTCAGAAAAAATATCCACATGTAAAAAAAAACGAGACATACATTTCAAAACAACCTACTTTCTCCTGGCCCAATGCATTAAAAAACAAAAAAAGATAGGAGCCAGCCGAGTGGCATAGTGGTTAAGTTTGCGCACTCTGCTTCAGCAGCCAGGGGTTCATGGGTTCTGATCCCAAGCACAGACCTACACCACTTATCAAGCCATGCTGTGGTGGTGACCCACATACAAAATAGAGGAGGACTGGCACAGATGTTAGTTCAGGGACAATCTTCCTCAAGCGAAAAGAGGAGGATTGGTAAGGGATGTTAGCTCAGGGCCAATAGTCCTCACCAAAAAAAAAGATAGCAACTTGCACAGGACCATGATCCTCAAAATATGGGAAACAGCTGCTGTCCAGAATGGAGATAGAGCTCTAAGGCAGCAAGGTCCTTTCATCCATTAGCGGTAGACTTTTCTGACCAAGCAGGAGGGAAGCATAGCAGGTCCATAGGAGATTTTTGGAGTGAGATGAGATAGGAACTTATTGTACTCATTATTTACTTTACCCTCATGACTCCTATCGAGGTACAATCCTACATAGAAATATAGGAACCCTATGTTCTTTCTGGTTCTACTGTCAGAGCATTACATTCTTTGAAGGAATGACAAATTAAGAGTTCTTTTATCTTGGTCTACATGTGAAACTTTGCTTTAGGTTGTATACTGCTAAATCAGACTGAACACATTTTGTAACAGGTCATTTTTTAGCTAGTTAATCTGGAGTTGAGTAGCAAGTTGAGTAGCTAGTAGGTAGAAGCTACACTAATAGCTAGAAGCTACTAGTATAAAGAAAACCTGTACTCCCAATTACTAGTATCTATTTGTATCCATTGATGAGCATAGAACTTTTTACTTTGTAACTGGAAAAGGATGGAGGAACTTTAACTGAAGGTAGCACATTGGGAGGACAGAGGAGGATGAGAAAGGGGATGACATGGCATTTATCCCCAACCTAATCTTTGGGATTATTTCAAAACTTCTATGAACAGACATATTGAGGCAGAATCTGACAATATATTCAAGTTTTGAACACAAGTAAAGCTGCTTTGGACCCAGGTGACAGGGTAGGACATAGAGTAGGGAAAGAAACCATTCCCCATATGTATTAGTCAGGGTTCTCCAGAATAACAGAAACAACAGGAGATATATACATATAGATATATGTATATGTATATATATACAGATATAGATATAAAATGAAATTTATTATAAGGAATTGACTCACAGGATTATAGAGGCTGAGAAGTCCCACATTCTGCCATCTGGGACCTGGAGAGCCAGGAACGTTGGTGGTGTAGTTCAAAGGCCTAAGAGTCAGAGAGCCAATGGTGTAGATTCCAGTCTTAGCCTGAGGATCTGAGAACGAGGAGCACCAAAGGTAGAAGGCGACCAATGCCCCAGCTCAAGTAGTCAGGTATTCAAGCAGTAAATTCAACCTTCCTCTGCCTTTTTCTTCTATTCATGCCCTCAATGGATTGGATGAAGCTCACCTACACTGGGGAGAACAATCTTCTTTACTCTAAGTCCACCAATTCAAATGTTAATGTCTTCCAGAAACACCCACACAGACATACTCAGAAATAATGTTTAAC
Organism: Tapirus indicus; assembly: GCA_031878705.1. Classification (NCBI taxonomy): domain Eukaryota; kingdom Metazoa; phylum Chordata; class Mammalia; order Perissodactyla; family Tapiridae; genus Tapirus; species Tapirus indicus. Next base: position 20,578,100 of record CM062918.1, read on the forward strand.
CAGATATCTGAGCATCTCCTGTCCCAGTCAAGCTGACACATAGAATTAACCATCACACCATACTTCACACGGAACCATGAATTGCTCAGGTGTCCTGAGGATTAGAGGTGTGGAATACAATACTGAAACAGTGTCTTTAGCCTTTACTCCAGTGCTCTGGTGCTCTTATGGTGAGTATTGACAGCAGTGAAACCACTAAAAGCAGCTCTGCAAAAAGCAGAAGTGAACAAGTGAAAACTGAAGTAGCAGAAGCAGCGAACAAGGACACTGTGTCGTGATAAAATTACCTGATAGACAGCTAGTTTGGGGCCTATGAGAGACTGCCTCTGAGGGAATCTCAGAAATAAACAGGAGACATTTTGAGGATGCTATTTGCAGGCAGTCAATACAATGGGGATGCATCTCATTACACTTTAGGTATAAAAAGAAAGTGCTGTCTTTCCTTATCATCACAAGCTGTAAGGCCTAGAGTATTTGGATTATATATTGAGACAACATAAGCTCTTGATTTAGCATAGAGAAAGACAAGAATCAGAGAATCCTGAGCATAAACGTAATTGGAGTGATTGAGAGAACAACTAGGACACTGAAGCCAAACTCTACCCAAAAACAATTTAAATTTGGACTTTTTTAAGCTAAAGGTAGGAACGATAATGTAAATGTATCATGAACTAGTGATAACAAGTAATACAATTTATTGCCCCTGAAGTTAAAATAAAGAAAAATAATCAAAAGATGACTTGAAGCCCATTAGTATAATGGGGGCATCATTGTTTACTTATATCATTGTTTACTTTACAAACATAACTATTGCCTTCATGATAGGCATAAAATACATACAGATGTACCAAATAAAATTTATAATTATTTTTAAGAATTAATGCTATATATGTTAGACTTAAAAATGAAAATAATGTATATGTTCAAAAGAACTGAAACTAGATTTTTTAGCACCATTTATTGTTTGATCCTATTTTACTCTACCTCTTTCTAAATATTATCATCAAAATGTGTTCTATTTCCCCAGAAATTTTTCAAGTTACTTTGCCCCTTGAGCAGTTTAGCAGCAGTTTGCATATGATTTTTTGAACAGTGTAGCAGTTTCAGCACACAAAGAGATGAAGAAGTCAACTTGGGAAGACCTGATGCTCTTGGATACACAGCTTCTATCTGCTAGGTGCCAGCAAAGGCAGATCATTCTTCAATGATTCTAATCAAATTACACTGTTCCCCCACATCCTACAAAGTCCCTGTCCGCATACCTACACACCCCTACGGCCACTACCATTGCCTCAACATTGTCAAGTGGCATGAGGAGATCTTCTGTGCAGGAGAAAGCTGCACAAATGCTCAGAAAGGCAATATAGGGCTCCATGTATCTCATAGGTCACTTCAGGAGAATATTCTGGATAAGCCCCAGTAACCTAAGATGGCCCTTGGAGCAGTAGCAAGTAGTTTTCGAGAGATTGTACTTCCTGCCAGTGACTTGAGTCAAGTTTTGGAACACCTCCCAAGGGCTTAGAAACCTCTTAAGAAAAACCTCCTTGGCATTTGCCAGCTTTGCTTATAATGCATCAGTACGTACCTGGGTATCAAGCCACTGTAAATTTGGGGGATACATGTGCATTTTCCATTGTGCTGGTCATTAAATGTGCCTTCATTCTGGTTACAAGTTTATTGGCTTCCAAGTTCTAACCCTGAATAAATTATTGGTCTTATTAACCTATTATTTAGAGCAAATACTTATATCTGTATGTATTGGTCAAGGTTCTCATACCTGTACAACACTGATATATTTCCAAGACCTAAGGATTAAAATTCATGCTCATCCAGAATAAATGCACACAGTGCATTATGTTATTTTATAACATGATGTCACGGAGCAGGAAGAAAACTTTAGAGCTGGCATAATTTATTCCATTGTTTTCCACTGGATCTAATACTATCAAAAAAGATGTGTCTTCATTTTTTTCAAAAAATGTCAATTTCCCTGTCTTTACTTTTTTTAACTTAAAAATAATTAAATTTACAGAAAAGGGGCAAGAACTATCACATGTCCTTTACCCAGAAGCCCCATTCAAGTTTCGTCAAGTGTCCCAGCAATATCTTCTGTGAAATGGTCTGATACAGGATCCCACATTGCACGTAGCTGCCATGTCTCTTCAATCCCCTTCAGCCCAGGATGGCTGGTGTGGGCCGCTTCCCTAATCAGCCACCTTCCTCATGAGGGTTCCTACCCCTGTGGTGTCATGCCCTTCAATCATCTTCTTCCTCTGAACCAAGACTTCACCGGGGCTACTTCCTCGCTCAAGACCTGACCGTTCCTTCCACAGCTACCTTCCTCACTCCAACCTGCCTCATGAGTTTGGACTGAATTATCTGCATAATATTGTCTTCCTTAAAGGTGTTGATTCCTGATCTGGCTGGCAGTTAAACTAGTGGCAGGTCTTCTTGATCCTACATGGTTTCTTTTATGCTTTGCTAAAGAGGGTATATGTCAGCTTTGTCCTTGGTCCTGGAATGTGGCCCTTACTTTATTTTCTAGTGGTTATTCCTAAAACATGGCCTTTCTGGAGTACCAACTAAACGGCTGAGGTGTTCATCAAGGCCTCTCTTCCCTGCCTACACACAAATATCCTGAACACAAACATCCCCAGCACTGCACGACCTCTGCCCTTCAGCCCTTCTGCCCTCTCCCTTCAGCCATCAGCCCTGTAGCAGGTGCTCTCTGCGACGTCTCATAGTCTTGCCCTGCACAGGAGCAGCCATGTCTCCACAGAAACCCCCAAGCAGACTTCTGGAGCTCCCCCACATAGAGCTCCTCTTCTCCTGACAAATTCTAGCCACTTGAGCAGTCCCAATTCTGAGCTCTGTGTGCTCAGCTCAGTGACACTGTGGCTTCCCATCCCTGCTCTGCAATAGTGAACGTGCTCCAGGCAGAGAAACACAGCGAACCTGGGGCACACCTCACAGGTTTCCCTTCTTTCAAAGGTCTGCACTGCCTATAGCCCAATCTCAGAAAATAGGTGCATTATATATTTTGTCCAGTTTTGTAGTTGTTTACAGCAGGAGAGTAATTTTGCCACCAGTTATTCTGTCATGGCTGGAAGAGAAATTGAGTCTGTTTTTAAAGGTAAAATTAATTTAATGCATGAAAATACAGTCAGATACACTGAACATAAATTAAATTGAAGTGTACTCATTTGGAATTTTTTAAAGGATCTTAGAAAGCAAAATGGATGAGAAAATGCTTTTAAAAATATTAAGTGAATTTGAATGACTACAACAAACTTTATCTAGCACAGCTACATAGTTCTGATTCTTCATAGCACTGATCAGCCAGTAGGGCAGAATTTGCTCTCATGCAAATAAATGCTTAGCTCCTTTACTCCACCTTCCTCCATTTTCATGGCACTTTCTAGTCTCTTTATTTTGTTTACTCCACAAAGGCCCCTTTTAGTGCTATTACATCCTATTATCTGAAGACGCTTTGATTATTTTACAAAGAATAAGCAATCATAGATTACAGCGTGGGTTGCATTAAAATGCCAGTTTTACTATGAGTCTAGCAAGTGAGTTCTCAGATTGAGATAAATCATATGCCAGCCCTAGCAAAATCCACCATCAGAACAATTCTAAAGGATACAGAAACATAAAGTCATCAACCAATAAACCCCTAATTGTATGTCGATTGATTTGAATAAATGATGTCAGGGATGCAATTCCATAGGGATGCTGCCAAGTTGACTGTGATAGCACCGATTCATTCAGCACTGCCATTTCCTGGAATGCATTCACAGTGCTAAGCTTGGTACAACTGGATTATTATTAATGTATACCTTACTCTGAAAAATATCATCTTCAACATCTGTTAGACTTTTACTTCAAGTGTGCCTAAGAAAGGTAATATAACTTACGGGAATTGATCACAATATTAAATCGTCATATACCTTATACACATGCATAATTAGCTAGTTTTTAAACATCAGTTTAATCATATGCCATGGTTGAAACGGATGTTCTTGAGGTCTACCATTGGAAGAGAGTTCCAAGAACTGGAAGAGTGACAGCTGGGTGGTTGTCCTAATTAGGTGAGTGGTGAGACATGTACGTCTTCTTGCATATATATCCCCTAAGATTTTCCCCAATGCAAGAAGAAATCTACATAGACAGCTCTGATTATCCACACACTACAGAGAACAGAAAGCATTATGGCAGGAAGCTCACTTTTCTCATATAGTCACTTAGGACCCTCAACTAATTCCAAGTTTTCAGTAAGATGACAGGGATCAACACTACTGTTCCTTCAAGAGATACAGATATTACTAAACAGTTTTCATTGAGATCTAGTTTGACCTAGAGTGACAAAATCTTTGTCACTCAGCAGTGAAGAATGTAAGCAACATGCAAAGGAGTCTCCTCAGAGACTATGGAGGAATCTCAGTTTGGAATTACATTCAGCAGTATTTAATGAAAATCTGACTAGAATGATGTACCAAAATAGGGAATGATTTTTCTCATGTAATTAAGGTGCATAAAAAGGAAACCCAAGGTTGATTCAGCTGCTCAAAGACGTGTTCATGACTTGTAATAATGATGCTTATAAGAGAATTCCTGAGTTTTATGAAGAGAAAAGTGGTTTTTTAGGTGAAGGGATGTGTTTGCCATTCTGTACTGCATTTAGAAAAGTGTTTAAAAACATGTGTAATAAAAATGTTTGAAAGAGTACTAGCCACTTACTACAAAGAGAAAAGCATTTTTTAAGTTGAGGACTGTTTTTGCCACTCTGAAATGCATTTAAAGAAGTGTTTAAAAACACATTAAAAATTTAAAAAGGAGGGCCAGCCCTGGTGGCCTAGTGGTTAAGTTCAGTGCACTCCACTTCAGTGGCACAGACCTGCACTCAGTTCCCGGCACAGACCTACACCACTTGTCTGTCAGTGGCCATGTCATGGTGGTGGCTCACATACAAAAAAAGAGGAAGATTGGCAGTGGATGTTAGCTCAGGGCCAATCTTTCTCAGGAAAAAAGAAAAAAATTGAAAGTGTTAATGATCCTAGGGTCTTTTCTCATATCAAAAGATGGCTACTCCACCTCCACAGATATCTGTGTTCTAGGCAGGAAGAAAGTGGAAGAATAAAGGGCAAAAGACAAAAGGGGTCAAAGAAGCAAGCGGGCCTATCCCTTTTATAGCACTTCCTCAGAAGCCTCTTCTCCCACCCACAGAAACTTCTGAATGTATCTCATTGGCCAGAACTGTATCATATCATCAACCCTAATGTCAAGGGAGGTTGAAAGATAAGTATTTAATATTGGATACTGTTATTAAGCAATGGGAAAACAGTTGTTGGGTAGGCAACTAGCAATGTCTGTCCTAGGGTCTTTTAAACATTTTTGCATTTCATTGGCTGTGTCTGATTTAATCTTTTTTATCTCTGCAAGATCAATTGAAATCTTGAATCTTATTGACTCCCTATCGACTTCAAGTTCCAAACTGGATATTCCTCTGCCTCCTTACTTGGATATCAGAAAATAAAGATAAATTGAGAGCTAAATACGTCACAAAACTTTATATTTAAATAAATCTGGCAATTATTAATAATAGTAAAAACAGGGGAGTACTAATTATTAATGACTTAATGACTATTAAACACTATAGATTTTTAAAACTAGAGACTTTGTAAATTAGCTATAAAACCATCTAAGCAAGATAAGCCTTAGGACAGTGGTTCAAAATTTATAAATACCCATATTGAACAAAGTAAAATCTTAGACATGTGAGCTGAAGCAACAGTGGAATGAATACTAGGTCTGTGAGCTCAATGTCACTATCACAGGAATTAAAACTTCCATGACACGAAAGATTAACAAGACCGCTCTGAAGAGAGCATGCCCAAGACTTTAACTAGACAGGAAGCAATCAACCTTAGTTGGATCCTCTGAGGAAGCTCCTCTGTGCTGCAGCAAATTATTTTTGGAAAGGATTACTGCAGGTGAAATAGATGAGAAATGCTGGTTCCTGAGTTTATGGAAGCCTATAACTATTAATTCAAGTTGATCAATAGCTATAGATCCTACATTTTATGTCACAGACACTGGATAGATAATTTTGTTATTCCTTTCTCTTACTCAACTGAGTGAAAAACAACTATTTGTCTAAGGTCTTTTTTCTGGGGAAATTTAGTTATTAAGTAACCAGGTAGTAAATTTTAAGCAATTAAAATTAAAAATAAAATGACAGTTTGTGACATGATGGCAAAAGCCTATTCTCGAAGAGTATCATCTAGCACCATAAATCTCTCAATGTATTTCAGCTGAAGAGTTTCTTCAGGATAAGCATTATTTAAGAATTCTTAAGAAAAATATCTGGAAATTACATTAAAAATTATTCTTGTCCAATTAAAATAACGTTAAATCTGGACAATCACTTGTCTAAATCCTAAAAGGAATCCAAACACATCCAGATGAACTTAAATGGGACGGCGGCTAAAATATAATAGTCTACTCTGCCTTAGTTTTTTTAATTTTCAAGGGAATATGTGGTGAGGAATAGAGAACTTCTGATTTATTAACCACATATTAAAAGCTATGATACATTTGTAGATGGAAAATATAAAAGATGAAAACTGTCTGCAGAAGGATGAGATCAATCAGAATCAACTTAATTCTAATTTTGATGGAAAATTTCATTTTAATGGCAAAATCCTGGAAAAGCTCATGATTTTCAAGCATCAGATATCTCTGAAAGCCACATGGTTGAGGCTGAAAACAAGAGATTAGGAGGATAATGTGCTTCAGAAGTTTGAAACTACATCTCCTCCATCTTTCTGAAACTGCTTCTCCCTCACCGAGGAGGAAGAGATCAGGTTAACCTACAGAGAGTTCGAAAAACAGAGCTATGGACCTAGGGACATCAAGCAAAACTGCAGGCCAACATGTGGCCATATTCAAAGCAAAGGAATTCATGAAACCTGCATTCTGAACAAAGAGACCCCACCCTAGGGTCTCGAACTACTGACAGCCAGACAAACCCCCTAGAAAGGAAAATGGCGGCTTTGTCTCTAAAAAATAATCAATCCAAGAGAAAGGACATATAAATACTAACATTTAGAGATTCCCTAATGAGAGAGTCTACTTCTCACCCAATAACTCTATACTGCAGCTATGTAATGACAAGCCTCAGCCATATACACAATTTTCAAACAGCTTTTTGGTGCCTCATTCTTAAATTAAAATTATCAGTTTAGGAGCATAAGATATTCAAGGAAAGCCTTTAATATGAAAAACAGACTAAAACAAACAAAAGACAAAAGAAACTCAAAGGAAGAAATAAACTTCAAAAAGACAAGCAATTAGGGGCCAGCTCAGCGGCATAGTGGTTAAGTTTGCACACTCTGCTTCAGCGGCCCAGGGTTCATGGGTTCGAATCCCAGGCACAGAGCTAGGCACCGCTTATCATGTTGTGTTGTGGCAGGTGTCCCACATATAAAGTAGAGGAAGATGGGCATGGATGTTAGCCCAGGGCCAATCTTCCTCAGCAAAAAGAGGAGGATTGGCAACAGATGTCAGCACAGGGCTAAATCTTCCTCACCAAAAGAAAAAAAAAGCAATCAATGACATCAGAGAGAGCATAAAAACATTGAATCAAGAAAATAATATCAGGAGGATATGAGAAAAGAAAATATAAGAGATCAACAAAAAAAGGCCTGCTAGAACAGTAGAAATTTTAAAAATTTAATAGAAGATCTAGAAGATAAAGTCAAGCTAACCTCCTGGAAAATTTTTTAAAAAGACAAAGGAATGGAAAACAAGAATGAAATTATAAGAAAATCAGACGACCATTTCAGGAGTTCCACAAAGAGAGAACAGATAAAACAAAGGAAAAAGAATTTTCAAAGAAACAATATAAGAAAATGATTTAGAACTGAAAAAACTAAGTTAAAAAATAAATAGATAAAAAAGAAAAAACAATGAAAAAAAGATGCATAAAGCATAATGTCTTAAAATTCAAAATAAAAGGATAGAGAGAGAATACTAAAAGCTTGTAGAGACAACAAGGTCATAGACAAGGACTCAGACTTCAGAATGAAATCACTCTCAGCAGCAGCAATATGGAAGACTGAAGACATTAGAGCAATGCCGTGAAGAGTCTAAGGCAAAATTATTTCCACCTATAATTCGTTACCTAGCCAAAATATCATGTCAAATGGGAAGTCAAAATTGTCATAGCTATATAAAGATGTAAGATGGAAAAAAAGTTATGCAAGATGTAAAAAGAACTGTTTATTCACGTATCCATTTCTTTTGGCCTTTTCTATGCAGCTCCATGCATTTTGCTGTACAAAATTCATCTATATTTCCACTGTCTCACAAGCATAAAATCTTAAATACTCAACGAGCTTTAGGGAATACAATGCCAAGGGGGAGAGAGAGAGAGAGACAGAGACAGAGTCAAAGTTGATATCAAAATTCCTAGCATGATAATTTCCCCAAACAACATTTCTAAAATACAGTAGAAAAACAGAAAGAAAAAGGCACAGCATCCAGGAAAAAGGTGATGCAAACCAGTAATCAGGCAAAGGGAATCCTATGTATGATGTAAATGAAAATCCTTAACAGTTGTGCAACAGGGCCAGAAAGCAACAGTCCAAATTGGAGCAAGAGGTCAGAGGGCTCCAGAAAGTATTTCTCAAAAAAGGAGGGAGAAAGAGGACTGAGGTATTTAACAGGGTAAAAGAAGTATTCATTACTTTGTTGGCTAGTATAAGGCTGAATATGTGGTAGGAATAAAACAAAGAGATCATTATGTGGCAGACTTTAAGTTGGCCCCCATAATCCCAGCCTCCTGGTATTTATACCTTTGTGTAATTCCCTCCCCTGGAGTTTGGGTGGGACCTGTAACCTGCTTCTCACCAACAGAATATGGCAAAGTGTTGGGATGTCACTCCTGTCATTACATTTTATAAGACTGTCTTGCTAGCAACCTTGCTTTCCCTCTCCTGCTGGCCTTGAAGAAGCAACAAAAATAGAAATAAAAAACAGCAACAGAAAACATTAACTCTAGGGGAAAAAAAGTTGTACGAGAAAATAAATGTACAGTACACTATATGGCTTGGTCATGAATAATACTTATGGTCGTAATCATGTAAATTCAGAATGCTGACTCTACAAAAATTCTGAATTGAGAATGAGGGGAAAAGTATGTATTTGGCAAAAAGGGAGGTTTATAAGAAAACTAATTCTTCATCCTCATAGTAGTAGCAATAACAAAATCAGTTTTTGAATTTCCATACACTGTGCCATTTTCAAGCACCAAGATATATTATTTCATACATTGGTCAGAGCTTTAGTCACCCTTCTCAGCTTTCTGAGCAGTCCTTCCTCCAGCCCTTTTCTCTGCCTTCCCACCTACCATCCCTGACACTCTTAGCCATTCCAGTGTTTTTGACCGCTCAACTCCTGCAACTCCCCTGGCCCCACCCATATTTCTTTACTAAAAAGGCTGTGCACTGACATGCTGCAGGAAGCCCTCTGAAGAAAACTAATCTCCCTAGTGAGAAGAAAAGGATTTAGACCACAGGCAACACCAACCCTCCTGGGTTATCCGAAAGAGAAATAAAAACTACTGCTATTTACAGTTACTGGATAAAGCAGTGGGCTTTCCCTGAGGTAGAGACCTGCAAAGTTCCACTCAGGGCAGCCCAACATAGTTGAAGCTGGTGAGAGTCTCCCCAAAATTCCAGCCACATCAGAATTAACACTGACAACATCACTGGAGGCAGAGGGAAGGAGAGAGCTGAAATCAAAGAAAGTCATAGGGACATAATGAACAGAGATACATTTTATAAAATATTTCTGAATGTATTTAAAGTATTTTACTTTCACTGATTTAATTTTATTTTATAAAGTCTGAACACTTTTATTAGTTTTATTTTTTCAAAAATGTGCTCAGAATTTATGGAATAAAATACTAAGCAAAATAAATATTGAAATGCCGGTATCGTCATTTTGCTTATCAATACATAGCAGAGTAAAAAGATACTATCTAATACTTTATAATAAAGAAATAGCCACAGAAACACATTATTTTATATGGAGGTAACTACCAGAAGGATTTGAATACTACTTCTTTTTTCTACAGAATACTGATGTCATATATAGAAATATGATATGGACTCATATCACTCTCTTAACCTGCATTTTGAAGTTATAATAATTAGAACAATGTGATGTTGGCCTAGGAATCAATAAACAGATTGATGTGCCACTATAGAACTTCAAATCTTTTTACAAATAAGGTTTGTGATAAAGCAGACTTTTCAAAGGAGCTAGGAAATAATTGGTTAAATGATTGGCATACCTGGGTAGATAATGTTGTACACAGATAGTCACAGCCCTCATCTGCAAAATAAAACAAGATACCCCTCAGGATAGAAAATAAAATCATGTTTCCAATAAAAAGTGAGTACTGTTTTGGTGATCTTCAAATTTGTTATTACATTTTTAGTGAAGAAAACCTGCTAACAGCACTAACATAAAACTTACATATCCCTCACAGAGTATAATGTCTCCTTCCTTGAAAAGAAAAAAGCAGACTTGTCTAAACCTCTTCTAGCAGTTGGGCTTTGAGTCAGAGGTATGAGTTGAAGTCCCCTCTCTGCAAACCAACTTTGGAGCTTTGGGTAAACAATATAACCTTTGAACCTTTGCTTCTCTATTTTAAAAAATGGGGAGAATAACTGCTGATAAAAACAGGCTATCTAGAGCCAGTCCTGATGGCCTAGCAGTTAAAGCTCAGCAAGCACCACTTTGAGGCCCAGGTTCGGTTTCCAGACATGGAACCACACCACTCATCTGTCAGGAGCCATGCTGCAGTGGTGGCTCACATAGAAGAACTAAAAGGACTTACAACTAGGATATACAACCATGCACTGGGGCTTTGGGAAAGGAAAAAACAAAAGAGGAAGATTGGCAACAGATGTTAGCTAGGGGAGACTCTTTCCCAGGAAAACAAAAAGAAAAAAAACAGGCTCTCTAATTTAATTTCATGGCCACCCTATGTAGACCTGCTTTGAAAACAATAAAGCACCTAAACGAATAATTGTTATTAGAATGATTATTGCTTAAAAGGAAAAATTCACATAGAACCCTTAGGAGAAAAAAATGTTCCCAGGATTTGGAAACCCTACTAAAGGTCATTGTCCCTGATTAGAGTATATTGCACTTTTTTGTACTTCTGTTTTAGAAATAACACATTCCAAGAATGAATTACTATATTTTACTGCTAAGAAGTACTTGAACTCAACAATAAGAAAACAAACAACCCAATTAAAAAAAAATAGGCAAAAGATCTGAACAGACACTTCACCAAAGAAGATATACAGATGGCAAATAAGTATATGAAAAGATGCTCAACACCAAACATCATTAAGGAACTGCAAATTGAAACAACGAGATATCACTACACACCTATTAGACTGGGCAAAATCCAAAACACACCACCAAATGCTGGAAAGACGTGGAGTAACAGGAACTCTCATTCATTGCTGGTGGGAATGCAAAATGGTATAGCCACTTTGGAAGACAGTTTGGCAATTTCTTACAAAACTAAACATACTCTCAGCATACAATCCAGTAGTTGTGTTCCTTGGCATTTACTGAAAAGAGATGAAAATGTGTGTCCCCAGAAAAACCTGCACGCGAACGTTTATAGCAGCTTTATTCTTAATTGTCAAAACTTGGAAACAATCAGGATGACCTTCGGTAGGTGAATGGATAAATAAGCAGTGGTACATCCAGACAATGGACTATTATTCAGCACTAAAAACAAATGAGCTATCAAGTCATGAAAAGACATGGAGGAAACTTAAATTCATATTACTAAGTGAAAGAAGCCAACTGAAAATGCTATCTGTTCTATGATTCCAATTATACGACATTCTGGAAAAGGCAGAACTATGGAGACAGTAAAAGAGTCAATAGTTGCCAGGGATTAGAGGGAAGGGAGGGATGAATAGGCAGAGCACAGAGGATTTTTATGGCAATGAAACTACCATGTATGATACTATAATAGAGAATATATGTCATTATTCATTTGTCCAAACCCATAGAATGTACACCACCAAAAATTAACACTAATGTAAACTATGGACTTTGGGTAATAGTGATGTGTCAATGTAGGTTCATCACTTTTAACAAATGTACCACTCTGGAGCAGGATTTTGATAACGGGGGAGGCTGGGTATATGTGGGGGCAGGGGTATATGGGAAATCTCTGCATCTTCTGCTCAATTTTTCTGTGAACCTAAAAGTTGTCTCTAAAAAGTAAAATCTCTTTTTAAAAAGTACTTTATTTCCAAATATCTATATATATCGATATATATATATATCGATATATATATATACACACACACAATCTCATTTACTAGAAGCACACAAGCACGTTTAAATAATAAAAATTAAAATTGAGTTGTAACACAAGGTAGACAGTTGGGGTGTTTTTTTTTTTTTTAGGGCAGATAGCTTTTTAAATAACACTATATTTAGAATCCTAAACATATTTGGTTTTTAGTTTATTCTTTGCAAAGTTCAGTGTTGTAACAAACAAATCCTTAAATGAATGTTGGAGACCACAGAAACCATTTGAATGGAGATCATTGGTGTAATGTATTTAGTTTAGTTCAATTCCAAAAATTCCATAATGATGATCTTAAAGGAGTTAAATTTGGGATATTATCAACATTATTATCTGTTTAAATTAATTTCCGAAAAACACAGATCTTAAAGTTACGCCAACCAGTTCACTTAAAAGTTTAAATCAAATGCCAAAAACTTGGAAAGCTGGGGAAACTTAGGCACAATTCATACCAGGGAAAAATCCATTTAAACAGTATATTAGTTGGGATACTTTCAATTTCAAATGACAGAATCCCAACTCAAACTAGTCTAAGGAAAATAAAAGGAATTGGAAGATTTATACTGTTTCTTGGAAAGAACAGAGGTAGACCCAGATACTGAATTAGGTCTCCCTCTTCCCCCTTCCTATGTCTCTGATTTTATTGCCTTCTTTCCCCCTCCCTTTTTCTCTTACTCCTCCTTTTGCTTTCCCCATCTTTCTTTATCAGTGTTTTTTCCCTCATCTTTTCCAGTTGATGATTTGATTCTTCCAAATAGTGGGAGATGACTCAAAAATCCTGGATTAGCAACACCAGAGGAAGGAGAGAGCATTTATTTCCCAGAGCCTCTACATAAAATCCTAATGAAGTAACCTGAAAAAAGAAGTGGGAAGGGAAATTAGGAAGACAATATTTTGATTAATATATTTAATTTAGTTAATTTTGATTACTCTATTTAATAGGAGAAAATCCTGTTTTAAAGGCAAAAGTCCCAGGACTAAAATCATATTTTTATTGGGAAATCCAGAAAGAAGTTATATTTTAGGATAATCTGGAATCTGATAATGAAGATGTAGAACAGGTTAGCCAATCAGATGACACTGAGCACTTCAGAAAGTATTTTCTTGAAAACTAAATGTGGCTGACATTATCCTTTAATATCAACTGTACTCTCCTGTCAAGATGAGGTTTATTCTGCACTGGTCTGTTTAGGTTAAAAAAAATTATTTTTCACTTTTCAGTCTGTAGAGCTTTCCTGATTGGTTTATATGACAACTGACCATGGGTTAGATTCCAAAGTATTAACAGTAAGTTGTATTAAAATGTTCTCCGTAAAAATAAAATAAAACAAAATGGTTTTATCTTATTTATGTGATGAAACCTAAAGTGAAATATTAAATAGCTTCCATCCATTCCATGGATAATTCAGGTTTTTAAAATCTTGTTTTCCACAATTGGATGTCTTGGAGGTGTGAAAGTTTGTCCAAATTAATTCCTTGCCTCGTGTGACAATTCGAAACTCAACATTATGGTAGATTAAATTTAGATTTTAAGAAAACCCTCATCTTCTTTAGAGTAGCTATTTTCAGACTGAGTTCCCTGGAGTTTTTCTTTCATAGAAATGTTGATTGCAACAGGCTTCTTCTGATAGCATCTGCTCTGTTCGATTAGATTCCAAGGAACACAACAAGAGAAACTGTAAAGTAAAATTAACTGTCAATTCAATGATTTCCCAGAGATTTGAAGAACAGTGCTCCTGATAAATGTCTCCAAAATCCCAATTCAAAACTCAGGAAAACAAACTTGTAGACCTTGTTCCCAGTTCCGTTTCCATATTCTACCTCAGTAAAAGTGTAAATTCAGATGGCTCAGTGGCATCTCAGATTTCAACTATTCCACCTCTAGCTCAGCTCACAAATATCCATCAATCTCTTTCCCTTCTAATTTTCCTGCAGTGCACTAACTATTCACATATTTCCACTGTAATTAGGTTTGGTAAATAGCTTGGTGGTGGGGGGAGACAGGAGATTTTAGAAAGCTAATGCTCCTCATGGTGTACAGCGTTTTACAGTGCTTTTAGTCACAATGGAATAAGAGAGAATACCAAGTGCAGTCAACTAGGAAGCACACACAGAGAGACTGATGACACAACTTGGCCATTCATAAACTGAACTGAATTCAACAGGTCTCAGGTCTGGGATTATAAATAACATCTGAAACAGGATTTTTTCCATATGAAAGAATATTTTTTTCTGTAAGTCCTTAACCTTGACCTGCTCTCCTAGGCCCCCAGAGATCTGCTTCATTTCTGGACACCTGATTGCCACGGTTAAATACATTCTGTTCTCATCTGCCCCCTGGTTACCTGGATGCAACTCCTAGATTCCAGCCTGTGCCTGCATTTCTATATTTTGACTTACTTTCCATTTTGTTGTTGTTGTTGTTGTTGTTTTGGTGAGGAAGATTGGCCCTGAGCTAACATCCGTTGCCAATCTTCCTCTTTTTTTGCTTGAGGAAGACTGTCTCTGAGCTAACATCTGTGCCAATCTTCATCTATTTTGTACGTGGGTCACCACCACAGCATGGCTCAATGAGTGGTATAGGTCTGCGCCCAGGATCCAAACCCACGAATCCTGGGACGCCAAAGCGGAGTGCACCAAACTTAACCACAAAGCCACCAGGCCAGCCCCTTTACTCTCCTTTTTAACCAATTTCAACCTAAAGATTTTCCTTGTATCTGTGTTTATCTGCTTTCATTCAGCACATTTGGGCTTCCGGTTTCTGTTCCCAGACATATTCCTGCTCTGGTGGCCTCCTGATAATGAGTTTGCCTTTCTTGAGTATACGACAACTAACAGTAATAGGAAGAATATAGGGAGGAAGGCATCCTTCAACTAAACATTCTCTGTAGAAAGACTACAAATGATACAAACACAGCTGGACAATCAAGAGTTGGTTGTACAAAGAGGTTGATTAATTATCCCTAATTATTCATTTTTTAATTATCTAAGACATTTCCATTCCTTTGTTTTTTTCTAGTATCTACCTTTTTACCATTTCACTAAATCAAAACATTAACATCTCTTAAACCAATGCCTAACGTGAGATTTAGAATTTGTGAATTTCAGTGATTTGTGCACCACTGTCAAATCAGGAGTCAACAGTCTCTGAAGAAATATTTAAAATCTAGATAGTTCCAAAATATTTAAATATTTTGTCATTCTAAAACTGAGGTTTTCAGGGGTGCAGTGAGGAGAAAACGTACTGTCAACTTTTTCTGAAGAATGGTGGGGAGTCAATTTATTGATGCCAGTAGCTAAAACATTTCTTTAAACTACTATGATTTCCTTTTGGATAATTTCTACATTACATTATCCACTCACTCAACTTTATCCATTACATGTGTTATTGTTTCTGGATGTTATTATATGAAATATCTGCTTCAGTGACTATTTAAAATTCAGTAGAATAATAATAAAAAACAATTTCATCCTTTGCCATTTTAGCATTTCACTGCACTAAGAATATACAGCATTGAAGACAAAATGAGGATAGCACTTACACTTATGTTTTAATCTTATATCTTAAATCTATTCTTGTATCTTGAATCAGTTCTTTCTTATAGTTTAAGCTTTTTGAGTATGGCTGCTTTGTTAGGCAGGATTTTTTCCAAGCTTCCTTTTTCAGTTGCTTTCCAAAGGTGCAAAAAATAATCCTGTCACAACAGAGAAGAAGAGCTTATAAAGATGCTTTAAAAACCTTATCACCAGGAAACAGTGCACAGTGTACTGTATAATACAGTGTCTTAAAATACTTCTGCTTACCTCCTCATTGATGCTGCTACAATATTTACATAACACTGCTAACTAATTCTTCATTATGTAGGTTATTTATCCTTTCTCTTGGAGACTGTCTTCCCAGCACATTTAATATTATCGAATTGAGGCATTGTTTTTACTTCCACCTACTATTTAACTGCAGTGTATCTCTTCTCAGTTCTGGGGCTGCATTGGTGGGTCAAGATTCATGTTTACTGCTCCTTGGGGTAAGAAATGAAAGAGTAGGAGGAGATCTGTTGCAGGACAGAGTCTTGGCTAGCCATCAAGGCAAGTTGTTTATGTCTTCAGGATGGGTTATTTCAGAACCAGAAAAAAATGAAAAAGGAAAAAATAAAATAAAGGAGCTGTTTTGGTTCAGAGGAATAGTTGTCCTGGGAGCAAAAAGTAAAAGTGGAAACTAATATTTTAGAAAATACTCCAGCAGAAAGACATTTTTAGTGCAAGATATCTCAGAGGCTAGAGAAAATTATTTGAAGCATTAAATATTTTCAAGACTTTCTGTGTTGAATACATTTTTAAAATCCTAGGCTAAATGTTTTTGTTAACATTTCATGTTGAAGATTTGATTCATATCAGAAAAAAAAATCATATTTCTGTGTGACCGAGGAGCACTCCAAGGCAAATAGCATGTAGCGCACTCGGCTCTACCTAGTTTCAACCTGAAGGTCAATCCAGATGGACAAGGTCTTTGAGTTCCCTCTTTAACACTTCAACACTCTGTTAAGCCTGGTTTCCCATTAATCTTCTTGCACATGTATCTACCATTATACCACAGTGCCTCAGGCCGAGATCACCTAGCTTCCAACACAGTTGTCGGTCCCGCTTGACAAATAAGTCACCTCGTCAAGCAGCAACCAACAATGTCTTGGCTCATACCCACACCCTAATCTCCTGGAGCTTAAATACACTGCTTCCCAAATACATTCCTCTTCCAGCAGCTAGGGAAATGAAACCTAGAGGTCACTTTCAAGCTAGATTTTTCCATATGATTTCTACCAATTCTCCAAGCAACCCCAAAGGTAGATATTTACAGTTATAGAGTTGCTGAACTGCCTTAGATTTGCCAGAAAGAAAAAAAATTCCAGGTTAACATTTTTTCTTTCTCAGCTGAAACGATAAGCATCTAAAATTTTAGAGGTTCTATAAACCTGTAGATTTTTCTTTATGTACTAAACCTGGCTGTGTATATATAAAGTGGCCATACACCTTTCTTCTCACCAAGTAAGACAATAAAATCAGGATGGTTCTGTCAAATAAATGCAGTAGTTTTTCCAAAACTAAACTCACACTGTCATTTAATGAGGAAATTAGACCTCTTAATGTATCCAAATAGCTAAATATTAAAGTCATGTGATAATAAGGCTTTGAATATATCTTACTAGAGTATAAAACCCTTACTGTTTCTTACAAAAATAAAAAACAAACAAGTATTTATTGACTAACTAGTTGAAACCTGACCTTGAACTGTGGGCTTTTGTAAAGTTTCCTCTCAATGATGCTAAGAGTTGGATTTTATCATCCCCTTAGACTGAGAAAAACAGCCTCACCGAGAACAAATGCCTTTCCAAGGTTACTCAACTCATAAATGAGCTCTGATTCAGTTCCCCTAACTCCAACCCGTGTTATTTCCACTACTTGATGCTGCAACTCTTCACTTGAAAATTTAATCAGAAAGAATACTACATCATTAATCTACAAACATGTTTTCGTTCTACCCTGTAAAACTTGCTGAGTATAAAATGCTGTCCTCTGTTAAACTGCATAACCTTGGGCAGGGCTGGGCTAAGTTTTGATCTATTGAAATAGATCTAATTAAAAACCTAAATCAAAATACAGGACCAAGAATTTGAAAAGCAAAAGTACATTTTCAAGCTCATGGTAAGTTCTGTTTTCAGCAAGAATGTTTTTAGATGATTTATAATGGGAATTTTTCAAATTACTTATTACAATAAAAATACTTGATTGTACTTAGTAACTAACACATAAGCATATTTTAAACAATTTTGAGAGGATGAACGTGATTTAAAACTCTTTGCACTAATTTCTGCCTGATGTAGTCAACTTAGATGCATTAAGGAGATTTAATGAATTTCACAAGGATAAAACTTACAACAGAGCACTTTCTTTAATGCTGAATTTTAACTCTTATACAACACAAGTTTAAGAGAACATTAATGAGCTTTAAAAAAAATCTAAGTAGATTTAAGGTGTTTGGGGTTTTATATTAGGCCTATCCCTACTGCAGAAGAGTGTGTTGTCTCATATGAAATTTTGTTGAACTGTAGATAAAAAGTCATTTTTATGATCCTGGTAATAGCGCTACATATTATACTAAGTGTGTTTAGTAGGTGTTAAATATTAGTTTTGACTTAGTTCCACAATTTACATGTAATACATTAGTTTAACTTCTGGACCAAAGAATGGTATGCCAAAAGCACTATTTCACAATGGGACATAACTGAATGCTATTCTGTGAAAAATGAAGTTAACAGCAGCTAATATTTCAGAGGTACAGCTATTTCATATACAGTGTATTTATCTCTGGAGCTTTAGATCCTTACATGGTTTAAGTCATAATATAAATAAAAATACATTTTATCCTTTCTCTGTGGTCCCCAGTGGGCATTTGTTGGCATTTTCTCTATGTGAAGCAACTTACCATTGTTTACAAAGCAAGAGCAAGGTAAAATAAAGAGAGGAAAAAAAGAGGCAAACTTCCTACATTTTTTTAAACATAGGGTTAATCATTTTCCATATCTATCAATTACTCTAAATCAGCAGGTATATTATTTAATCACACCCCCCTTTTATTTTTTTCATTCTCATAGCTTGCTTCTTGGCTACCTGAGCCAATATATGTTTCAGGCCTCCTGAACACACTGGTTTTTCACTTATTTTTAGTTTAAAAATCCTTCTTAGCATTTTTGTATGGTTCAGATAGAGCCTATATTCCCTGCATAATCCAATAAAAATAGCTTATGTGTGTTTAAAGTGCTTTACGCATCTTAATATTCCTACCAATACATTTGATCCAAGTCCAGAAAAATATTTGAAAAGTTTGTGTGCCTTACACAAGTGTCATTTACTTAACCACAGTCCTGACTATAGAACTCTGTATCTTCCAAGGGGAAGAACCCTGGTAAAAATATATGTAGTGACATCTAGAGAAAATTAAATAAGTAGATTAAATCCTTGGAAACTGTGGGAAGACAAGAAAGGCACAAATGGCTTAGAATTAAGAAATGTTCCCAAGGCTGCCTGTAGACTTCCAAGAAACAAATTCCTGAAGAGTTTAAAGGCTGCCCTACTCTCATGGACAAACCAATCTATAAATTTTCTAAGCCTGACTTCTTACCTATAAAACGGAAATAATAGCTGATATATCTAAGTCCTCTTCAGTGTGCCTCCAGTTTTCTCAGTCCAGATCCTCCTGAACAATATGGAATTCCATGTAGTTTTTCAATTTCATTACTATCATATAAATATTGTCTCTACACCATTTGGAATTTCATAGTTCCATTTCATTGGATAATGAACAAAATAAGTTCAATTTTAGAACTATAATCAAAATCTGCATTATTCAAAAAAATACATAGAATATGAAAAAACAGAAAAAAACTTCGTATTGTTTTTACAATGGCAAAAGTAAGCAGTTATTTCCATGGAGAATATGATTTTTTAAGTGAAGAAAAATTAGGATGAAGAGAGACATTCAGAAATAGATTGAAATCAGATTTTAATGACAAAGATCTCTCTCTCTCGCTCTCTCTCACTCTCTCTCTGTCTCCTATTTTTCCATAAGATCCTAGGAGCACAGAATTGATGATCATAATTTACATTTCATGGCCACAATAATCATTGGACTGTGACAGGAACAAAAGGTTGTTGAATTCATCTATAAAAGAGAACAGGCACAAAAGAAAGAAAGGAGTGTAACCAGCAACAAATATTTAAGAGTGGCTAAGAAGTATAAGAATGATTTTTAAAAGGCCAATAACCAGAATCCAGCAAGGCTTTAGCAAAAATGCTAAAGACACACAAAATAGAGTTGTAAAGTTATGTTCAGAGAAAATGAACATGTTGCTTCAGAGTAACATTTTTATAACACGTGACAAAGAAAAAGTCATACCATTCAACTTTTATTTTATGTCCATCTTCTCTGTCAAGGATAGCAAAAATAATGTTGGTAAGAAGAAATTGAAGCCCAAGAAATGTGAGATTATAAAGAAAGCAATTCTTTCCCTAAATGACTTTACCTCCTTTGTCCCAGATGAATTATATCCCAGGTTATGAAGGGAACTTTCAAATAAAATTTCTGTACCATTGAACTATTTCTTGAGGCATTGTGAATAATCAGAAAGATAACCAAAATACTAGAGAAGGGAAAAAAATGTTAGAATTTTTTTAAATTAAAAACCAAAGGATTCTATAATCTACTGGAGAGTTTGAAATTAATTCCATAGAAAGTTTTAGAAATTATTATTAAAATATGGTTTATGAACAACTGGAAACAATCAGTAAGAATTAATATGGGTTCACTAAACACAAATAATGCATGTCTTATTTCATTTCTCTGTTGACAGATTTAGCCCATTTATGTACACATTCTAGACACATTCCAATTTAGGCAAATTATTGATTGGATACAATCTTGGATGATATATTGATGGACAAGAAAAAGAAACTATTCAATTCCACTATATTGCTAATGATTTGAATGGTTGCACTAAAAATGTATTCTACATAACAATCTGGAAGGACATTTTTAGTGGAACAGGATTTTGTCCTAGGATCTGTTCTCATCAAATGTATCTAAGAAAAATATCGCGTAAGACTTGATTGAGCAAATAAAAGCAGTGGTAGCTGGATGCCATGAGAGTGTACCTCAATGACCAACCACAGGGAACATAATTGAGCAAGGGCTTCAGCTGCTGTGCTGAAATCCATCTGTGTGTCTGTGCTGAGGCTACATCTTCCAAGGGCTGCTCCCACTCAACCACTAAGCCTGGCAGGGATACTGAGGCAAGCCTGTTCCTGGAAGATGTAGGGCTCGTATACAAGTGACTTTGGCTCAAGGGCTCCCTGATGGCCTTGCTGCACCTTCTGTCTAATCCAGGATTAGATCTCCAACCAGATCTGAGTGAAAATCTACTCAGTTTGGTGCCTCGGGCATACACATGATCTCTGGATTTCAGGTCTTGGCTGCAAGGAGAATCAGGGTTGGAGCTCCAGATTCTGAGTTTGAGAGTCTGATGCAATTCCAAGCTCTGTTCAGTGGGAAATAAAAATCATACTATAAGTGTAACTTCCTCAGAATTGAAGGGCATCAGCAGATCCAGATGGGAAAGACAAAGACAAAAGCTAGGCAAATGAGGGAGATTTCAACATCTTTGAAACTGTGTTAATCTAAAAGTAGTTCATGTTTCTCCAAAGGACATCAATTTGTTAGTAAAACAGGGGTCAGAGAAACAACAAAAAAAATAGTTAGGTACTGCTTTAGAGAAAACACACACACGCTCCCACACATACACACTCCATTGAATTAAAGGAACAAAGCTTCCTTTCTTCTATCAGGAAATCTCAAGATTCCCTTCCTTTCCTCTCCTTTGCTGGGGGTAGTGGATGGCTCCTTCTATCGCAGGCTACTCTTCTTGATGCACCTTAGTGTGGCTCATCATCTAGGCTGTAGAGGTCTTTATCTTCTTATTTTTGTAACCAACTTGGTGGAGTTTGACTTTCCATTATTTATGTCTTTATGAAAGATCAAAAGGTGCTTTATCTTCTCTTTCACAGAAATCCCTAGTGAGCTTGACATGCCAGCTCTCCAGATACATATGGATAGCCCTGAATGAAATTTAAGCTGGGAGCCAGAAAACATAATGAGAGAGATATTCAAAGAAGAATCACTCAGCAGGCATCTAAAGATACTAGATTGGAATTCAGGAGAAACTATGCTTATAGATATAGATTTAAGAATCATCTGCATTAAAGTAATAACTGATGAATCAGAAGAGATACATTTAATGAGGGAGGGAGTCTAGAGAGAACAATCAAAGGGCCAAGACTGAATCTTAGAAAATGCCAGTGTGGCCTGGGTTTGGGGACCTATTTGAGACTCTCAACAGCTCAGCTCTTAGACCTTTCCACAGGTCACTACTAGCTCCCTGTGTTCTTCATTTCCTTCTCTCTTTGTAGACGTTCCCAGACTCAGCCTTCTCCACCTGGTAGTTTCTACCACCATTCCAGCTCTTGGGATTCTGTTCATCTCAGCTGTAGAGTAGCACAGTCTCCCCAACTTTCTCGAATTTCTCTGAAAATAAGTTTATAGGCTCTCTATCTTTTCTCCTCAGGGTCTTCCTGCTGCCCACTACAGTAAACCACAAACATACAAAGAAATACACACAACTGGACACACATGTACACATACACACATGAGGGACATCAAAAATAAAAAGAACAAGGGGTTGGCTACTGGCATAGTGGTTAAATTTGTGCACTCTGCTTCGGTGGCCCAAGATTCATGGGTTTGGATCCCAGGCACAGACCTACGCACTGCTCATCAAGCCATGCTGTGGCAGCATCCCATATACAAAAATAGAGGAAGACTGGCATAGATGTTAGCTCAGGGCCAATCTTCTTCACCAAAAAAATAAATAAAAAGAACAAGAAACACAAATGTAGTGTTTTTAATCTCTCTTTCAACAGATGGAGGTAAATGAATGTCTAATTGTCTTCATTTAGCCCTATGCTTTCCCTTTTCCTTGAGATGAGAGTCAATTACACCTTCCTTCTTGCCTCATTCATTGTCTTAACCCCTCTTTGGGAGATACCATTTAAGAAGTTCTCTTATACTTAGCAAAGTATTTTTTAAACTCTTTTATCCATGACCCAGAGTAAGAAATACATTTTCTATCATTGCCCAGGAAACACATAGCTCAATGTGTGTGTGTGTGTGTGTTTGAAATAATTCCTATCCTTACTGCAGCAAATGATATTATTTTCTTTTTAATTTTTTTGCTATTGGTTACTACCTATTAATCTCATGGTCATCTATTGAACCTAGAGTAGACTCATTTCAAAAAGTTCTGAACCAGAAACCGCAGTCATGCTCAAAGACAAAACACATGGAGAATAAAAGGCATTCCCTTTGTCTCAAAGGGGTCATTTGCATTTCCCTGGACCTCCTGGCTAGCCTCTTCCACAAGTCTTCTGCCTTGCTTAGCATTTTCCCATATTTACTCATACTTTCAGCATTTTCCCATATTTACTCATACTGAGTCTATGGGGAAAGGTTGAATCTCTGGCAAGAGATATCCCTAATTACAAGGGCACAGGATGAGGCCACAGGGTAATAGCACTTCCTTCATTTATTTTCTCAAATGTCACTTTCTCTGTGAGGTCTTCTGTGGTCACCCCATCTAAAATCCAAACCTCTATAACGTATACATGTTATTCCCCTTCACTACTTGTTTTTCTTTAGCAGCTGACACTATCTAATAGTCTATATATTTAAGATACCTAGCTTATTTATTATGTCTCTCCACTATAATATTAACTCTAAAGGGACAGATGCAAAGAACAAGGATGCTTTTGGGAGAAAAACTTACAAGCAGAGGACAGCAAAGCAAACATTTTTCCCCAGCTCTCATTATCCCAGGAGAAGTGTGTGTAGGCCAGGTGTGGCTGGACTGTATGCCCTATAGCAGACATGCAACAGAAAGGAACCCTTACCCTCATAGTGCTCTAAACATTTATAGGGACAAGGAGAGAGAACAGCTTTGTATGTTAACAATGGAAACTTCTGGTCAAGAAAGTAGCCTTCTAACCTTCTCTTAAAACCCATGAGGAGTAATTAAGATTTTAAGGGAAGATTTTTAAGGAAAAAGACATGATCAGACTTGCCTTTTAGAAAGTACGCTTTATTACAGTGTGGAGAAGTTGGTCAGACTAACTGATATTAGTAGTTTCTCTTGTCACTCTCTCTACCTTCTGAGAAATTGGCTAAGGCCCTCTCTAGGCTAAGGAATTTGGCTGGTCAAGACCTCAATAAATCTTAGGTAGTTCAGGGAGACACTTGGCTCCATCAGCTGTAAGGAATATGTGCTTGAGTGTTGCCCAATGCAATCATTATGTGCAAGGCAGAGAGAACAGGGACTATAATATGATGTTTCCTACTTTATTCCAATTTTTAAAATTATAGTAGACAAATCAGGAAAAATTCCTTTTCACTTTGTAACTCTAAGGAGCCTAATCAAAAATGTTTGCTAGCTGATATAATTTGCTCTTTACAAGATTGTAATAAAATATGATTCCTCTCTACAAGGCCTCCGAAGTATGAAAACATAGTAAAACCTTTTTCTATTCTTACGTGGATTAGGAATTTTATTAGAACCTTGAATTTCTTGAATCTGCTCATTTCTAGATCAGCACTATTCAATAGAGATATAATGTGAGACACAAGTACCTATGTAACTTAAAATTTTCGTATAGTATATACAACAAATAAAATGGGCAGGTGAAATTAATAATATGTTTTATTCACCCTAATATATCTAAAATAGTACCATTTCAACGTGTAATCAGTATAAATATTAAATGAGATATTTTGCATTTTTTTCATAATAGTGCTCAAAATCCAGTGTGTATTTTATACTTGCAGCACATCTCAATTCAGAGTAGCCACATTTCAAGTGCTCAATAGCCTCCTGTGGCTAGTGGTTACCACAGCACAGTTCTAGATCATTTTTGAGAAAAAACATTGATAAAATGAGGGCAGGGAAGGAATGTTTACTGAGTACCTACTGCCAGCCAGACTGTACCAGCACTTATACATTGATTTTAAATTTAATTCTCACAAAAATATGTGAGGTAGCTCTTAATATCTTCATACTTCAGATGAAAAAACTCTACTCAGAGGTTTAACAACTTGTCAAAAGTCATCCAGCTAATAAGTCTATCCTGCCCCCACGGTATCGTCTTCCACCCCTCTTTTCTTCCTTAAAGCAGGCATCTTTACCAAATTTTTAATTATTAATAAATGCATAAGCTATAGTAAATATTATCAGATGTCTAAATTGCTAACTATTCAGGTAAGGAAAGAGGAAACTGTCTATTTTCTTTATTATTTGAAAGGAGATGCATATACTATCATTATATCACTAAAAAATGTAACTTTTGGATCCACTGATTTGTATATTTCAAGATACGTTTTTCACATAGAGCATGAATTTGGAATCTCTAAAATGATATCTAAAGCTGGTTCTTGTCAGCTTCTGTCATTTATCAAATCAGTCTTTTTACAAACTGTGAATTTCTTGGTCTTGGTTGTGAAGGGCATATGAATATGACAGCGTCAAGGTCTGACATGACTCAAGAAAACATGTTTGTTCTGATTTGTTGTGCATGAAAAATATTAATCCCACAACATGTAGGCCTATATTTACAAGCCATCGCAAATTGATGCTTTGCATATTTTGGTCACAGCTAATTCTGACATAGTTGAATGTGAAATTGGCCATGCAGTATTAGGAAGACAAAAAAGTAATTGTTGTACTTATTTTGTTGTTTGAATTTGATACATACTACTAGTTGAGAACTGTTTTATTTGAAAACTTGCTACTGATTTTTAAAAAACAGTTTTTAAGAGTTTATAAAATGTTTTATGCTCTGTCTGATTGAAAGACAAGAAAATAATTTATTTCTAAAGTATAAAATCCCAGATACTATTATCGTGAAAGAATAGATTATAGAAAAGAAGCCATTTTTGAAGTAGAGACTGATTTAGTCTATAGAAAACTAATGACACATGCATCATAATACAAAGGTAAAGAAAATTTCATAAAAATATTCTATCAAATAAGAAAAATTTTTTAAAGTTTTATCTATCTATGATTTCAGTAAAACTGAATGTAGTGTGTATATATATACACACACACAGTATATAGTGTATATATAAGTATATATTAACATATATATATTAGAGAGGAAATTAAAATAAATAAAAACCAAAAAGAAAGATCTTTACTTTTTGATAACTTAGTAAATGACTGACCAATGAATAATTCATATACTCTTATTGATGTACTAGAACTTCACTTTTTCTTGAAAACACTTCTGATTTTCCCTACATTGGTTTCTTTTTAAAATTTTGATCATTTAAATATTTTTGATGAGACAAGGGTATCTGTAAACAGCATGGTTCAATAATAAGAATCCAGGATTCAATCTGAAGACCTGGACTTGACATGGTTTTTGATTGTATACCAGTTTTTGTCATGAAAATAAGACAATACTTAATTTGACATAAGTGTTTTGTCTAAAATCTGTGATTTCTCAAATCAAATCTTAACTGAACTCTAGTGTAGAAAAGAATAAGAAAAAGTGTTAACTTTAATATAACCATACTTTGTAAGTTCAAATTTAAAAGTTATTTATCATAAAGCAATTAAATAAGAATAAGGATTGTGTTTCTATAAATTTGTAAATTACAGTTATGGATGAGTCATAACAGCCTCAACCTCAATATTCAATTAGTTTCTAAATTTTATTTTGGTTTACATTTATACAAAAATCCTGATTCACATAGAAAATTAGTTTCTAAATGTAATAGCTTTGAAAGGCATGCCTTGCAATCTCATGACATAATGATCATGACTGATCCACAAACATGAAACAGGATTCATAGAAAATTATTTCAAAGTTGAATTATTACTAGTTATAATATAGTAGTGGTTAAGATCACAAAGTATGAAGTCTGAAAGATCTGGGATTAGAGTTCTGCCTCCCCCATTTAATCACTATTTGACCTTGACCTCTTTAAACCTTTTCCTGAGATGTAAATTAGAAATACTAATCATACCTACCTTATAGGATATTAAGTGAGATGATATTTACAAATGGATTAGCCTAAAGTATGACATATAATCAGAGCTGTATTAATGTTCAAAGAGTATGGATAAATGGACTCAAATTTAAATCTTTATAATGAAATATTCAGTTATGTCTTTTTTTTTAATCGGGTAACATGACAATTTTGTTAAATTTTCCCTCAAAATTTCAAAACAAATTTCTTCTTTCTATGTCAAGTTATTTACAAAGTAATAAATGCTCTTATATTCACATACAATACAAAAACAAGCAAAAGTGGAGCTCTAAAATATTTTTCCTCTTGCCCAGTTGAATTGTAAAGATTTCATGTATGTCAGCCCATAAACTAATTAGTCAAGTAACTGTATGCACATTCTTGTATTCTCTTAGCTTTATTTTCACACAAAGTACTAATTGTATTTTCCTGGCTGCCTGCTAATCTAATATAATTGTTGCAATATAATAGAATGTCACTTAATAAGTGCATTTTCAGCATCAGATTCAAATTGTGTGTGCATACATTTTCGATAACATTAAGCTGTTTCATTTATTCAGGAAGAATTTGAAAGCTTTATTTTTATGCTCACTTTGTTTTGTTTCAAATGATGTTGTAACTTGGCAGAGACTGTAGAACTCTTCAAAATTTCACTGAATAAACACACTGAGAATTTGAATAATTTTAATTGCCATAAAAATGACACCCAACAAAAATAACTTCTCTTCAACTTTCTTGTCTTTAAATTTCTAGTGATTTTGTAGAATTTCTGCCACATTTTATTTTTTTATGTTTCTGTTAATGTGAATGACATCAGTTATATAGTCTTATTACTATAATACAACATGTTATTTCATCTTAAAACAGATCAACCTCATCACTAGATTCTTTGCAAATCTTTCATGTTCTACCAATAATTTTACTTTTAAGAGTAATTTTAATACTTAAAAAAAATAATAGTTATAAATTTAAAAGTTATGCAAGAATACAAAGCTTATAATAACACTATTATAAAAAGTAATAGAAGAATCCAAAATTTAAAATACGTGCTAAAACTATTTTAATATTATGTGTATTAGTCAGAGTTCTCCAGAAGAATGAAATCAATAGGATGATAGATAGATAGAGATAGATTATAAGGAATTGGCTCACGTGATTATGGAGAGCAACAAGCCCAAAATCTGCAGGGGGAGTTGGCAAGCTTGAGACCCAGGAAAGCTTGCAGTGTAGTTCCAGTCTGAAGGCGGACAGGCTAGAGACCCCGGAGGAGCTGAAGTTTCAGTTTGAGTCAGGCCTTCAACTGACTGAATGAGACCCACTCGCATTATGGAGGGCAATCTGCTTTACTCAATCTGCCCATTTAAATGTAATATCATCCAAAAATACCCTCACAGAAACACCAAGGACAATGTTTGACCAAATATCTGGGCACCTTGTGGCCCAGTCATGGTGATACATAAAATTAATCATCACACCATGTTATACACAGAATTTGTTATGCCATTATTTGCCAATCCATAACAAAATATTACCCTACAGTTTGAGCCTGCACCATTAGATACACCTGAGCCTCACCTGGCATTAAATTGAGTGAAAAACATACATACATGCTATAATAGTATTCTCCCTTTCACTTTACAATTCTTGGAATGCAGGGGTCTGAATCTTTCTTGTACCAGTGTAGCATTAAATTATACTGAAATGATTCAATGAAAAGTTTCAAACATATGCAGAGAGATGACAGAACAAGCTTTTTCTCATACAAATAGAAAATGAGTTAACCTGGCAAAGCAAGTTAGCTGATGGTCTCTGATTCTTTAAATTCAGCATATAACATCCTTGATATTTTGTTCTGCTTTATTTTATAGTTAAAGTTATTTTCTATTAAATTTTTACTAACTTTTGCAGAATCTGAGTCTTCTTTGTACTAATCCCTGGAAGCCACTTTTTGCTCATATTTATGGGTCACAGATCATTACTTGAGAAAGTAGCACTTTGAACATCAACTCTCTAAAATCCACTGTAAAATATCCATGAAACCATCTGGAAAGGAAGAATTTTCCAAATAATAATAAGGAACAAGTGTATTCTAGATTCTGTTAGGGATTTAAACAATCCTCCATTGATAGTTTGGGATTAAAAATCAGTTCCTGTCTAGAATCCTCTCCTTTCTACCTATTTCTTGTTTTCCCTCCAGTAGTTGGGTTTCTGGATACATCTGGCAAAATCATTGTGCCAATTAAACTGTCATACAGGAGCCATCTCTGCCCATTAACTTTCCTACTCCATACCCTATATTGGCAAGCAAATTGCCTCTGGACATGAGTGCATTTTGCACTTTTAGTGTCCTTTAAAAGCACATCAACAGAAGCATTTTTTGGTCCCAGGCCCTTTCAGAAACTTTAGAACACAAATCAGATTCTTGTCTTCTCACCTTACTTTTGGCCTTTGATTCCTACCTTCAACCTGAGCAAAATTCAATGAGACCTCGAACCTAGAAGGTCTCATTGCATTTTACTTAGAAACAAATCAGTTTGACATCTAAACCCAGAACAAGGGTTATTAATCCCTGGGCATCCTGTATTTGTATGCAAAATTTTATATGTTTGTGCATGTATACAGATTTTCCTGGGCAGAAAGTTTACTGTTCATTCAGCCATTGAACCATTAGGAAGAACCAAGTTTCACCAATTTCCTTCTCTATTAAGGTTCTCCAGAGGAACAGAACCAATACATATATATATACAGGCAGAAAGTGAGTGAGAGAGAGATTTGAAGCAACTGGCTCATGCAATTATGGGGGTAGCAAGTCTAAAATTCTCAGGGCAGGCTGTCAGACTGGAAATTCTGGCAAGAGTTGATGTTGCAATTTTGAGTTCAAAGACAGTCTAGAACAGAATTCTTTTTTCTTTGGGGGATCTCAGTCTTTTCTTTTAAGGCCTTCAACTGATTGAATAAGAATCACCCACCTTATGAAGAGTGATATGCTTTATTCAAAGTCTACTGACTTAAATGTTAATCATATCTTAAAAAATACCTTCACAGCAACATTTAGACAGGTATTTGATCAAAAATTGGGTACTATGGCCAGCCAAGTTGACATATAAAATTAACCATCATACCTCCTATAGCCAAGGGCACCTTTCTGGGCACTCTCTTTTGATAGTAGTATCCTGACTCACAATAACATTCAATAAATGTTAGCTTTGTATTTGTATATTTAAGCCTGCTCTGTCACTTCAGATCTGAGAGAGGCCACCTACCATACCTTGGCTAAAAGCAAAATGGATTACAATCTCTTTATTCTAACTATCCTCCAAAAGCTTGCCTGAATCTCTTTACCTCTATGCAAGAAAGATATCATGTATGCTGTAAAACCAGTTCCCCAACATCCACAGGTAATGTCAATAAGACCAACTAGTCAAGTTAAAGGCTAGATAAACATGGGGGAAAATGCACATTAATGAAAAAGCAGCAACATAAAGAGAAAACAAAGAGAGAGAATTTAGAAGCAAATCTTTGCCTTTGCCTTCCAAGTTACTAATTGATTTGCTTCCTGAAATAGGACAAAGTCATAGAATCTTGAAGGCCCAGTTTTCCAAAAATTTATACTGCCTAAATTTAAACCAGGTAATCACTGCTGTTTAACAATGCTGTCTTTAATTTACTGTTCATTTCCAATGAAAATAATTCTTAGGATCAGGAGGGAGGTTAAAGAGGAGAGAGATTGTAGTTGAAACCATTTTTCCTTAAGATGAAAATAAACTATCTTGGAGGACTTGCCCTCTCTGGGGAAAAATACTTGCTGTAATAACTGTTATAGATAGGGGGACATCATATTCCTCAGAGATGGTACACTGACAAAAGTCTGAGACTACTTCTATAGAAGAATCATAGAATTGTTTATACAGCTATGCATTGCTTAACAACAAGGATACATTCTGAGAAATGAGTCATTAGGTGATTTCGTCATTGTGGGAACATCACAGAGTGCACTTACACAAACATAGATGGTATAGCCTACTACACACCTAGGCTATATGGTACCAATCTTATGACACCACTGTTGTACATATGGTCCATTGTTGATGGAAACGTCATTATGCAGTGCATGACTATAGTTGGAAAGGGCCTCAAAGTTCATGATGCCCTATCTCACCATTTAACAATGAAATCAAGAGGTCCCAAACAGATTCAGAGCCTTACCACAGTTACTCAGCTACAACAGCTATTTCAAATGTTTTCCATGCTTTTCAAGCTCCTCTTGGCTGCTCTCCTCTCCCCTTCCTTGCCTCCTGAAAGATCATCTTACAGCCTTCAAATTAAAACTACTATCTTCATTCTACCTTAATTTAGCTCTTTCTTGATACTCATTTTTAATCTTTCCTTGTCCCTCTGGAAAAAACTGCTTTCTTTGTCAAAGCTAACCCCAATGAATGATCTTTGTCTTCCCTTCTCTTCCCCTCTAGGACCTGAGTATTTCAACACGTGATCTAAGGACACCAGCATCTGAAACACCTTTTGCTTATTTAAAGTTCTCTTTTCTGGTCTCCACCTTGATATTACTGAATCAGAATTTCTGGAATAAGGCCCAGAATCTACATTTTTACCCAAATTGTCCAGGTACTTCTTATGCATGCCAAAGTTTGAGAAACACTGCTTTGATAATCTCCATCAATAATTGCCTCTTTCCCTAACAGATCCAGAAACTTCCTCTTAACTGGCTCTGAAATTTGGCTCCCATTCCTCAATATCATCTATAAATTTCACTCAGGGGTCACTTATAACCCCCTAAATGGGCACTAAAATGGCCTTTTCCCATTCCCTATTCTTCCTGACCTCTCTGCAGCATAAAAGAATAGCCACGTCACAAAGTATTGAACTTCTGAAATTTCAGTTATGCACACTTGGCCAAAGACAAAGGAAAGAAAATGGTAACATAAGCAGGTGATTTATGTGCTATTCCAGTCAATGAACCTTTGTTCCAAATAAGCACCAAATGGGATACTTGAACCCACCATCATCCAGTAGGTCTCTCATAGTGTGAGCTACTTGCTCACTGAGTATGAGTCCAGTGTCGAAAACTCTTACATTCAACATGGTCCCTACATGAAATTCAACTATGTCTTATGGAGCTAGGAAGGAAGGAAGGAGAGAGAGAGGGAGAGAGGGAGGAAGGGAAGAAGGAAGGAAGGAAGGAAGGAAGGAAGGGAGGGTGGGTGAGAGGGAGGGAAGAAGAGAGAGGGAGGGAGGGAGGAAGGAAGGAAGGATTCCAATCAGGGGAAGAAAATAAAACTTCTGTTGAATTTTTATAGAAAAACTGTGCGTCAATATCTAATATGGCACCCTTATAATGGCTTTTGTAGAATAGTTTTGATTTTATGCCATTTTCAACTTATGTCATGAGTTAAGAATCTAACCCACAAACAAGATGAAAACTCAGTGTATAACTAACTAGACTTTTTATTAAACCACTTTTTTCCTTAGCCTAAACAATGTATTCTCATCTGGCTTTTCCCTTATATCTTACTCTTCCTTCTTGGATCTCCCTAACTGGTTCCTTTCCCTAAAAATGAAGGCATTTTTAGCCCCTTTCTTCTTCCTCCCGCCTTTACTTTTCTCTGGCTTCCTCCACTAATGGGTCCCAATCATAGAACAAGACCATCATTTAGTTTCTGAATTAAGTCCAGCCATGGGCAGAAGTCTTCCAGCGGCACCAATTCCATCATTTAAGTAGATTTGAAATTGAGTCCTAGTTCCTAGCAATGGAACCTAGTGGCTCAGTCACAAATGTCAAGATCCTGTGTTGCTCCCCCATGTTCCCTTGTTACCTTTCAGATACATTACTTTGGTACTTGGGGACAAACTGCTGTTGCCTATGTCACTTGGAAGTTACAGTGTATGCTCCAATGCTGACCCTCTCCACAGGTTTAAGTTTCTGTCTTGATTCCCATTCAGTGTGCCGACTTGCTGGTCTATGCTCTCTGTTAGGCACTATCAGCTTTGCTAATTTTAAGTTCTATCAAATAGTGAAGGTGAGGAGCTGATGAAGTGGCTGATAAGACAGATCAAAGCCTGGAGACAGAGTTCCAGTGGATCCAGGTGTGGAGACTATGGGAGCTGAAAGCAAAAGAAACGGAGAGACCGGGAAACTTATTTTGCAAGAGTTTAGCCATTCAGGCATTTTTCGTTTCATAATTACTATCCAATATTAGACTGAACTTTAATAGTAACTTTTACAATTTATGATATGCTCTAACTTTCATTCAGAAAAGACACACATTTCTATGTTTGAAAATGTCAAAGAATCACTATGAAATTAGTTCTAATCCGATCCTTGCCATTAGTGAAGTGTGAATTCAGCAGCATTCAGAGGAAATGGCTTTAGGAACATAAAAGTTAATCTATCATGCTAAAAGATCATTGAAAACACTATTCTACAAGCCAAATTGATGGCAGCTATATTAACCAAAATATATTTGCAAAGGAAATTTTTAAGAAGTATATCTTTATTTCCATTAGATGAAAGTGTGTGCATATCTCCACTCATATAAGCAGATAAAATTATAGAATATTTTATAGTAGGAAAGGACTTAATTATACAGTCTAGCACTTTCATTTTATAGATGAAGGTACCAAGGCCTAGCAAAGGCAGTCTAAATAACATGTCTAACATGTAGTTACTGGCATTACCAACTCTAGAGCTCTTCTCCAATGCTATTTCCTTTATGCAACAACTATCTATTGAACACCTTCTCTGTGTACTGGAGCAATGATAAAGGCAAGAATCCTGTTCCCAAACAGCCCACAGTACAAAGGGAAAATCATACATGCAAATAACATAACCCAAATATGAACTGCTTCAGCCTTGAGTTGCTACAGTTCCCTTAATATTTAAACGAACTTGCTTAAGCTCCTATATATTGGAAATCATAGCCTTCTTTCCCATCTATTGACTTCTCTGGAGGTTCATGTTTCTCCTAATGAAATTTTTCTCTCATTTCCTGCTTTTGATGAATTCTCACACTTATGTTTCATCTTTCATGACCAAATCACTCTAACAGGGGGTACAGATAATTTATCTCAGATTTCCCAAAGCACCTATAAATGCAAGACTTAGTTTCCTAAAATGTTGGGCATAGTGAATGGGTATTAAATCAGAACTGCAGCTTTTAGGATCTTCTGGTTGTAATCAATAAAAGGAAAAAAAAAAAACCTCAGACAGTCCTATTCATTCATCCAATAAACAGTTAGTATTGGTCCAGGCACTAGGGAAGTATCAATGAAAAAAATAGTCAAAAATCCCTGCTCTTGGGGAGATGAATTTTTCTTGGGGAGTCAGATAATAAGCAAGTAAATAAATAAATATTTATGTGCAGTGATTATATTAGAGAGAAGATTAGGGCAAAGAAGAGCATGAGGTATAGTTCATCTTTTAGATAGGGGAGTCAAGGAAGAACTCAACTGCAAAGATGACATTTAAAAGAGAAACCTGAAGGAACTGAGGAAGTGAGCCATGGGGACATCTGAAAGATGGGAGTTCTGGGCAGTGGGAACAGCAAGTGCAGAGAAAAACAAGGAGACCAGTGTATCTTCAGCAGAGTGACAGACCTGGAAAGCAGTATAGAAGATCTGGAAGATAAGTGGGGTCCATATCAGAGAGAACAATTTAGGCCAATGTAAGGACTTGGGCTTTTATTCATAGCGGAAGTTCATGACAGAATACTGGCATGGTCTGACTTACATTTACAGAGAATCACTATGTTTACTGAATAAAGAATAGGATGGCAAGAGTGGAAGCAGAGAGACATTTGGAAGACTATGGTTATAATCCAGGAAGATGATGTGGGTTTAGATTAGGGTAGTAGTAATGGAAATAATGAGAAGTGGTGAGATTCTGAATACACTTTGATGGAAAAGCTGACAAAATTTGCTAATGGATTAGATATGGGTTGTAAGAGAAATAGGAGAATAACTGGGAGTATAGAGGTGCTATAGGGAAGGAAGAACTATTCCTCTACCCTCTAGGTCCTTCTAGCTGGTCTAAGAATTAAGCTGACATGAGAGAGAATAACAGAACAAAATCAAATAAAGTTTAATAACATGTATACATGGGACAAATCCAGGAAATCTGAGTAACTCGCCAAAATGGCAGAAGCCACTACCTTAAACACCATCCTGAGCTAAGGACAAAGGAGGATGTTGGGAGTAGTGGTTTGGGATTTCAAAGGGGAGGAAGGCAATTTACATGGAGATGGGAAAGCAAATGTTTGAAAAACAAATGTTGACCATGCCTTACAAGAAACAATGGTAGATAGAGAGAACTTTGATTAAAAAGCCCTTGTTAACTTCCTCCCTGTCTATCACACCTAGTTTATATTATACTATAGTTATCTTTTTTTATTGCAGTAACATTGGTTTATAACATTATATAAATTTCAGATGGACGTCATTATACTTCTGTTTCTGCATAGATTACATCATGTTCACCACCCAAAGACTAATTACAATCCAACACCACACACAAGTGCCTAATCAACCCTTTTGCCCTCCTCCCTCACCCCCTTCCCCCCAGTAACCACCAATCCAATCTCTGTCTCTATGTGTTTGTCTGTTGTTGTTTCTATCTTCTACTTATGAGTGAGATCATATGGTATTTGACCTTCTCCCTCTGACTTATTCACTTAGCATAATAGCCACAATGTCCATCCATGTCTTCACAAATGGCTGGATTTCATCATTTCTTATGGCTGAATACTATTCCATTGTCTATATATACCACATCTTTATCCATTATCCCTTGATGGGCACATAGGTTGCTTCCAAGTCTTAGCTATTGCAATGAACACAAGGGTGCACGTATATTTACACATGCATGTTTTCATGTTCTTTGGATAAACACCCAGCAGTGGAATAGCTGACTCGTATGGTAGTTCTATACTTAATTTTTGGGGGGAGGAAGATTGGCCCTGAGCTAATATCTATTGCCAGTCTTCCTCTTCTTTTTTCTTCCCAAAGCCCCAGTACATAGTGGTATATCATAGTTGTAGGTCCTTCTAGTTCTTCTATGTGGGACTCCGCCTCAGCATGGCTTGATGAGTGGTGAGTATGTGTGCGCTGAGGATCTGAACTGGTGAACCCTGGGCCACCAATACGGAATGCGTGAACTTAACTGCTACACCACCAGGGCAGCACCCCTATTCTTAATTTTTTGAGGAGTCTTCATACTGTTTTCCATAGTGGCTGCACCAGTTTGCACTCCCACCAGCAGTGTATGAGAGTTCCCTTCTCGCCACATCCTCTCCAACATTTGTTGTTTCCTCTCTTGTTAATTACAGCATTCTGATGGGAGTGAGGTAATATCTCATAACAGTTTTGATTTGCATTTCCCTGATAGTTAATGATGTTGAACATCTTTTCATGTGCCTGTTGGCCATCTATATATCTTCTTTGGGGAAATGTCTGCTCAGGTCTTTTGCCCATTTTTTAATTGGGTTGTTAGTTTTTCTGTTGTTGAGATGTATCAGTTCTTTATACATTTTGGAGATTAACCCCTTAACAGATATATGGTTCACAAATATCTTCTCCCACTTGTTAGGTTGTCTTTTCATTTTGTTGATGGTTTCCTTTGCTGTGCAGAAGCTTTTCAGACTGATGTGGTCACGTTTGTTTATTTTTTTCTTTTGCTTCCCTTGCCTAGTCAGACACAGTACTTGAAAATATATTGCTGATACCAATGTTGTAGAGTGTACTGCCTATGTTTTCTTCTAGAAGTTTCAGGATTTCATGCCTTACATTCAAGTCTTTAATCCATTTTGAGTTAATTTTTGTGTATGATGTAAGGTAATAGTTTACTTTCATTTTTTTGCATGTGGCTGTCCAGTTTCCCAACACCATTTAGTCAAGAGACTTTCCTTTCTCCATTGTATGTTCTCAGCTCCCTTGTCAAAAAATTAGCTGTCCATAGATGTGTGGGTTTATTTCTGGGCTCTCAATTCTGTTCCATTGATCTGTGTGTCTGTTTTTGGGCCAGTATCATGCTGTGTTGGTTACCATAGCTTTGTAGTATATTTTGAAATCAGGGAGTGTGACCCCTCCAGCTTTGTTCTTTTTTACTCAGGATTCCTTTGGCTGTTCGGGGTCTTTTGTTGTTCCATATGAATTTTAGGATTCTTTGTTCTATTTCTGCGGAAAATGTTGTTGGAACTTTGATAGGGATTGCATTGAATCTATAGATTGCTTTAGGAAGTATGGACATTTTAACTATGCTAATTCTTCCAATCCAAAAGCACAGAATCTCTTTCCATTTCTTTGTGTCTTCTTCAATTTCTTTCAACAATGTTTTATAGTTTTCAGTGTACAGATCTTTCACCTCTTTGGTTAACTTTACTTCTAGATATTATGTTCTTTTTGGTGCAACTGTAAATGGGATTGTATTCTTAATTTCTCTTTCTGCTACTTCATTGTTAGTGTATAGAAATGCAATTGATTTTGTACATTGATTTTGTATCCTGCAACTTGACCATATTTATTTATTATTTCTAAAAGGTTTTGGTGGTTTCTCTATGTATAAAATCATGTCATCTTCAAATAGTGAGGTTCACTTCTTCCTTTCCAATTTGGATCCCTTTTATTTCTTTTTCTTGCCTGATTGCTCTGGCTAGGACTTCCAATACTATGTTAAATAGAAGTGGTAAAAGTGGGCATCCTTGTCTGGTTCCTGTTCGTAGAGAGATAGCTCTCAGTTTTTCACCATTGAGAATGATATTAGTTGTGGGTTTGTCATATATGGCCTTTATTATGTTGAGGTACTCTATAACCATTTTATTCAGAATTTTTATCATAAATGGATG
The DNA here is from genome assembly GCA_031878705.1 of Tapirus indicus. Classification (NCBI taxonomy): domain Eukaryota; kingdom Metazoa; phylum Chordata; class Mammalia; order Perissodactyla; family Tapiridae; genus Tapirus; species Tapirus indicus. The sequence goes on from CM062918.1 coordinate 20,616,048, forward strand.
CTGTATCTTGTCAAATGCTTTCTCTGCATCTATTGAGATGACCATGTGATTTTTATTCTTCATTTTGTTAATGTGGTGTATCACATTGATTGATTTGAGGATGTTGAACCATCCCTGCATCTCTGGAATAAATCCCACTTGATCATGGTGGATGATCTTTTTGACGTATTATTGTATTCAATTTGCTAGTATTTTGTTGAGGATTTTTTCATTGATGTTCATCAGTGATACTGGCCTGTAATTTTCTTTTTTTCTGTTTTCCTTGGCTGGTTTTGGTATCGGGATAATGCTGGCTTCAGAGAATGAGTTAGGCAGCTTCCCCTCCTCTTCAATTTTTTACAAGAGTTTGAGGAGGATAGGTATAAAGTCTTCTTTGAATGTTTGGTAGAATTCACCAGGGAAGCCATCTGGTCCTCAACTTTTATTTTTGGGTAGGTTTTGGATTACTGTTTCAATCTCCTTACTGGTGATTGGTCTATTCAAATTCTCTATTTCTTCTTGATTCAGTTTTGGAAGGTTGTATGATTCTAAGAACTTATCCATTTCTTCTAGATTATCCCATTTGTTGGCATATAGTTTTTCATAGTATTCTCTTACAATTTTTTGTTTCTGAGGTGTCCATTGTAATTTAGATTCTTTCATTTCTGATTTTATTTATTTGAGCCTTCTCTCTTTTTTTTCATGTTGAGTCTAGCTATAGGTCTGTCATTTTGTTTATCTTTTCAAAGAACCAGCTCTTGGTTTCATTGACTTTTTCTATTGTTTTTTAAGTCTCTTATTTCATTTATTTTTGCTCTGATTTTTATTATTTCCCTCCTTCTACTAACTTGAGACTTACTTTGTTCTTCTTTTCCCAGTTCCTTTTGGTGCACTGTTAGATTGTTTATTTGAGATTTTTCTTATTTCTTGAGGTAGGCCTATATTGCTATAAACTTTCCTCTTAGAACCGCTTTTGCTGTATTCCATAAATTCCGGCATGTTGTATTTTCATTTTCATTTGTCTCCAGGTATTTTTTTTGTTTTGTTTTGTTTTGTTTTGTTTTGTGGGGAAGACCAGCCCTGAGCTAACATCTGTTGCCAATCTTCCCCTTTTTGCTGAGGAAGACTGGCCCTGGGCTAACATCCGTGCCCATCTTCCTCCACTTTATATGGGACGCCGCCACAGCATGGCTGACAGGCAGTGCGTCGGCGGGCGCCCGGGATCCGAACTCGCGAACCCCGGGCTGCCAAGCGCGGACTAAACCGCTGCGCCACCGGGCGGCCCCAGTCTCCAGGTATTTTTTGATTTCTCCTTTGACTTCTTAATTGACCCAATCGTTGTTCAATAGTATTTTGTTTACTCTCCACATATTTGTGGCTTTTCTGATTTTCTTCCTATAGTTGATTTCTAGTTTCATACTGTTGTGGTCAGAAAAGATGCTTGGTATTATTTTAATCTTCTTAAATTATACTATAGTTATCTTATGGTATTAGCTCCTTCCTGCAACAGGCCTTCTATCTTAAATTCTTTTAGGTAGTTGGGGTGGGAAGGTCAAAGTTTCTTTCAGAGACTTGTGTTCTTAAAAATAAGCCAGGGAAACACATTCTGGGGTGGCAAATTCTGATTCCCCACAGTGCCATTTAATAAATTAGTAAGACTATAGAAGTCTATTTGGAAGGGGGAGCATCAAGAGTTGGTTTTATTCAATAAATGAGATTCACTGGGTCATTTAACTAGAAAGACCAGAGGTTTGGCAGGCTTCATGATCAGTTTACAGGCCATTTGATCTTAGTGACTCAATCAAGTCATAAAAAACTCATCATTTTCTTTCCATTTTTCCATCTCTTGTTATTCATAGTCAGAGTCTTCCTAGGAATGGCTCCCCATGTGGTCAAAGGATAACTGACATTAGAAATTAGAGCTATATGTCTTCACATGCAGTAGGACAGGCAGGGCAATTCTCACAACCATAAGACAAAAAATCTTGAGACTGCTGAAAGGATCTATCCTAAACCAACCCCAGGGCCTCAGAAAATGCCAGGAAAAGTGTTGACTGAATTAAGCCTAGATTACTTTCAAACTAGTCACTGTCTAAATGGTATTATGGGATTACCTGATTGTTTAGACCAATTTGCTATCACTGCTGGAGGAGGAAGAAAGGTTAATCCCACCTAAACCAAATGGTTGCTACATAATCAGGAAGAGTGGAATAGATGTTGTAAAGACACACAATACCCACTATTAAATGCACAGAAGACCAAATGATTTAAAATTAAATACTGGATGCAACTATTCTTACAAGTCCTTTGGAAATTCCAATCCTGGGGAAATCTCACAGGCTGTTTTTGTTTGTTTGTTTTTTATTGAGGTTCCCCAACAGAAAAGGAGTTCCATGTTGCATAACCTCCTTTCTCCCAAAATCTTTCTCATATTTCCTCTTCATACTACTTCTCAGGCTCCCTAAATCCCTCTCCCCTGTGTTGCCACCAGAATATTCAAAATTCTTATCACTTGTCACTTTATTATGCAGAGAAATTAGCTTCAAACCAGTTTCGCACACATACAAATTCATTAAGATGGCCTGCTAAATGAAACAATGTTCACTCCAGGTATGAACTTAGCAGAACAGAAGAACTTACAGAGGTTTTGAAACTTTGGTCTTTTCTTTTTAAACACATATAAATTTTTATTCTTCCCCTATCAAGCTCTGTAAGTGAGAGGGAACTATATGGATCTTGTTTAACAGATATGAATTGCATTTAGAAAACAGAAGTAGCAAGACAGCCAGATTATGTGTATTTAGCTGAGAATTTATTTTGTTTATTGTTTTAAATAGATGTTTTCCCCTCTTCTACAATTATTATTCAGTGAATCAAGAACTCTAAATAAGCTTTGTATCAAGTGCTATAATAGCTAAGTAAAATGGGCACCCAATTCTGTCCAGCATGGTGATAAGAACAGGTATTATGTATCTTACAGACAATACTGAAGCTATTGACAGTTTCCAAGAGACAAAACTGTATCTTAGAAAGATATGGACAAGCAGTTAGGAGGAGGATGATTAAAACTAGATGCCGTGAGTCAATTAGGAAGCTACAATAGCCTAGTAAAAACAGAATGAGGGACTGACTGAAAGCAGTGACAGAAAGGTTGGAAAGAGGCCCCAGTTTAAAGGTAATTATGAAGTTGAATTATTATGTTCCCTGTCTAATATTCCCTACAAAAGTCACTATAGCAATATAGGGTGATATCTTTGGAAGCATAAAGATTGAGTGAATAACTTGTTATTTTTGCCACATTCTTTTGGATTTTCTTATTTTACGAACACTTATTTTTCTTCTTCCATTAACAACACTTGAATTTTGCTCCTAAGGAAATGGTCTTTTCCCATTAGACACAGTCTGGTTAGACCAATCAAGAGGATCTGCTTCCCTCCATATTATTCAATTTAGACCAATAAGATGGATCCTCTCTGGAATTTGTCACAGTGGGGGTGGGGAAGAAGAAACAAAGATGATCAGCAGCAGAACCTGAGGAGATTATCTATTTGTTGTTATTACCAGAACTGCAAAAGCTGCCCTAATTCTTATCTTCTAGATTTTGCAGATTTCCTTTTAAGTAAGCTATCCTTATAATCTCCCTATACCCTCCCAAGAAATTATTTTCTGCCTACATTAGCTAGGATGGGCTTCTATTCCTTACAACAAAAGCAACCTAAATAATACAAAAGTATGATAAAAACAAATGAGTCAAGACCTAACAGGAGTAAGATAAGAACCCAGGTCTCCTAATTCTCAGTCTAGTAGCTTTTGCACCATATCATGCTGCTTGTAACTACTGAAGAAGAGAAAATGTTCTGCAGACAGAAGAAATACAGTATCTTAAGGAAATGTGTTCTTCAACACTAGAACAAATTATAAAGAAGGATATAGTCACTGGTTGAGATCCCATGAGACAATGGCAAAGAGCAAATTAAATATTACACACGCTAGTAGTTTATGATAGTACAACCTACCTTAGCCATGTCTGGGGATTATATGAAAATACTGAGCAATTCTAACGCAGTCCTGGGGGTCTGGTAGTAATGGATCACATGCCAAGTTCTTGGACTTTATCATCAAAACAATCTGGGAATTTGTGAACTCTCATGGTTGCTGCTGCTACTGCTGCTGCAAAATTCCATTTTGTGGTTTGTAGGTGAATTAAAGAAACTTCAATCAGGACTTTAAATTGGAGCTTTTGCAAATAATAAAAAGCCTAGTTGGATAAATTTAAAATCATCTTGGTTCACTGAGTGCGCAAGAATAAGACTTAATGGAACCATCAAACTCCTTTCTGCTCAGTTTGCCCCCAAGTTTAGTTGATGATCAGACTCCTGTGATTGCACTTTGATCTTTCTGGCTTCTGGGGATGAAGGAATTCTCTAATTTATCTGCTAAGTAAGGCATGTGGCTCCTTCCGCAGTAAAAATCAAGCTGAAATTTACAATACAGGAACCACTGGAAGGAGGAGAGAAGGCGAATTCAAAGAGAAACAAACCAACAGACTGAAAAATCCTGCAAGCTGACACATATCTAGGCTGAAAACATGGGCAGATTACCAGAAATTATTTTGGCAGAAGATATTCAAGTTTAGAAAAGCTAACTTTAGAATAAGGAAAGGCACTTAACTGGAGAAAAAAACAAAAATAAAAATGGATAAAGGGGAAAAAATGTAAAGGAATAATCAGAGTTGAATTCAAAAGGAGACACTGACAGTCTCTTTGTTTCAGTGAGGAAAAATACCAAAAAAAGAACTTTCATAGTTTCCTTTACTACTTGCTGAAGAATTACTGAAAACGAAAATCCATTGTAACTAAGCTACAACACTGAGGATTTCTCTGATTTACTATACCGTGGTCTAATCAACAAGACAAAATAAGAAGATTCGTAAATAAAGGGTAATTTCCTTAACCTTGACCAAATATATGTGAAACCTACAGGCCATATTCTTCCACTGATCTACTTTCCAAAGCCCCACTGGTGGAGGCGGCTTTTTTTCCTCATAAAATCGTTTTATTTAGATGCCACACAAACCAAAGCAGAGAAAGAGGTGACTCCACGTTAATCCATCCACTCAGGAGCTGGGACCCCCAGGTCTCCGGCTCCGGCCCGCGGGCGCCCAGCACACGGGAGGCCGAGAGGCGCGGACGGCGGGCAGCACCCCCTCTCCGAAGCGGAGGGAGCCCCAGGGCAGCTACGGCAAAGGAAAGCGCCAGGGAAAGCAAACACGCCAAGGAGACGGGCCGCACCAACCTGTGAGGTAGTCTCGGCGGCAGGAGGCGCCCCGAGAGCCCACACAGTCCGGCCCGTCGAGGTAAAACTTGGACGTTTATTCGGCGGGAGGCGTGGTGTCAGGGCTCCTGTGGCCGGAGTCGTCCCCGCTGTCCCTGAAGCGGCTGTGGGCCGCGGCCTCGCCGTCCTCGTAGCGGTCGTCGCGGAGCGGGCCGAGGCCTGGTCTGGCGCCCGGGCCCTGGTCTTCTCGCGGGACGAGGCCGGTGGGGCGGCCCTTCACGTCGTCCCGCTCCGCGTCCGCCTCCGTCCGCACGACGTGCTTCCGGGTGCTGCCCGCGTCCTCGGGGGTCCCCGCCTTTGCTCTCTTTCCACTTCCTGTACACCGTGGGCGGCCACGTGGCCGGGGAGAAGGTGTCGGGTTCGTTGAGGAGGGAGATGACGCTCAGGAGGATAGTCCTGACGTTCTCGGTGGGCTTCTGTGGCTTCCAGGGCAGCCTGCTCTGGGGGTCCATGACCAGGGGGTGGAGGATGGTACCCCTCTGCCGTCCCGTAGATGTTGGGGTGCCAAGTCTTGGTCAGGAACGAGAGGTCAACGGGGAGTAAGAGCAGTTGATGGGGAACTTGAGATGTGCCTTGAAGTAGCCGCCCCGTAGTAGGTATTGGAAGGCCCGAAGATGGCCACCTCCCAGTTGTAGAGGTCGCCTTCGTCCACCAGTGTCACCCGGAAACCCTCCACCGGCTCCTCCTGCAGCACCTTCAGCTCGAGCAGCAGCACCTTGTGCGAACTGGGCACTAGCAGTCTCAGCAGAAAACTGCTTATCTCCGCAGTGCAGGATGCCAGGACAGCAGATCAATATTTCTAGACGGGTTCTTTAAGTCGACAATTAATTTGAAACATTTTTTATTAATTGAGTTACAGAATAAATAATTTGACAAGGAGATTTTGAATTAATTGTGAAATGCATTTGACAGAAGATAGCTTTTAAATATGATGGAGTAACCTAATAGTATAAAAAGCAGAAGATGAAGGAAACTCCCTTGGTGACCGTCTGGAAAACAGTCTGAGTTCCTTTATATTGAGTTATTTCCCTTCTATAAAAGATTGTTTGCTTGTTTTTCGCTTATCTGAATGACAGTCTGTGTGGTAGAGGTGTAATGGTATAAGTATGGCTTCACAATCTTATGGCTTTCATTCTTTAAAAACATTACTTTTATGAGGTATGGAAAGTTACTTTAGTAATTAAACTATATGAAATATAATACATATCTGCCTTATAAATGCATTCAGAGTACAAGTAAAAAGTTTGAATGATCAAAATTGGAGAATAAAAGTAACTTCTACACCAGAGAAGTTTAAAAATTGTTGGTTTAAAAACCTGAATTGGCATGTGTTTTCTTCATTTAGAGTTTTTATGACCCATTTCTAAATTTATTGAAGCTTTGCTTCAACAGCAAACGTTTTGAATTGTTGATCTTTCTTTAAAAGCATTCCTCTATTCCCAAATAATCTCTAACATTGCTCTATTGTATATATGAATCTCAGGGCTATACTTAATAATTGCCATCATCTGTGTAAGCAGATGTCAACTATCAGAAAAAAATGAGGTGACTAGAGTTTACCATCCCTACCAATTATATTTTCTACAAGATATTGATGACCTATGCATTATATCTATTCATGTTGCATAAGAGGGTCAATTTATTAGGCAAGCATGCTGAAAAGTGGTTAGTTCCTCTGCAATTTTTATTTTTGTCATTGTTTGGAGAATGACATCTATTTAGGATAGCATTGATTTCAAATTTAGACCTATTTCTAAAATGAGTGGAAAAGATGTGAAAAAACGGAGCACAAGTTTCTAGACTTAATTGAGCTGTTTCTGTTATAAACTATTAAAATGACTAAATTATTTTAATGACTCAAAACTGAATAAAGATATGTAACATAAAATGTTTAAGTAAGTATCAACACCTCAACACTATGGATACCTTCCTTAGCTCAACCATGAATTTATTGGTGAGGAGACTCCTGTGTTAGGAATTTCTCCTGGTCCATAATCATCCAAACTTTGGGTTTAAAGAGGAAAAAACTTTAACTATAAACACTCATCAGAGGAAAGCGTTTACTGCTTTTTCCTTAGTTCTTCTAATGAGCCCTATAGTAACTCCACTGAATGACAGTTTGCCAAGGTCTAAGCAGAACATGTAAAAATGTAGAATATGTATTTTTCCAATGCCTATTTTTTACCCATTCAGTATGTTTCTACATACTTTTTGTGAGTAAGACCAGCCCTGAGCTAACATCCATTGCCAATCCTCCTCTTTTTGCTGAGGAAGACTGGCCCTGGGCTAACATCCGTGCCCATCCTCCTCCACTTTATATGGGACGCCGCCACAGCAGGGGTGATGAGCAAGCAGTGCGTCAGCCTGCACCTGGGATCTGAAGCCGCGAACCCCGGGCTGCCAAAGCTTGGACTAAACTGCTGCGCCACTGGGTGGCCCCTGTTTCTACATACTTTTAGTTCCATCCCTTAATCTCCTTCAATTTCTAATTGTTTAGTGGTTAATTTACATTGAGGGAGATCTTTTCTAAAATCTGCAGTTGTACAACCAGATTCTCTTAAAGGTCCCTAACTAAATTGCCTATGCATCCCAATTTTACTTTTCCCTTTCAAGATGTTAAAATTACTCAAATTAGAAAGGATCGTTTGTAAGACAAATATACAGATAAATACTCCCATAACTTGGGATCTCATTAGCTGAGCAATTCTGTTTGAGAAAGGCACCTACTTTTTAACAACTCCAGGATGCTGTGCAAGTCACTTAACATCTCTTGTTCTCATTTTCCTTCTTTATACAGAAGTTGAAGAAAATGGTCCTTTGAGTTATTTTAAGCTGTAATATTTTATTCTGTTCTCAAGAATACAATTCTTGAATGCATATTTATCCCCTTCCTTTCTTAACCTTGCATTGATTATCAACCTACTATGTGCCAGACTCTGATAGACACTTTTTTCCAAAACAGAGTTTATTTTTTTAGAACAGTTTTAGATTTACAGAAAAGACTAGTCGAGATGATAATGCAGAGTTCGTTTATACCTGGTACACAGTTTCCCCATTATTAAGATCTGATATCAGTATGGTATATTTGTTACAAGTGATGAACCAATGTTGAACCATTGTAATTAACTAAGGTCCATACTTTATTTCAGTTTCCTTAGTTATTACCCTATATCCTTTTTCTATTCCAAGATCCCACTGAAGATACTATATGATATTTAGGTGTCATATCTCTTTGGGCTCTTCTTGGCTGTGACAATTTTTCAGATTTTCCCTGCTTTTGATGACCTTGACAGTTCTGAGAAATATATGTCAGGTATTTTGTTGAGTGCTTCTCATTTGGAATTTGGTTTTTTTCCTCATGAATAGACTGGGGTTATGGGTTTTAGGGAGGAAAATCATAAAGGTGAAGTGCCATTTTATGACATCATATCAAGGGCACATACTAGTAACTTGATTTATAACTTAATATTGAAGTTGATGCTGACCTTGATCACCTGGCTGAGGTACTTTTCGTCAGGTTTTCTCATTGCTTGTTTTCCCCCCTTTCCATATTTAGGAAGAAAGTCACTATACGCACTAAAGTCACTATATACACTAAGGAGTGGGGGTTTATGCTCACAAGGAATACAGTGTATCTACATAAGTTATTTGTAATTTTCTACAAGGAAGATTTGTCTCTTGTTTCTAATTTATTTATTTATTCAATTTATTTATATCAACATTGACTAATGGACATTTATTTATTTTTATAGTGTAATATTTATTGACACAATTACACACACACACACGGGTGCGTGAGCGCGCGTGTGCGCGCGCACACACACACACACACACACACACACACACAGCCCTGGCTTCGCAGGGTAATGCAGGACCATAAAATGGCCATCAAAGCATTTAAAAATCATTGGGAAAAATTCATTTGTTTTACAACATTAGAAATTTTTGGTCAAAACATTAAAAACTCTTTACTCACAATTAAGAATGTATAGGAAAATTTAAAAATAGCAAAGCTACCATTTGTTTAGTATACTGTAATTAAAAACATTGAAAATTAAAGTGCCTAATTGCTTTTTTAAAAATCTTATTAAAAGTAGTCTGAACAGCGCTACTCTTTATTCAATTTATTTATATCAACGTGGACTCATGGGCATTTATTTTATACTTTGGATTATAATCCAATCCTTCTTTATTTATTTTGTTCCTCAAATTTTTCCACCTTTAGCCATTTGCAATTCTTTCATTTGGTTCTGTTATCCCTTCAACTTACCCCATCAATGTAGGATCGGGTTCTGGTGAGGACCCTCTTCCAGGTTGTAGACTGCCAACTTATCATTGTATCCTCACATGGCATAGAGGGAGAGCTACCTCTTTTGCCTCTTCTTGTAATTGTACTAATTCCATTCATAAGGGCTTAGCTCTTATGACCTAATTACCTCCCAAAGTCCCAACCTCTAATTACCATCACATTGAAGATTAGATTTCAATATATGAATTTGGGAGGGAGACACAAATATTCAGTCCATAACTCTTCCTTACTTTCTAGCACTACGTGATGCTCCAGACTCATATATTTCCTGGTCCAGTCCTAGAAACAACCATTTATCTAGGAAGCCCTGGTTCCTCTTATTGGAGAATGGGATTAGAAATCAAAATCTGAGTGCTAGATGTGTTTTGTTGCTACTGGGGTGTCATTGCTTCTAGGACCTCTCAATTGAAAGAGTAAGAAAATATAATTGTGTATACTAACCTGTGTATATACATACATCTATAAATATTTCTGTATGTAAGCATCTATATCTATATTAAGCTAAACATGAGTTCATACTGATGTCTCCAGCTCCTATCCTTTACCAAATGGATTTTTCTAGCTCTTCCCCTTGCTTATCTCTAACCTCCACTCTAACAGTGAGAAATCCGGCTTTCACCATCTTCTACTCATTTATTTAATTGTTCAATTCAAATATATGTAGGTATAGCAGTATCCGCATTGTTAACTCATACCCCTATGGGAAACAGCTTTATCAACTAAAGTGCAGTGTTTATGTGCAGTTCCTTTAGCCTTAAGCCTTATAGACTTCACTCATTTCCAAAGTTATTTACATTAGCACCTTTCCTCCCTACCTCCTTCATCTAGGTTTTTTTGTAATTCTTTTGTCACAGTCTGCATTCCATCCTGGGATTCTCCAGCAATCTAGATAATTTTTTTTAAATATTTGCATACATTAAGGTTAACTCCTTGTGTATAAAGTTTTATAGGTTTTTGACAAATGCATAATATTATGTATCTACCATTACAGTATCACACATGATAGTTTTGCCTCCTCAAATGAAAAGCTATTTTTTACCTATTAGAACCTTATCCCCCACCTCCTGAACCTCTGATAACCACTAGACATTTTATTGTCTTTATAATTTTAACTTTTCCAGTATGTCATATAATTGGAATCATAACATATGTAACCTTTTCAGACTGCCTTCTTCCACTTAGCAATATGCATTTAAGGATGTTTTATGTCTTTTCCTGAGTTGATAGCTCATTTCTTTTACCATGGAATAATCCATTGTATGGATATATCACAATTTGTTTATCCATTCACTTATTGAAGGATATCTTTGTTGCTTCCAGTCTTGGGTAGCTACTATAAACATTCACATGAAGATTTTTTTTGTGGACATAAGTTTTCAAATCAGTTGGGCAAATACCTAGGAATAGAATTGCTATGTGTAGGAAGACTATGTTTAAAAACAAAAAGAAACTGCCAAATGACTCCCAAAGTGGCTGTACCATTTTGTAGACCCACCAGCAATGAATGAGAGTTCCTGTTGCTCGACATCCTCACCAGTATTTGGTGTTGTCAGTGTTCTGAATTTTGGTCATTCTAATAGGTGTGTAAAGGTATCTCATTGTTTAGTTTGCATTATCCTGATGACATATGATATGGAGCATCTTTTCATGTGCTTATTTGCCATCTGTATGTATTCTTTGGTGAGGTGTCCAGATCTTTTGCCCAATTTTTAAATGGGTTATTTTTCTTGTTGTTGAGTTTTAAGAATTCTTTGTATCTTTTGTATACCAGTCCTTTATCTGATATGCAGGGCAAGAGAGACTGAGTAGTGCAGTTCACAGGGATAAGACTCACAAGGCAAAGAAGAGCAGAGGATGAATCTGAGTAGGGGTAGAGCTGGCAAACAGGGCTCCAAAAGACAGAACAACCGTCATAAAGATTATTTTCATATCATGACATATGATGTCTTTATTTTAAATTACAAAAGAATGAAGATGATGGAATAAACAAGGTTAAAATTTAATTTTGAAAAACTTCCTAATCACTAATTCTACAGTTTTACTCCTTTTTCCCAAATTCAAACCTATTTAGGGGCTGTCACATTGGCACCAAAATTTATGTGGCATACATAAACTTAGAAACTGACATAATGTAAACATCATCTAAATCTATGAACTTTATTTCAAAATCAATTTATGTAATATGTAAACAAGCAGGCTTTTAATCAAAGTTTAATCAACTTATTAAATATTAATATAAAACTGACATTCCCTCTGATTTATGTAACTACTGATCAAGAAAACTTTTAATTTACTTTGTGGTTTCAAGCCTCATTTGTCTTCTTCAAGTAATAGAAAAATATTCCATGGTCAAAAATTGTAAAAGTCAATTTATGGAATATAATTTTCATATTAAGCTTATTTCAACTTGAGAAAGTGCATTTTCAACTAATTAGGTCTAAAGTTATATAGATTCTTTTTAAAATTCATGTTAATCTTTTTAAGATTTCAAATACACTTAAAGATACTTTGATCCTATTATTTGGCAAAAAAAATACTAACCTTTAAAATATTTAGACATTTCTAATGTTCTTTTCTGACATGAGTGTGCATAGTTTTGTCTTAGATATAACTACCACTTGAGACAAAGTAACCATATAATTTATCATTCAAAGAAGTATAGTTTTGTGAATGAGAGGGCAATAAAAATAATAATAATGATAATAGTAATAATGAGACAATGGGCATAAACTGAGTCTGTTCTGGGCAAACCTGGACAAAGTGTTTAACCTTGATTTAAAAGCTCTGAGTCAAACATTACCAAAAATACAAAATTTTATAAAATATCTAGCATTAATTGGCGCAAATATGAGAATCTATCATTTATAGTAAATAATAAATAACTTATTTAATACCAAACTGCTGATATTCACTCAGTTTAAAGTAGCAATTAGAAGAGCAACTTGATCTTAGCTTAATAAATGTTGGGAAACTAAATATAAGACAGCAAATTTTTTTTTCTTTTATGGAACAATTTAAAAGTATACTGAAAATCTTTACAGGGTTTTTCTCTCTGAACTTATCCACTTAAGAAATTCCCTAAAAAACTACTATTAAATGTTAGTAGCTTTTGTTTATGGGCACATTTTTCAAAGTCTGTTCAAAGCATATCAAGTTGTCAAATACTACTGGTTATGGCAGAACCCTAGGAAAATATCCTATCTGGGGGCTAGACATCCTGATACATACATTTAACATTTGTTTTTCCTTTTATGGAAAGTAAATAAGATTAATAGACCTCACCTCTTGCCTGTTGTTTTTAAGCAGGGGTAAACCAAAGTACCTCTTCCCAGAGATAAGATATGTACCTGCAAGAAAGAAGAAGAAAGACCAATGTCTAAAAGATTTCTGCTTAAACCTCCTGCATTTAGAAATCATGATTGCTTTATTTTTTATAAAATTTGGGAAATATTTTTCCTTTTTATAGCAAATAAGACCAAGGAATACTGAATTTTGCAATAGATGCAGTCACCTGGGGGTAGCACGATGAGGAATATGTTACCAGTTAACAGTATCCAAAGGAAGTAGCTGCAGGGGAAATTTGCCAGACAGATGGGCCACAATAGGGGAACACAATTTTTACCTAGCAAGGAGAGAGTTGGGAAATGTTTAGGTTAACTATTGCTGCATAACACACCTCCCCAAAACTTAGTGGTTTAAAATAACTCTTTTTCTATTGTTCCTATTTCCATGGTTTGACTGGGTTCAGCTGGGTGGTTCTTCTGATCCACATGTTGTCAGGAAAGACTGCAGTCATCTGTAAGTTCAATTGGGCTGGAAGATCCAAGATGGCTCATTCCCACAGTTTCCAGTTGGCACTGGCTGTTAACAAGGGACTCCACTAGGTTCATCAACCAGAGTGTTCTTCCTCATGTGGCCTTTCCATACAGATTTGGCTTTTCACAATATGGCTACTGGATTCTAAGGGGCAGGAAGTAGAACCTACTTGTTGGAGGTTGGAATCTCCAGAAGAAGAGTCTGAGAAAAAGTCTGGGGTACAAGATGTTTACTGGGATCAACACTTGAGGGGGAAAAAAAGGTGGAAGAAGCAAGATTAGGCAAAGGGAGAAGTCAAACTATGATCCTGTTGGTTAACCTGCAGACTTGTCTCACATTAGGGCAAAATGTCCAGATCCTTATTCCCTCCCGTTTGGTTAGTCCTCAGGAAGGGCATGACCTCAGGTGAGCCAGGTGTCTACAGCTGAGGCAGATGCTAAAGGAGCCAACACCTGAAGTCTGTCCGATGTCTTCATTCCTTATTGCTGAACAGCAAGTTCTTCCCTTAAGTGGGATCTCAGCAGCTCATCTTATATTTACCACACTAACAATCCTCTTAAAGCCTAGGCTTTTAGATCTCAAAACGACAATTTCATCAATTTCACAGCCATTTGATTGACCAGTTAGTCAGAAGAGCAGCCCCAGATTCAAGGAAAGGGAAAATAAACTCCACCACTTGATATCAGGAGTAGCATGCATATACAGAGAGGAGAAGAATTTGGAAAAGCACTTTAGATTTTGCCCCTGTCTGTAACAATTCACATACAAAGTACACTCACCACTTCCCAAGACCCCTACAAATTCCCATTCCTTTATGGCATCTGTTCATATCCAAAGCCCTTTTCATGTATATGAGAACCACATGTAGAGGCGGTGGACTCCTCAAGCTCCTCAGGAGCACCTGTGAACTAAAAAATAAAACATCATTAACAAAATAATTATCTGCCCTATAAATACCCAACATACAATAGTAAGGAAAGGCCATGGCAGCCACAATAGAATCCTCCACTCTAAAAAGGTGAAACAGGAGACACATAGCAATCACTGGTTCGTAGAAATTCTGAAATCTAGCAGGACATGTCACCATTTCCTCTTTCTCCAAGGACAGAAAATCTTCCTTGATTAGGGGCCATTTCTGCTCCTGAGAATGGTTCTCCATGGCTCTGCCTCCTGTGTCATCCTTACTTTTCCATAAGATGTGGAATGTGTTTGGACCTAGGTAGTGTCCTCAGCCTGTGTCCTGCCCATAGGAGATTAATAACACAGAGGCTTTTTTTTTTTCATTTTGAACTATCTCTGTCCCTTTTAGTTCAAGCTGTTAAAATTTCTATTAAAAATCAGGGTGCTGATTAGAATCAGGATGCTGTAGGGACAATACATTTTAAGATTCTTGAAATCCTGTTTTTCTAGCCAAAAGGACCTAAGAGGAACTCCCTTAAGATACTTAGAAACTCTGTAGTCTAGTTGGGAAGGTCAATATGGAAAGCCCTTAAGATTCTTAAAAGTCCTGTTGTCTAGCTGAGAGGATCTAAGGGACAAATCCTTAATCTTTCTGAGGGTTGAACAAAGAGTTTAAACTACACTCTTGAACTGATCTTCAGGCTGTGGCTGGTTTTCTGGCAGCACCCTGGATTTGATCTTTGCCCCCAGGTTTCAATTTACTCTGAAAAATCTTCTGTGGGCTGGAGAGGTTGGATATGAGAGTAGTTTATGTCCTAACTCAGCAAATCCTTATTTGAAAGTGTTTCTTTAGATCAGAGGTTGGTCAACTATGGCCCACAGGTCAAATCCAGACTGTCCCCTGCTTTTGTCAGTCAATTTTTTTATTGGAGCACAGCCACGCCCATTCACTTACATATTGTCTGTCTACTTTTGTGCTACAGTTGCAGAGTTGAGAAGTTGCTACAGATGCCATATAGCCTGAAAAGCCTAAAATATTTACTGTCTGGCCCTTTACAGAGAATGTTTACTAACATGTACTCTAGATCCTATTTGAAAATTGAATGGTTCTTTCTTCAGTTCATTTAAGAAACCAGTTGACACGTACAATATTCTGTCTAGAAACCTCCTTAGCAAAATACACCTTAGTTCACATAATCAACTTACACATAAGTTCATTAGATATGTTCTCTATCTTTCATATTGTCACAAGTTACAGCATTGTCAAACATTTAGCCTCTACATAATAAGGCAAAAACTTACCTTTGCTACAGGCTCAAATAACAATTTTCTCACTGTCTTACTAGCCTCCATTGACTGTCTTCTTGAGGACCTTCTGGCCTACACCCACTGCCTAGTCCCACAGCCAATGCCAGATGTTTTAGATTTTTGTTATAGCACCACCTCACTTCTAGCTACCAATTTCTATTTTGGTTATTTATTGCTGCAAAACAAACCATTCCAAAACTTAATGGTTTAAAATAATCATTTTTATTATCTTTAATGATTCCATATGTTAAATTGGGTCAGATGAGCTCTCTGCTCCTCATGTCAGCTGGCACTACAGTCACCTGGGAGCTCAATTGAACTTAAATGCTTAAGACGGATTTATTTATTGCTGTGTAATATGTAACTCCAAAACTCAGCAGCTTAAAACAACAAAAATTTATTATCACAGTTTTTGTGGGTCAGGAATCTGGAAGCAGCTTAGCTGGGTGGTTCTGACTCCGGGTCTCTCCTGAGGTTGTAGTCAAGTTGTTGGCTGAATTGCAGTCATCTGAAGTCTAGTAAATCCACTTCATGTGTTTGTAGGCAGGTCTCAGTTATTCATCATACAGGCTTCCACATAGGCTTCCTGAGCGTCCTCATGACATGGCAGCTGGCTTCCCCGAGTGAGTGATCTGAAAGAGGGCCACCAAGATGAAAACCACAGTGCAATTATAATCTCATCTTGGAAGTGACATATCATCACTTCTGTCATTCAGTTGGTCATACAAACCAACACTGGTACAATGTGGGACTATATAGGATGTGAATAATAAGAAGTAGCCTTCGTTGGGTGCCATACTGGAGACTGGCTACCATGATGACTCACTCACATGGCTGTCAATTAGTGCTTGATGTAGCTAGAGTGTCTCAGTTCTTATTTTTGTGGTTCCTCCATCTACCTTGGGCTTACCACAGCATGGGGACTGAGTTCCAGGAGGTAGCAAATAGAAGCTGCCAGGTCTCTTGGGCTTGGACAGTCCCAGAATGTCCTTCTGCTACATTCTATTTATAAAAGCTAGTATAGGCCAGCTCAGATTCAAGGAAAGCAGAAATAAGCTCCATCTCTTGATGTGAAGAGTGGCCTATAGGTATAAGGAAGGGAAGAACTATTGGGGTACACCTTTGAAGACTAGGTAACCCAGGGAATGAATGCCCCATCTTATTTTATTCCTGCCCTCTAATCTGTTGCAGGAACTTTCCATCAGACAATCCCATCCAGAAGCCAGAGGACAAGGTTGTCCATTGAACTAATCCCTAGATATCAGCCTTGTGGGGAACAGAGAGGATTTTAAAGGCCTGAAAATAAAACTGGAAGGGCAAAGTAGAAAATACCAATCACAGTTCTGAAATATAGGTTATAAATAGTCCCAGGGAAATTATATTTTTCAGCAAAGGTTGAAATAATTAATTAAAAGTTTTCAATCTCTATAAAATTAGTTTAGTAAACAGGACAGTTTTTACAACCAGTCCCTTCCTTTTTGGTCTAGCCAATTACAGGTGCAGAAGTCTTTCACCTTGACAGTTTAACTCTATGTGGTACACAAGTTGGGGATCATATAAATCTGGCCAACTTCAAACATCTGTTCCTAGCTGAGAAGAGTTTAGAACAAAATATAATGCTCTTAGTGTAAACTCCCTAGACATTTATGTTAACACAGCTAGAGCAAATAGCCACATTCTATATTTTTTCCTTATGATTAGTAGCCTGCTTTGGGTTCAGATTTACATTCTAACTCCTTGCTAGCAAACCCTACTCAGCCTTCCAGCCTGCCCAGTCCTAATCTGCAACTTCTCTTTGTAGAGACAGGGCCCTATAACTATATGCCTGGCTTTGACTGAGGTCCAGTTTGAACACAGATGGATTTCCTTGACATTAAATGTGGCCATTTTCTAGATACTACTACTAGAGTGCTTCCACCCTTCAGATCATACCCCATAGATATTGTTGCTAACTCAGATCCTACTTGACATCATCATGTTGCCTCAGATGTTCTATCTGCGGTCACCCATATTGGAGTCAGTTCTCTCACTCCTGTTTCATTCAGGCCTGACTTAATCTCCTCACTTTAATGACCTGCCTCTGAAGAAAGCACTGTACTAGACCTCATGCACTCTAAAAAAATGGAAAACTGGTAATTTAGCTCTGCTTTTGGCAGTGACAATATTTTTTCACGACCGTTTGAAAAACTAATGTTTATGGATGTTACCTGTCATCTTTAAAATTTAACACAAAACTTGCAGCATGGCATTTTGACATTCAGTGCTAGCATCCTAAGTAAGAAGGTTGCATTTTTGTACTCATTTTCATCATAAAAAAGCACTATTAAAGTGTTTTCATAGTTTGGTATGTGTTTGAACTTTCAGCTTTCAAAAATCTATCTAATTGCTATCATTTTTTCTCTCTTCCATTAAGCTAAATGTTTCATATCATCACTTATAACCAAGATAGTGATGATCTAGATTGCCAATATTCCCATTACTCATTCAAGAACCTCCACTAGTCAGAAGCTAAGGTGTATTTTTAATATATTATTTTCAATGGTAATATCATATTTTAATACAGGATATGGTACTATTTTAGGTGCAAGGTGTTTTGTAAACAATCTTCAAATAAACTGGTATATCACTGCAATTGCATAAACATGAAAATGGAAATGGAGCTAATAAGCAAATTGCCCGACGTCTCACAAAAATCAAAGCAAAATTAGGATATCATCAATTTCATCTCCATCTGTGTCCTTGCACAATAAAATCGGACTTTTCTTAAGGAGTTATATAAGCCACTTATCAAAATATGATTCAACCTATTTGATAGGCTGTTGTATGTCAAGATTATTACTGATGGCTTTAAAATAGTTTTGTCTGTGAAATATAGTACACACGGAGAAGAGTGTACAAAGTGTATAAGGACAGGTTACAGTATAATAATAACATGAACACCCATATATCCATCATCCAGGTTAAGAAATGAATATTACCAGTTAAAAGCCCTCTATTGCACCTCTTTGAGTACATTTTGCTTTCTCCTCCACTACCCAGAGAAAACCACTATCTTGAATTTTGTATTAATCATTTCCTAAGTTTTCCTTATATTTTTACAACCTGTGCATGAATTCTAATACAATATAAAACTTTCATGAATTTTCCACACTTTGCATTTAACAAAAATGGAATCTTACTATATCTATTCTGACTTGCTTCTTACAATGAACAATATACTTTGAGATGTATCTATGTTGATGTCTTTTTGACTATGTATCATTAATTGTCTCTGCTCTATAGGATCCACTGTATGAATATACTACAGTTTATTTATTCTTTTATGGTTGATAGATATTCCATTTTTTCCAGTTTTTTGCTACTACCACAATGTTCTTGCGAAGCATTCTTGTAAATAGCTTCTTTGCGCACACAGTCAACAGGGCAAGTGCCAACTACTGGAATTGCTGACTAATAAATACAGGCATGTTCAACCTAGCTTAGTAATACTATAGCAATCATAGTGGGCTAGAACAACCTTCAAAATCTTAGTGGTTAAAACATCAAAGGTTTATTTATTTCTCATGTTATGTTTTCATCTTAGATAGGGGGCTACGTAGGGGGAGTCTCTCACATCCTCCTCCTTCAGGGGATGCTATCAGCCACCATGGAAGAGGGGGAAGAACTTCATTAATCACTCACAAGTTTTAAAGCCTTACATTTGGAAATGATATGTGTGACATAGCCACACTTTACTTTAAGGAGGTGGTACAATTTTAGCATACACCCAGGAGAAGAATAAGAAATACCTGTGAACAGCCTGAATGTCTACTAATGATGACTACAAACTATTCAAAGTGATTGCTCCAATTTACAGACCTACAAGAGAGGATCTGTCAAATCTGATGTGGTCAGATATTAAGACTTTTTTAATCTGATGGATATGATCTATCTCACTGTGGTTTTAATTTGCATCTTCCTGATTAATAATGAGATTGAGCATCTTTTCATAACTCTATAAGTGCTTTGTACCTATACAAAATTCTTCTTTTGTAAAATTACTCTTGTTATTTTGTGCATTTTTCTGTTGAGTGGTTAAAATTTTTTAAATAGTGATTTGGAGGAGAGTTTACATATTCCGGATACTAATCCTTTATTGGTTTTATGTGTTGCAAATATTTTCTCAAACTCTGTGACTTGTATTTTCACTCTCTTTAAGGTGTGCTTTGGTAAACAGATATTTTTAAATATAGTCAAGTTTATTAATCTTTTATTTTATTGTTCATGTTTTTCAAGTCTTCTTTAGGAAATCTTCTCCTACCTGAAGAAATAAAGATATTCTTCTATATTATCTTCCAAATGTTTTATAGTTTTGTCTCTCTTCTGTAAGCCTTTAACCCACCTAGAATTGATTTTCATGTACAGTGTGATACAGAGCTTCATTTTTACTTTGTTACTTCCGTATGTATAGTTGTACATGAGTCAGGGCAGATTTTCAGTGACTCTCAGCCAGAGGGGGATTTTGCCCCCTAGAGGACATTTGACAATGTCTGGAGACGATTATGTTTATCACAATGAGAAAGGGAGTGCTTCTGGCATTGAATGGGTAGAGGCCAGGGATGCTGATTAAAACATCCTGCAATTCATAGGACAGCCCTCCACATCAAAGAATTATCTATCCCATTGTCAACAGTGCTGAGGTTAGAAACTCTGGATAAGATTATCCCGTGGTAACAACCTAGAAAATCTTGACAATAAAGGTTATTTCTCCCTCACATTCATGTCAATTGAGAGTTGACTGATGCTCTGTTCCTCTATATGGATCACTGCCAATCTCACAGCAGAGGGGAAAGGGGAATGCAGTCAGACCATGTATGCAATGGCTCTACCAGAGGTGTCAACATCTCTTCCTCTCACATTTTTTTGGCTAAAATCAATGGTCTAAGTTTCTACTTTAAGGAGATAGGAAATAAAGCAAATTAATCTCAAACTAAATATAAGAAAGGAGATAATAAAGATAAGAATGAAACTCAATGAAATAGAAAAATATCAAGTGTTCAATAGCTACACGTGGCTAGCGATTACTATATTAGCACAGGTAGAACATTTCCACCATTACAGATAATTTTATTGGAGAGCAATGATCTAGACAATCTGTAAGGATATAGAAAATCTGAATGATGATATCAACCATCTTAACTGACATTTTAAAAAAAACTCATCTAAGAACTGCAGAAAACACATTGTTTTTAATGTACATGGAATGTTCACCAAGACTATATGTTGGTCCACTAAACAAGTCTCAACAGATTTTGAAACTATTGAAATCTTACAAATATCTCTACTCATAATATTAGTAAATTAGAAATCGATTTTAAAAATCTAAAAATGGAGAAATTTCTAAAGAAATACACATATAAAGAGAATTAAGAAACACATTCTAAAGAACCCACGGGTCAAAGAAAAAATCAATGGAAAATAATTTTCAACTGAGTGCTGATAAAAATACAACATATAAAAATTTGTAAGATACAGCTACTGGAGTGCTCACAGTGAAATTCACAATTTTAATTCTTTATCTTAGCAGAGAAGAAATGTCTAAAAATCAGTGGTATAAGTTTCCACTTAAGGAGCTAGGAAATAAAGCAAATGAAATCCAAACTAAATATAAGAAAGGAAATAATGAAGATCGATGAAACAGAAAATAGTCAAACAATAGAAAAAAATTAATGAAATCAAGAGCTATATTTTGAAAAGATCAATACAATGGATGTATCTGTAAATAGACACACAACAAAAAGAAACTAAGGAAGACACAAATGATGGGTATCAACAATGAAAGAGGGAACACCATCATAGATCCTAAAGACATTAAAGGACAGTAAGCAAATATTATGAACAATTTTATGTCAATTAATTCAACAACATAAACTAAATGGACCAACTACTTGAAAGACACAATTCCAAATATGATATAACAATAAATTTTAAAAGTCTGAATAGCTCTAGATCTAAAAAGTAATTAACAACATTTCTACCAAGAAACCTCCAGGTTTAGATAGCTTTTAGATGAATTCTGTCAAACATTTAAGACAGAAAGAATACCAATCACACACAAACTCTTTAAGAACATAGAAGAGAAAGAGGGCAATACTTTCCAACACATTTTGAGAGGCCACTATTACCCTGATACTAAAACCAGATAAAGACATTACAAGAACTGAAAATTACAGACCAATATAATTTATGAATATAAAACACAATGTCCTTAATGTAATATTAACAAATCATATCCAGATACATTATATAAATACACATATATACACACAAATATACATATATATTAACATTTATTTATGTTCTAGTAATCTAGTAATAACTTCTTTTCTTTCCAGTCAATACTTAGCTCACCTATAGTTGTGACTAACATGAAAGTAGTAGAGGAGCCTTTGAGACACTGAATTGTTAGTTGCACCTCTCTGGGTGTCTGGGAAATGAGGTCAAAAAAGGGAGGAGATCAGGCTGGAGAATGAGGAACTAGAGGAGGGAGGTAAAATGGGACAATGAGGTATGTATAATAAATAGAGATCAGAAGGGCACAAACAGTACAAAGAGGAAAGCAATGGATATTTTGTCGACTCCTTCTATATGCAAAAGGAAAGAATCAGTTCAACTTTTCCTCATAGGGGAGTGGTAGCTTTGGGAATATTATTGGGAACAAGGCTTGACTCTAAAGTCCTGGGAGTTGTGTACTGGTGTTTAGGCAATTTATTCCTTTGGGAATACCGAGGAGTAGGTTCTTGCAGTGGTTTTACTGTTCTCTTTTAAAAGTCCTGCTGTGATACACTTAACTAAGAGTGATATGCAAATACTAATTCTTGGTTACTGATTAGAAAATCTATAAAGTGTATTAGCAATTAGTTTACATGATGATCTCTTCATGTTTCTGAGGTTTCACTTATATGTGATATTAGTACTTCTTATTATATATTGACAGTGTTAAAAATGACTAAAGAAGACAATTTAGGTGATACAAACAAACTTTAAAACTTTGTGAAGTGGACAGTCTCAGAGAACTGCAAAAGGGGGCAGAAGGCAGGAAGTTTTTATAGGATAAAGAATAAGGAACAGAAAAATAGAAAATATCTGATTGACTGGGGTCACATAGTCAGCTTTGTTTGGTATGAGAAAGCCCAGAGCTGGCTTGATGTTTGGGAATTGGCTGACTAGATATACCATGTTTCTGCTCAAGTGGAGCATTTACAGGGACACAAAAATTATCTAAGTTTTGGTTTGCTCATTTGGCACCCCGGGCAGGAACTGAGTGGCTCCATCTTGGGCCCAGAAATTTATTTCAACAATAGTAAATGCTATTTTTGAAATTTAAATTTTGTACTAAGTACCCTATTTCTTTTTGGTGAAGAAGATTGGCCCTGAGCTAACTTCTATTGCCAATCTTCCTCTTTTTGCTAAGGAAGATTAGCCCTGGGCTAATATCTGTGCCCATCCTCTATTTCTGTATATGGGATGCTGCCACAGCATGGCTTGATGAGTGGTGAGTAGGTCTGCACCTGGGATCCGAACCCACGAACCCCGGGCTGCTGAAGCAGAGCGCCTGAACTTAACCACTATGCCACCGGGCCGGCCCTCGAGTACACTATGTTAAAAAATATTTTACAACTTCATCCTGTTTCAACTATAAGAATTGTAGCATCTGTGTGAATATAGTTTCTCATCCTATATGGACTATAGAACATAGTAAATATTACTAAATCTATCAGTTCAGCAAATGTGGAGGCTTGTGTAGATTTAGCTTTAAGATAATGAAACACACTGATCTAAAAATAGTAAAATAAGGACTACGATGCATCATAATGTTGCTTGCTTAAATGTAGCATAAACCTTACAAATTTGACTCCTCCTGAGTAGTTTGCATCTATCTTCATTACAGTGAATGTATACCCCCAAAGCTCTGAGTTCTTACATACTACTGATAAAATCGATAGGTAATTAAATAGTAGCAGTGATTCATTTAAAAATTACTTATCAGGCACATATTCTGGCCATATATAGTGCTGAGAAATGAAAATGCAATGATGACCTAGCCAGATATAAACCCTGGTACCTTGGATTTCATAATCTCATAGTGCAAATGAATTTAAATATCTAACATATTTTCTGTGAAGCACTCTAAAACTACTGGTCCTACATCTACTGGCCAGGCCACTGTCACTTTTTGATGGCATTTTTATCAGAACTAAGGTACAATAAGGAAGCAGCCTTGTAAGATACTATAGTGAATGATTTTCATATTTGCACATCTGTTTGGGAATATCTCAAGATGTCTCATTATCTTCAGCATCACCACCAAATTCTCAAAACAAAATAAAGCAAAACAAACAAATAATGAAACTCAGGAAAACTAATTATCTATGCCAAGTGGCCTATTCAGGAGGCTGGGAAATATGTGTTGTAATATCAAACAAAAAATATTTTTGCAGCTTCTGGATAATGCAACTCCAAAAGGCTTGAAATATCTACCTTAAGGTGGCTATCTATTTCCTTCTTCCTCATGAACTTGCATGAACACAACGCATTATTTCCTATTCTACCATTCGTCTGAGACTTCCTAGTGGAAAGAGCACGTATATGGCTGAAGCATCAAGATATTTTCCTGCTTCAATTGGTTTCAGATTTTTCTTTCAGAATTAAATACAGTTTAAGAAAGGAGGGAAAAAAGGAAAAGTAATCCTTAGTTTTTAAGTAAAATGTTTACTAATCCTCTATTTTTATCTTGTGCTAATTGGTTATTGACTAATAGTTTGCAAACTGTGTGCCTCCTAGTATTTTGCAAAAGAGCTGGGATTCTGCATACATTTGATTTGAATTTTTGAACTTTAAATATTTTTTATCATTAAGAAAATATGCCATAATCCAAATTTTAATACGTTAGTGACTAGCAGTACTTGCATTGGTGTTGTTGCATTAACTTTTTTTGGTATTTGCTTTAGTAAAAAGCTTTTTCTGGGATTTCTGAATTATAAATATATAAAACTATAAACTTATAAAATTATAAATTTTATACTATAAAAATAATTATAGAATTGGCAGAAAAGATATATTTATTAAAAATCTGTTATTACCAGTTGCAACTTATCTTTGTAAATCAGGATTTTCTTGATACTATGCCACCAAACAAAATAAAGAAATAAATCAGATGCTAAAGCTATTATTTACAACCTCTGATTTCAAATCTTTATATCATCAAATGGTTTAATTTTTCTCCATAACTAATTTTAAAATAAGTGTAAATTTAATTCATACAGTAAATTTATATTAATAAGGGGCTCTTTCATTTTATGAAAAGAGTTTTATTTTTATTAGAAAAAGGGTTTCAAACCTTTGATGATGACATAACACTTCAGATGATCTCCAGTGCCTATGATCTTGATAGCATATGGACTATAAAAAGGAAAAGTGCCTGACAGTTCTCCCTCCTACCTCTACTTGTTACTCAAATGTGGCCACAATAGGTTTCCAATCTGTACACTTTCCCCCTGATGTGGGACATGACACCCAAGAAAGGTCCTTCCTGGCATCGAGGGACAAAAGGCTGCTGAAATCAGAAAAACATGACTCTTGATCAGTGATGCTTTCAGAGAAAGATCTTGATCAAAAGAGGAAATAGTGGAAATTAATCAACAGAAACCTCATTAGATTGGAGTCAGGAGGCCAAAAGAGAGGACTCTCATGCCTTATGTCAATGGCAGAGGCCAACAGGGAGAAGAAAGCCTTCCTCTTCTTGACTGGCAAGAATCTCAGCCAATGAGAGATTGTCACAACTCAGTCAATGAAAACCCACTACACTTTGAACTCCCAGTCTCCTCTTCAATAGCCCTCCCAACTTCCTCTTCCTCTCTATAGAAAGATTTTCTCCTCCCCTTTTTGCTGGGAGACTTGCATGTGGCTCACCATGGTTGCAAACCCCAAACTGCAATTTTTTGCTGATCCCAAATAAACCTATTTTTGCTGGAGAAATAACTGGCTATTTGTTTAAAGTCAACCACAACGTATACTATATATGTGTATCTAGCTTAGCTTTTATTTTCAGTGTTTGGATGTCTGAACAGCTTTCTTTGTGTCAGGGTGGAATATCTGAAGAACTATAACTATTACTTAATGGCGCTTATAAGGTTATAATGAAGATATTATGTCCATTAAATTGGTATTCAAATTCAAATGGAAACATTATAATACTAATTTCTTTTTCCTGTATTTTCTCTGTGAAGAATATATAACTCAATGTCTTGCTTTATTTGGACATTATGCCAATCAAAGGTTGACATTCACTCACTTCAGAAGGCTTGAGGAAAACCATACTAAAATTGGGTGACAAAAAATCCACATCCTTTGTTATAAATCCAGAGGAACAGTTTATTTTCATTCAATATTAACAGTCCTAAAAAATGGGGGTAAACATATTGGCTGAAATCCTAGGCAGGTAACATGAGTGAAGTGGTCCAATGTAAGTGTGAGTGATGGGAACCAGAGCCAGGCCCCAAGCCCATGTCTTGCCTAAGGGACAACTGCTGTTTAGCTTTGGCCAATCATTACTACATGTGAATGTGGAACCAGAGTTACCAGATTATGTGATTTTTTTGAAAGGACACTGAAAATCATATTTTTAAAAAACACAAAATCTATTTTTTTCTAAATGTTGGCCCCCCCAGAATGGAAACACAGTACTGGCAAAATAAAACAAGGTAGTCAGGGGCCAGTCCTGATGGTCTAGTGGTTCAAGTTCAGTGCTCTTACCATTTCAGTGGCCTGGGGTTCGTTTTCCGGTCGCAGAACCACACCACTCATCTGTCAGTGCCATGCTGTGGTGGCAGCTCACATAGAAGAACTAGAAGGACTTACAACTAGGAATATACACCCATGCACTGGGGCTTTGGGGAGGAAAAAGAAAAAAGAGGAGGATTGGCAAGAGGTGTTAACTCAGGGCGAATCCTTCCCTGAAAAACAAACAAACAAAAACACAAGGTAGTCAGCCTTTAACCTCTCAACTAGATAAATCAAGCACAATTATTTCAAATAACTTGATTTTGCATGAATCACAGGGACATATATGAGTCTGCATTATGAAAGAATATATTCACTATTTAAAACTATGTAAAGAATTCAGGCTCACACATAATATGTAAAGTCTTTAAGCATTTATATATTTTTTGAAAATATCTATTTCAGTACATTTTATTCTTCTTCTTTTGGCTACTAATAATATATTAAAAAATCTATAAGTGAATATTCTCCCCAAAAGTAATAGATTTAAATTTAATTTACCTATTTCACACCTTAGAAAAGAATTAAAGAAGGCATTTCTTTGACTCCTTAACCATATTTCACAGTGTTTTCAAATTACCCTTACAGGAAGTTAGAACTATAAGTATTCTTAAAAATAATTTAATAAAATTCTTTATGTTATGGATGAATAAGTTCCAGCAAGGAGAAGTGCTTGTTCAATATCACAGAGAGAGTTAACCACAGAACTGAGAATCCAAATAGCATAAAGTTAAGAAGTAACATTTAAAATTCCAAACTGAGATTATGAAGACAGAAGTACAGAGAAAGCTTGTGGGGAAAATGTAGGATATGTAGTAAGTTAAAATACAAAATATGCAACTAGTATAGATACAGACATACCTGAGGAAATTTTACTAGGAAGTCTAACTAAATAACCTCACTCTTATTTTTGGTGCACATTCATTAATATTTTTACACTTGGTAAAGCAGATTTCAAGTTGTTAACTAAGAATGAAAGAATTCTGGATGGGCACCATTTGTGAGCATCTGGGAAATTTTCAGAGGCTTGTAGCAGTGGACAGAGCTGGTGTCCTGAGCCTGAATAGTATTAGTATCTGTCATTCATCTCTGCTCTGCAAATAAACTGAGAATTCAGAGATTTCTCATTGACAGAAAAATAGGAATTTAGTGGGCAGTCCAATAGAAAAAGGGTTTTAGAAACTGTAAAAGATGAGAACTCTGCTTCTGACTGTCAGAAGAGCTGACAGGATTCAGACAGGTTCCAGCAGGGAATGATGGCATTTTCCAACAGAACCACAGAGCTGCTTGAGAGACCAGGCCTGGATATTAATGTAGCCAGTATGAATTTGCTCCACATACTAAGTAGCATGCTTTATTTGTTCTAAGACAAACCAAATCGTATTCCAAATCCTTAGCATCTAGAGTTGTAAAAAATTATATTTGTTGTATTTAATAGAGGGGGCTATTTTCCTCCCAGAAATTCCCAAGGATCTGGAGGAGGTATAGTTGGCATCTGTCCAGAAATTGAGGAGGCAGGGCATGCGCTGGTCTTTAATTTATGGCACTTATTATCTCCTTATGCTCCATGATGCTGCTACTGCAGTTCATCTTCTCCTGTATGTAGGGCACTGATCCACTGACAGGCTCAATAAGCCTGCCATGGTGATGCCACTCACTGAGTGCAGGCTCGACTACAAAGACCTATAGCCCTGCCCTCTAGGCTGCAATAGTAAGTGGCTGATCCTTTATTCATCACTCAGCCATTCCTCATTAAGGGAGTTGCATGCAAGTGGAGTCTGATACTTTATAATTCTACCTGTCTCTCAGGTAGAATCACTTCCCCATTCTCAACTCTCAGTACCAACATCTCTCTCTCCTTCTTCTGAATGATCCTCTCTTGCCTCAAAACTCAAAAACTCTTGGGTGGAGTTTTTCCTCCAGTTACCTAGCAATTATTATATCAGGGACCTGAAACACAGAAACCTTTAATGCCCCTCTTAAGAAAGAAACTTCAGATTCAGAATACTAAGGCTTGGCTCCCCTCTGATAGGTAAAATTTCTCTCATCCTTAGAGTATCAGATGTACTGAGGTAATACGAAGCAGATAATAGCTCAAAAAACTCCTAACGCACAAATTGAGGTAAAGGAACTGTTTCACTTAAGGTAGAACTAACTTCACAGCCAGTCAGTAAAAATGATTCACACAAAGGACAAGCCAAATAAGTGAAAGATAAAGACATGTGATGATTGGGTCAGGGGTGGAGTGCAAGATTGTGTTAATAAAATAAGCAATTGCAATCTCTGGGATTAGTTAGGGGAATATGGGACCATGTCTTGGCTCACAGGGTTGGTTGAAGCATAAAATTATAGCTTAGGACTGCGGTTGGGGACCTGGAAATAAAGCTGAGAAATATATTATCTAGCTATGGGGATATCCCAAATCTATCTCCAGCTAATACTTGGATAAACATGCCACCTTGGCATATTTGAAGTAAGAAAAAGGGAAGCAAGTCGCGGTGTTCTATAAACATACACTAACTAAGCCAAATTATGGATAAATTTCAGTTGTTAGTATACAGGGAACAGATTAAAATTTTTTTATGCTTCCTTTTTTTCTTTTCTTTGTTTCCAAATAAATTCTATTAGAAAAATTCCAATTTTTCCTCAGTTGAAGGGGCAAAATATTCTGTTAGACTAAAGCCAAGCCATAAAGAAAATCTGAGTGTTCATGGTGAGAGTACCATTCATTTTGGCTTAGCATCATAAGAAGAGCTAGTGGAGCAGAGAGGTGAAAATGCAGAATAGCAAAGTCTGGAATACTTAAAATATTTATCCCTTAGCACCACAGGCTTTTCCCTCATGTGGGATAGTAGGGTGAATGGAGGGTGTAGAGGATGTATAAAATTATATATCATAATCCTAACTAACGTGTGAGTGCCCAGGCATTTTGGAGGCTCTGGAACATATCATTGATGTGGATATTGATAACTCTATTCAATGTAAAAGCGAATCTTATCATCTCCTCCTTAAGTTTATCCTCCTTCTATATCTTCCTCCTCAGGCAACAATAAAGAAAGTTTCCTAAATTTTAATTAAGAAAGAGAGTATTGCTTATATTCAGGTCATTAGGAAGTTATAACTATAACCCTCTGGCTTCTGATACCTTCTGTGTAGGTAGAAGATAATAATAGTTGTAGACAATAATAGTTAATATTGTGCTGGGACACTGGATTTCCACACACAAAAGAATGAAGTTGGAACCCTACCTCACACCACATACAAAAATTAACTCAAAATGGATCAATGGCCTAAATATAAGAGCTAAAACCATAAAACTCTTAGAAGAAAACATAGCAGTAAATCTTCATGACTTTAAATTTTTCAGTGGATTCTTAGATATGATACCAGAAGCAAAAGCAACAAAAGTAAAAAATAGATAAGTTGGACTTCATCAAAATTAAAAACTTTTGTGTATCAAAGGACAGTATTAATAAAATAAAAAGACAAGTTACAAAATGGGAGAAAATATTGGCAAATCATATATCTGATAAAAGACTATAGTATCCAGAATATATAAAGAACACCTACAACTCAACAACAAAAAGCAACCCAATTAAAAAATGGGCAAAGGACTTGAACAGACATTTTTAAAAGATTATAAAGGTTACACCCAATGTGAAATGCATAATTTCTGAAAGAAAATGTAATATACTTTTCTTTAAATAATATTTTTGACAGGAATTAAAAGCTAAACAGAATCATATTGTGTGTGGTGTCTGGGTGGGTATATGTGTGTGGTGTATGGGTGTGTATAGTATTCTTTCTTCTATCACTGTAGAATAGCCAGATAAATACAATAAACATGTTCTAGTTTATACTTTATATACGGCTATATACTTTATGCTCAATGAGAGCACATTTATTATATTTTTCGTATAATGTTTTTGATGTTCATCCACATTGTAGCATGTATAAATAATTCACTTCTCTTTATTGCTAAATAATATTCCATTTATGAGTATATCACATTTTGAGATTCCTTCATTAGTTGATGGAGATTTGGGTTGCTTCAACTTTTGGCTATTGTGAGTAATGCTGCTATTAGCATTCATGTAAAACTATTTGTTTGAAACCTATTTTCAATTCCTATGGGTAAGTACATACCTAGGAGTGGAGTTTCTGGGTCATATGGGAATTCTATGTTTAGTTTTTTGAGGAAGCACCAAACAGGGTGGCTAAAATTCACAAGGTGGCAGAGGAATGAGAGAAAAGAGCTCCACAGAAATAAAACTTTGAAAATCTGGTCCCCTTGAGTCTTCAGCTGAGTACCAATCAGCATATGCATTGGAGGAAACTACCTAAGGATTAGAGGTAACAGGGCCTAGTGTTCACAGAGCTGGGAATGGTTCCTGTTCCCTCTACCCAGAATGGAAAAACCTCATAATTCACTGTGCATCAGCTAAAGTACTAAGAAAGTTTTCCTCAGTTGTGGGGCAAGATTAGCCCTAGATTAAATGGTGATCTGGCCCCACCTCATTAAGCTTAACAATAAACCCCCCAAAACAGACTGTTTCCAATAACCACTTTCAAGAACAAAGCTCAAGAAAATTTGTAGAAACATAAAAAATATTCAGCATACATGTAAAATTAACAATGCCTGACATCCCATAAAGATTACCAGACATGCAGAAAAGCAAGAAAATATGATTCATAATGAAGAGAAAAAGCAATCAGAAATGATGCAGATAGAATCAATAAATAAAGATATTAAAATTTGTAAAGATGTTAAGATTTACAAATTGTAACTGTCTTCCATATATTCAAGAATCTACAGGATTTATTCAATATATTAAGTGAATTCTTGGAAGATATTAAAAAGACCCAAACTTAACTTCTAGAGATGAAGACTACAATATCTGAGATAGCAAGCCCACGAAATTCTTACTTGATCTGTATAAGTGGAAAATTCTAAGTCTAGTGACCAGAGGTCTGACTTGAATCACCAAAATAGAGAGTCATGGCCCCTCAATCAAATTCTGGACCTGAGTCAATTTACAAATCCAAGAAGGGGACCTTGAAAAGGGGTCCTGCTATATTATGAAAATTTTATGCTGTGTGACAACGAACTCATGGAATTCACTGGTCTTATGTCCTCCATCACTCTGAAGCAGCTGGCTTGATAGAACTATGGATTGCCCATAACTGAAGACTCAGCTATGGTGCCAGCCAGATGGCAATACCTTGTGAGACTGGGACAATATCCTCTAGGATGTGGTCTATGCTCTAACTCAGCCTCTAACATATAGTGCTATTTCTCTTGTCCCCAGGGTTTACAGGTCCTTAAATTCCAAGGACTGGAAATGGGAGTGGCTCTTCTCACTATTGCCCCTAATGATCTTGACTAGTGAAATGTTTCTTTCCAACCCCATGACTTGAGACTCTGTTGGTCTAGAGGTCTTAGTTCCAAAGCAAGAAACACATCCAGCAGAGGACACAATAAAGATCCTGTTGAAGTGGAAGTTGAAGCTACCCTCTGGCCACTTTGGACTCCTCAAGCTTCTGAATCAACAAGAAAAGAAAAGAGTTACTGTGCTGGCTGCAGTGATTGATCCTGGCTATCAAGCAAAATAGGATGCTATTACACAATGAGGGTAAAGAGGATTATGTCTGAAATACAGGAGATCCCCTGGGGCATTTGATTAAAGTCAATGGAAAACTACAACTCAATTCAGGTAGGATTTCTAATAGCCCAGATCCTTCAGGAATTAAGGTTTGGGTCATCCCACTTGGCAAGAACCACAACCAGCTGAGGTGCTTGCTGAGGGCAAAGGGAATATGGAAAAGATAATGGAAGAAGGAAATGGAATAAGATAGCGGAAGAGTAGAAGAAATACCAGCTATGATGTGATCATTTGCAGAAATGAAGATTCTAATCATTGTGAGTATTTCTCTATTTTTTTGATGTGAATGTTTTCATATGTATTAATTAAATATTTTTATTTTATTATCTCTCTCATCCTCTTATGATGTAACATCAGATATATTCATAACAGGTAACTTTGTCTTTCAGTATTTAATTTACAGGATATCACAGGAGAAGTGTGAATATCACCCAAAGATTTTGTATCCTCTCCTGGGGGAATAGTTAGCATATTTTCAGTTTTACATGGGATAGTTCATTCTGTTATGTCATTATGTTCATTATGTTAGTCAGAAGTATGATTTTGCTATTGTCTTTATTTGGTGATTAAACATGGTTTAGGGAGATGTGTATGGGTGCCAAGTTGACATGGGGCGGGCTGTAATGGCATTGTGATATGTCAGCTTAGCTAGGTTGAACTACATTTCTCAGAATTCCCTATCTAGTATGTTTCTAGATCAGGTGGTCTACAAAGGATATTCTTTTGTGAGAGTTGGAGGACAGAAGGCAGGCAGCAGCCATTTTGTAGTACACAGACAACTTCTCCTAGTTATTAAATCAAGCAACGGCCTAAGTTCTGCTGTGAAGGGATTTTGGAGATATAATTAAAACTCCGATTCTGATTTACTCAAAAGAGATTATCCTAGGTGGGCCTGACTTAATCAGGTGGTAGTCATCAAAGCAACTAGGTCTCTCTGAATATCTGAGACTCCAAGCACAGTTGGGCCTGCAATTGCTCTTCCTTCTCCCTGTGTCTTTCCTTCCTGACTGCCCATCTGTGGACTTTGGGGTTACTTAGCCAGAGCTCAAAGCTGTGTGAGCCAATTGCCTTAATATCACTATCACTATATATCTATACCTATATATGTGTGTGTGCATTTGTGTGTATATATATGCATAAATTTTAAAAATATATATCCTACTGGTCTGCTTCAGTAGTTGAAACCTGATATAGATTAAAAGAGATTTATGAGAAAAAAAAAAAAAAAGAGTAAAAAAATGGGGCCACCCGGTGGCGCAGAAGTTTAGTTCGCGCTTGGCAGCCCAGGGTTCGCGAGTTCGGATCCCGGGCGCCCGCCGACGAACTGCCTGTCAGCCATGCCGTGGCGGCGTCCCACATAAAGTGGAGGAAGATGAGCACGGATGTTAGCCCAGGGCCAGTCTTCCTCAGCAAAAAGGGGAGGATTGGCAACGGATGTTAGCTCAGGGCTGGTCTTCCCCCCCCCCCAAAAAAAAAAAAAGAGATTTATGAGACATATGAACCAGTTGCAATGTATTTATTTGGGTAGAGATTTGAATAAAATGTAAAAAAGACTTTATAAGACCATTGAGGAAATTTAAACACAGATTGGATATTTGATAATATTAAGGAGTTTTTGTTAATTATCTTCAATGTAACAATGGTAGTTTGGATATTTTTTAAAAGTCTATAATATTTTGGAATAAAAATGATATGATAGGGGCCAGCCCGGTGGCATAGTGGTTAAGTTCACACACCCTGCTTTGGTGGCCTGGGGTTCACAGATTAGGATCCTGGATGTGGACCTACACACTGCTTATCAAACCATGCTATGGCAGGCGTCCCCCATATAAAGTAGAGGAAGATGGGCACCGATGTTAGCTCAGGGCCAATCTTCCTCAGGAAAAAGAGGAAGATTGACAACAGATGTTAGCTCAGGGCAAATCTTCCTCACACACACAAAAATGGTATAATAGTTAGATTTGCTTCAAAATTATCCTGAAGGAGAGGTTATAAATGAAACAAGATTGGCCAGGAGTTTATAGTTTTGAAGGTGGGTATACGGTACATGGGATTCATTATACTCTTTTATCTCCTTTTGAATACATTTCAAATTTTCCATAATGAGAAGGTAAAATAAAATTTTTTTAAAAGCCCACAAATACTTAACCTTGAGAAGAAAGGGCTAAGTAAAGGAAATAATGCATTTACTAAATTTTCTACCTTCACTACAGACATTAGGTAGAACTGCTATACCCAGCTTCTTCTTGTCTCTCTCTTTATATCACGCACACACACATACACACACACACACACACACACACACACACACACACCCTCTTTCTACACCATATGCACATAAACATCCATATGTAAAATGTAGGTTTTAATAAGTAAGCTCTATACACTCTCAGTTATATGAAATGACATGGATAAAAGAATTTAGAATTACATGATGTAAATTAGACACTTCTGACCTACGATAGAAATGCTTACATAGTGAAACTAAAAGATTAAATAGAAAGGCAGAATCTAGGGATGAGTATGGTAATGTAATATTTTTTAATATATTAGGATGCCAATTTCTTCTTGTACTTATAAACACAAGTAACATTGTTATAAGACAAACAGAGCTTTTTATTATTTGACCTATAATAAACAGTGGAAATAGAAAACTACATTAGACAGATGTCTTGACTGGAGACATTAAAAGCTTATCTGGAAGTCATGAAGGCAGCAGGAAGTAACAGACAGGAAATCCAAATAATTCATAATGTAAGCAATTCCCTGAAGCTATCTGTGGGTCCAACGGTTTATCATTTGACGTTGTATTTCATTATATTTATAATGTCTCATTTATTATTTTTTCAATTCACTTCATCTTGCTACATACAGTTCTTCCTAATGAAAGAGTTATCCTATCAAAATGATTGTTTCCATGTTAAAATGTGAAAGGATACATTTTAAAATTCTATTCTACTACTTTCTACCTCTGTTCTTGATCTCTGGTCTTATCTCTAGCTAATAAAAGTAATAGGTAGGGTATAAAACATCATGGAGAGTACAGGATGTGGGAATGTACTAATTTATTACACACAATGTAATATGAGTGAACTATGATAAACATTTCTACTATTACATGTGGAGAAATTGGCAAATAAAAGAATCAGACAAATAAAAAAGATTTTATGGTTTATAATTGGCGGGGCTTAAACAAAAAGTCAAAGCTTGAGTATTATTAGGGTGACTATATAATTTATTGTCCAAATTGGGACAATTTTGAGGTTATTGATGATTGCTCTGGGACATCCAGCATAAGCCAGGACCATCTTGGGCAAATGGAGACTCAGGGTCGCTGTAGGCATTGTCAGAATAAAGTATGCGTAGCTGAAGATATTTTATGGATGCAACAGATATGTGATTTAAGCTTAGTTGATATAACACATGAATACTAGTCAACTATTGCTTCTTTAGTCTACTTTTGTAATTCTTTCTTTTTGCTCTGTCTTAACAATTTTATCATTTACTGTTTTTCTTGCAACAATTTTTCACATCCAAATGGTTTAAAAGATGAGACTGTCACAATTTGAATTGCAGTCTCAATAAAATATTTTCGTCTATAGATTTTAAAAAATTATTGTTTTTAAGATGCAAAAATATCAAGAATAAATAAATATATTTTTTACAATATCAAAATTGTTTTTCTTGGTATACTATTTTCCATTGTGCCTAAAGTACATCTTCAAAGTGTGTATAATTAACTGATTTAAAAGTACACGTTAAGGCACACAATATGTACTTTGATTTTGATAATTTACTTTGTAAGATTCTACAAATGGTAGCAAACATACTAATATAGAATATTTGTTTTTAGAGACTTACAGAGCATCTAGCAATTCTTCCATTTTATAGATGAGGAAACAAACTCAGAGCAGGTAAATGAGTTACTCTAGGTCACAAAGTTAGTAGGTGGAAGAATCAAACCAAAGCATCAGTTCAAGGTTCTTTTTTATAAACTTTTTATTTTGAAATAATTTTAGACTTAAAGTAGAGTTGCAAAGATAGAAGTTTCCCTATAGCCTTCCCCCAACTTAATATTTTACATAACCATGTACCAGTTATCACAAGTTTCTTTTTATTGCACTGTGGAAAGTGTTAGTTCAGATTTATTATCTTTAAGGTAAGTGCTAAAAGATGCATTTCATAATATTTAGAAAAATGCTAGAAAAAATTAATGATCTATTAGAAACCAAAGAAATATACCCAGTGCCAAAAAATTTAGGATTCTTTCTAATATTAATGTATCTTGTTATCTATTAGGATGACATATTTGCAACTGGAATATTGAGGTTTGGGGACTTTTTTGGAATAATGCTAATAACACATTTATGTCTCTATATAAATTAGTATGAACATTCATAGACTGTTTCATAAACATATCCATCAATGGTGAATTTATATTATTAAATACATAAACATAAAAGCTGTTTGAATTTCTGAGAAGATAAAGTTCATTAAATCATTTCTCTAAGAAGTGTAATCTTAGAAAAGTATTTCTAATCAATATGTCTATTTATAGAAATTTTTATATAAGAGCTGGGATGTGGGATTAGGTGATATACTCTTTTGGTATATATTTGTTCCTATTTTCTTTGTACTGCATTAAATGGAAAAAAAATTCCAAATAGGTACACTGATTCTTCATGTCTAAAAACACAGAAAAAATTCTTTGGGCTTTTTACAATCAATGCATGGTTACAATGTTGGGATTGTAAAAATTATAATATAAAATATAAAAATTAGATTTTTAAAAGTACTTTAAGCTTTCCAAATTCTTTCATATTTATTTGATATTCCCAACAATACCTTGCAGTAACAGACAGGTTTCTTATTTTCCTAATTTTATGTTGGTACATGTAACAAACGGTTACTGCCTCACGCATATTGCCTCGCCTACAATTTCAGAGCACACTGGCCTGATTTTCCATAATGGGGAGGATGTTCCACAACGGAGTGTTAATTCCCCAGCATTTCCAGCCTGTATAAGGGCAGAACAGACTCCGACCGCCAGAGCAAGTCCTCAGAAAAAGATGCAGCGCTGGCAGTAGGAAGACTGGCCAGCATGCCTTGAATTAGCACCCTAGGAATAGACCTCAACCAATGACTGAAGGGAGCTCGTGTGTATATACCTCAGTTTTCTCACACTTCCGGTGGGATAATTGTGAGGCTACTATTTTCAACAGCTTCCCAGGAAATCCCAGTGAGATTAAGCTCTGTTTGCTCATGGTGATAACTTGCTTGGTAATTCACTCTTCATTGCCTTCCTTCCATTCCCTGTCTCACTTCCCCAAACCCCTACTGTTTCCTGAAATCACTTCCAAAATAAACTACCTGCACTTGAATCCCTAACTCAGCATCTGCTTCTGGTAGAAGACAAACTCAGAAAATATCTGCCCAAAGCACAAGCTGAAGAGACAGACACTCAAGTAGAGGGAGTATTTATGTGCTCTAGTAAAAGGACCGATTGTAGGAAAGGCAGGAGCATGAAGACAAAGAAATGGGTTTAGGAATATTTGTAGATATCAACTGTCTGTGCTTTCTATAGAGAGCCAATCATTATTACTGAAAATGGTTTATCTTTTGTCCATGTTGCTCAGACTAAAGCTCAGGAAGG
Source organism: Tapirus indicus (assembly GCA_031878705.1). Lineage (NCBI taxonomy): Eukaryota > Metazoa > Chordata > Mammalia > Perissodactyla > Tapiridae > Tapirus > Tapirus indicus. Next base: position 20,653,831 of record CM062918.1, read on the forward strand.
GAAAGAACCCCCACTGAAAGCCAATAACAATTGGGGATTTTGTTCTTTAGATTAATATCATTTTCTATCATAGTTGCTTATGTTCATAAAACTCATCAACTAATTAGCAATGAAAAGCACACAAGTTCTATTGTGTCTTAAGGTGTTAGAAAATATTATTAAATTTGCAGTGCCAGTTGCTTGGTTAATTAAAAAAATAAAATATTTCTTTTCAGAGAATTAAAAGGTCAAATGCTTCTGTTATATTCTTTGAAAAGTTCATTCAAACAGTTTATTTGTAGCATAAGAGGTATAGCATAATAAATATTAATAAGCTGGGGGCTGCTTTACTTTTTTATTTCCTCAGTTTTATTAGCTGGTACAAAAGGCAGAAGACAACAGGTAAAATGTTTATTTAAATGTGAATTTAATCAGAATGGTAGAGGTATATGCAGTGAGAAATGAAGTATAACTTGTTAAAAAGACAACAAGATATACTAGGGAATGGAGGCTTAATTAGAATGTACTCTCTGATAACCTTCATTGACCAAATCAGCTCATAGCTGACTGATCTTTAAATGTCTGACCAGGTCTTAGGATAATCTCTGTAATTCCTGGCATTTCATAGCTAGTTTACTATTAAGCATACTATCCACATTAAAAATCACATCTTCTGCTTCTGGGCCCCATGGAGTGGTGGGTAGTATTTACATATTATGTCTAAAGAAGGAAATGAGAGAAGGGTCAGATAAATGCCTTAAGAATACGGTGCCATGACTCTACCTCAGTAAACTTAAGTCTATGTACGAGGCAATTTAACTTAGAAGGCTCATTTTCAATTTAACTTACGTGTAGCAATGACAAATACTTTCTAAACTATTTTAGAAATATTTTATTTATTTTTAGAAATTTGTTAACCTCAGGTTTTCCAATTCTAAAACTCTTTCCCCAATTCAAAACTACATTCTACTGAATACTTTGCACAAGCTTTAATGTAATATAGCTTTGAACTATATTTGTCTTTGAATTATCTTTGTCCCTCATCTTTTACTGTTTCAAAACAATTTAGTAACAAATCCCAGCCCTTTTCTAATTTTTCATTTGAAAACATCCTTACACATTTTTTGTAAACTTCACAGAACACTTTGATTGCATAATGTCCGGCATAAGCCTTTTTCTATCTTGACTACCACATACTTATTCCAAACCCTGTTTTTTTCTCCTCACAGCTCCCTTTTCTTAAAATCCAATTCTGTGTATAAATCCTCTTTATTTTGGTCATGAAAGCTATATTGTGGTTTCCTATTACATCATACATCAGATCAAAATTCTGGACTTTGGTTTACAGACCTTTACCAATATGCACTAACTTACCTGCTTTCCCTTTCTTTCAGCTCTCAGCGAATCTTCTTCCCTGACTTGAGGCAAATGTGTTTTTCATACTCCAGATGAACTTTTATTCCCAAACTAAACGTTATTCTCTTCTTCGTTCAGCAGACTGTCATCTATCTTTTTATAAAGCACTAGAAATCCCAATGCCTTCTAGATGCTCCTTCCAATAAAGGACGCTAAGAGTAGGGTTTGTATTCTTTTCCATTCCCTTCTCTATCAGGAATTAAATTATATTCTCTTTGTTTATTACCTCAGATATGCAGGTATTTTTGGTTAGAATACAACAGAATTACAGTGAAGTCCTTTCTTATGCTAGCATAGTACAAAAGCCATCTTTCAGGATGAAGTGCTGTAGTGGAAAGAATAGGGAAGGAGCATCTTTGTTCTAGAAATCCAGTAAATATGTTTATACCCTTTTACATCTTACAATACATTGTCATGTACATTATCTCATTTGACTCATGAGAATTGTGGGAGGTAGAGTTGTAGTCCCTATTTAAGTGGGAGGGAACCTGAAGCTCTAGTGTACTGCAATATTCAAGAGGATAGACTTTGGAATCAGGAAGAGCTGAGTTTGAATTATTACTACAATACTTATACCTGTGTGGCTTTTGGTAAATTATTAATATCTCTAAACCTAAACTGTCTCATAAAATGGGGGTGGTGATAACTACATAATACACTGCATGTAAAGAGCATCACAGGTAAAGTGGATTGCTTGGCACATGTAAGCACTTAATAAATAGCAACATGTTAAGGGATTTGCCGAAGTCACACTTTTAGAACATGCCAGCAAGGATCCGAAACCGCGATTTTGGACTCCAAAATCCATGCTTTCCCACTATCCCTGCTTCCTAGCACACTGATTTAATTAAACTACTAACTTGATGGATGACCTTGAGCAAAATACTTCACTGAGTCAGTTTACTCATCTGTAAACTGAGTCTTTTCAGACTTTCAGAGTCAGAAATCAGCTACACTAGGCTTTCTTTTTTTTCTGTAGCGTTGGAGGGGTGAGGTTCAGGTTCATTACATATCCAAAATCTGTATAATCATAAGCTGTGCACATTGCAATGAATTTTATTCCTATATTCGCATTTCGTTCAATATTTAGTTTTGTGTACACACTCAGCTGTTGCCCATCTTTAGTCTGTCCATCAGAGCCTCGGGAAGGCGAGACCCACACCTAGCTCTATTCATTTATATCCTTGTTTGTTCCCAAAAGGATTTAAGGCGGCAAGTGACATTACAAGTTCTCTTACGATGTCACACAGTGAGACTAATAAAGACTCTTGAGGAAATCACCCCGTAGAAAACCTCCGATGAGTGAGATGTTAACTAATGTCTTTTATCTAACTCGCAAACACAAAAACTAATGCGCCTAGCCAGAAGTCCCGGAAGCCTACAGTTCAGGTTCTTCCCTCAGCCTGACGCTGCCCCACTCGTAGCCAACGGTCACTCGAACGTCCTTCTCGAACTAGCCAAAATTGTCGCCGCTCCAGTCCCGGCTGGACCGAGATCCCATCCCGCCCCTTCACTCCCTCTCATAGCCAAGTGTCCTGATTGGGAAGGGGCCCGAAGAGCTTTCTCACACTTCCGTTTTATTGGCTGGCAAAGCTGTCAGTAATCTCTGCTTCCCGCCTTCCAGCCTAGCGCGTTTCTTGGACCCCTTGGTTTCTGCGACAAGCCGCTTACGTTTGCCTGAGCCGTGTTGCCGGGGACGGCGACCTTTCACCCCTCCCTTCCCACAGGAGCGCCCCGGCCCGTCACCGCCCCCGCCGCCGGCGCGCGCCCCCGCGCACACGCACGCGCATACACACTCACCCCCCCACCCCCTCCGGCGGGCCCCCTCCCGCCCCCGCGGGCTGAGGCATCGGCGCTGGGAGGCGGCGGCGGCGGCGGCGGCGCTGCTGAGAGGCAGGGACCCGAGCGCGAAGTGTGTGGGAGTCTACGAACTCAACCCCGCTCTACCCTCCCCTCGCAGCCATCCCCCTCCCTCCCCGCCGGCCCCCCCCAACAAGCGGGAGAAATAATGAGCGAGACCGGGCGGCAGCAGCAGCAGCGCCGAGCAGCCCAGGCGACGGCAGAACCGCTCCGGCAGCGGCGGCGGCGGCAGCACCAGCAGCGGGAGCGAGCGCAGCGCTAGCGCGGCGCGGGGACCGCCGCGCTCCTTCGCGGCTCCTGCCCTCCTCCGCGGCTCGCTCCGCTCTCCGCATCCACCTCCTTCCCCTCCTCCTGCTCATTCACTCTTTCCCTCGCGCTCCCCTCCTCCTCGGCTTCTCCCCGCGCCCCGCCAGCCCTCGCGCTCTCCCACTCCCTCTGCCCGTCCTCCCCGCTCCCCTCCTCCCGCTCATTCACTCGCCCCTCTCCCTTCTCCACTCTCTCCCCCTCTCTCCTTTCTTCTCCTTCTTTCACCCTCCGTCTCTCACACCCCCTCCATTCCCCTGTCTCCTTTCTGACACTGCACTGCAGCTGCTCCTCAGCCCTGCCCCCTCCCCAGTGAGAACAAACCAGCAACATTGCTTTTTTTCCTAAAGAGATTTCTATTGATCCGATTAAAAAAAAAAAACCTTAAGAAACCCCAAACGCAAAAAAAAAAAAAAAAAAAAAAAAAGCCAAAACAAAAGGGAGAACCTTCTCCCCGTAGCAGCGGCAGGAACTGCAAACATGATGGCGGCAGCTCCCATCCAGCAGAACGGGACCCACACTGGGGTTCCCATAGACCTGGACCCGCCGGACTCGCGGAAAAGGCCGCTGGAAGCCCCCCCTGAAGCCGGCAGCACCAAGAGGACCAATACGGGCGGTGGGTATCGCTTCCACCTCCCCGCTGGCCCCATCCCCCGCCGCCCGCCCCTGCCTCCCTCCCTCCCACCGCCCTCCCTCCCTCCCGCGGCCCGGACACCTCCAGCCCGAACCCGGCGGCTCCCGCGCCCCTGCCCTGCGCCCCCTCCCCTGCACCTGCCCCGCACCTCGCCGTCCCCGACACATTTCCATTTTTGTGTTTATCATTCATCAAAATGGCGACCGGTTTTTCGGAATAGACCTATCTTTCCATTTAATCGGTCGAAAGGCTGACCATTTAAATATCCTAGACCTGGGCGAAGGGGTCCATTAAGGAGGAGGAGGATGACCCCCGAGTGAGGTGATGGCCGCCCGAAGATGCGCGCTGCATTTAACAGTCTGATAAAATAAATAAATAAATGGCACTTGGGTAGCGGATAGCAAATGATTGGGGCACCGGAGAGTTTTTCTCTCTCTGTCCCCTCGCTTTGGGCCACAAGTAGTACGCAAAATCTTGATGAGTGCATGCTCTTACCGCACTTATACTGTCGGTGCAAATCTCTCATTGATTTGTCTTCAGGGGTGTGCATACGAGGGTGGGGGTGTCTGCTACTGTGACTTGTTAGTTAACATCCTGCGCTTCCTGGGAAGATGAGTTATAACCGGACCGGTATCGCGTCTTCATTTGCACTGGAGTCTTCTTAACAATGCACCCAATGCATCGAGGCAGAGGTGAATTTATCTACAGCATGCACGTTAGAGACGGATGGGGGTCTTGCGAATGGCACACCCGCAAAATTTGGAACGTTCATTCACATAAGGAATCTGGATTTACCGGGGTGTTTCCTATTTAAGACCTGATCAGTTTGACGGAAATTAAAGTTTATGGAGTTGGCTTTATTTTCTGAAACATTTCATTTCACTCTTTCTTCATTCAGCCACCCCCTCTCCGTTTTAAAAATTGTGCTTATTTTGGAGAAGGAACATTATCTGTTTGGTCACTTTTAAGTGTATTTCAGATAAATGACTCCTAAGCTTTTAAGTATTGGCAAAATTCTTCTTAAGGTCCTTTAATTAATGAGCTTAAAAGAGATCATGGTAGACTAAGAAGTGCTAAAGAAATACACCAGGATTAGTTAGATTTGCCAGTACACATCACTTTTAGTTATTTCCTGGAGGTTATTGAAGGCTTGGAATACACCCTACAGTTTGGGTGGATTATTTGGTGGGAGAGTGGTTGTTTTGCCTACTTTAAGTAAGATAGAGGCTATGGCTAATCGTAGTCCTCATGTGTTTGCTAATGTCAAACAGATATAGCTCATCACTGTATACAATCCTTTTATTTATTTTGCAATATGTTAAGTGAAGGTTTGTCATCGTATAAATCTCTGAAGTTTTGTTAGAGGGTCAGTTCATTTCGTTTTACCATAGTAACTACAGATAGAATTGGAAGTCTTCCATGCTTGGAATAACAACTGGAATTTAGTCATCAGTTTCTACAGTGCTGCAAAATAATAGAACATGTTTCGATTTTCATTCCAAGTTTGAAAGTATAAATCCTACAAGATGGGAAACATTTTGTACATATTTATTTTTCAGTGTAATTGGCTTATTTTTGTCCTTCAAAAAAATTTTAACCCCATATTTCCTGCAGCTATATGCCCAATTGTTTTAATTGCTGTTTTTCTCTCTTGAGGGTGGAGAGGGGATACAAACTTTTAAATTATCATGTTAATGAAGTATATTTCTTTGCATTTTTCAGAAGACGGCCAGTATTTTCTAAAGGTTCTCATACCTAGCTATGCTGCTGGATCTATAATTGGGAAGGGAGGACAGACAATTGTTCAGTTGCAAAAAGAAACTGGAGCCACCATCAAGCTGTCTAAGTCCAAAGATTTTTATCCAGGTAGGTGCAATGGTGAAAAGATTGTTTGCTAAATCCCCAAGGAAAGAAAGAGAAGATCTGCGTGTGTTCTCTGCTGTATTGAAAGAAAGTCTTAATAGTGTAGACTTTATTTTATATATATTTGCTTTATTAGGGTATTTGTGGAAAAATTTTAAGAATATTTCCACTGTTGCTTATGTCATGTTTCTATAATCAATATACTTGTCTGTGATTTAGACAAATTGCAACATGTATCTTCTGGGCATTTCTAAATACTTCTTTCTAATTGGGAAAAAACTCTAAAATTTAAAGATAGAAACCTGGACAGCTGGCATCAGGAAATAGGGTTCTTCTGAAGTTTTCAGACATCATTGTAATGAGAATTAGTCTAGAGTGAATTCAGAAGAGGGGGTAGGAAGGCTTCTTAAAGAATGGACCATTTACTTCTAAATCCATTATGTACCTCTTTCTGCTTCATTGCTTTGTTTGTTGGCCCTGGAGTGAAGTAAAGAGGACAAGTGCTGCCTCTTCAGATTTTTAAAATATTGCGTTTTTAATATAATTGTGACAAAGAAATATATTATTATGTAAGAAGTAAAATAAAGCTTCAAAATTTGTGTTACTTAAGAGCTATATTTGATTAGAATATGTTAACAGTTTGTGTGGTACTGTAACCCACTGGAATATGGCAAGTTTCCTAGGTGGTACGATTTTTTTATTGTACTTTTCAGTGTGCTTTTTAAATTTCAAATGTTATACAGTTCTGCATGTTTACCTTTTTCTTTTTTCTTTATCATTTTGCTACTCAATATATGGATTTTAAATTTAGTTGGAAAATCTGAATAATTGAATAGTGTATCCCTAGATAAAACATTAACTGATTTGCTTTCACCTAGATGTAGCTTCTGCCATTTTTCTTTTTGGTAGTTTTATCTTTGTGGCCATAAAAAGTATTTATTCAGTGCTGAGGGAACCGATAACTGCTTATTTTTTTTTCCTGGTGGAAAAGGAAAGCTGATTTGCTTTCAATGATCTAATTCAGTAAGAGTTCTTTAATACAGCAAAGACATCTGGCATGAATGTGAGCAGAACATTTGGAGGATTTCTTTTTCATAGTCAATCGCTTGGTGGTAGAAAATGGGCCATTATGCTGGATAAGAAGGTTTTAGAATGGTTGAAACTATCATTTAGTTATATAAATTAAATGTAATGTATTAGGTAAACATTAAATTTATTAAACTAAAAAGTAATCTGTTAGATATGATGTCCTTTGAAAGTTTGTTTCCTATGAGTGTAGTTTTGTAGATGGCTTTCCTTGTCTCTCAGAGTTTCCTTATGCATTAAGAAAGTTTGGTAACATATTCACATTCGTACGTTTAAAAGGTATATTGTGATGAAAAAAATCAATGTGGAATTGTGAAAACTCTTAGACCAAATAAAAGCACTCAAAAGAACTTGATTGCAGAATTAATAACGTGCTAGTTCTAGGAAAAGAGCTGCAATGGTAAATTAAATTCAGTGTCAATAGATGAAAATGAAATAGCTTTTTTGCATTATACATGAGGTGGTATCAGATGTGCGGGCATGTTACAGAAAATTGGTGTTTATCAAGGATATTCCAAATAGTAAATTAAATGCCTTTTCATTTGAATATAGTTAATTTTCAGTGGGTTGGAAAGGGTGCACCAAGAATTAGATCTTTTGTTTTTAGTCCACTTAGTTGTGCATTTTTTTCTTACTACATTGAAATTGCTTATTTTATTTATAGTTCTGAGGCATGTTCTATATAGAGCAAGAATATCCTTTGGAAAACTGGAATGTGTTGAATAAAATTTTGTGTGTAGTGACGTAACCTGATCAAACGTGAGTTGAAATGTCTGGATAAAAGAAGGCTTATACGCTGCCTGTAACAGGTGGAAACCAATCACACACAGTGGAATCAATTTTAAGGATAAAGTAAAGCCTTGTAATTTATAAGAAGCTTTAATAACTCTGAACGCTTTGTATTTAAATACGATTTTAACTAGGTTATTACCTGTTTGGATAGATACATCTCTCTTCTCCCGGTAGACTTTAATTTTAATAGTCTTTCTGTTCACACTTGACCACAAGTCTGTGGAATTGTCTAAGATCCTGGTATTCTTCAACATAACAGCCTCTGAGCTACTTTCAACTTCTCTTTCTCAGATAAACTTAAGGGATACCTATCTTGCTCATCTCAGATGATCTAAATTATAAAACTGTGATTTATATTGCGGAGTTATAAGGACGTTCTTGTAGGATTATGCTATAATTTGGAAGCCCATTTTTGTGTGTTTTGTATATGTATTTATGACTTATATTAGAATGAATTTGCCTGATGTTTATTTCATGAAGCATTTTTCTGTTTCTCATTTGGTAAGACAGTATATTTGGGGAAAAGTGTACTTTAGTAGTATAACCTAATGGATTTTCTTAAAACCTCAGTTTTGAAACAGAGTGTAATTGTATTCAGAAGGTTTAGTTAAAATACTGGTGTATTTGGGAAAAACTTTCTTCAGGATATACAATGCAGAATACAGACACACTTTGGGGATATTTTAATAAATTTCAACTCAAATGATATGTGCATTGTTTTTATTATAGCCAATCTAATCTCATATTTATCATATTCGTTTTCCTTTTTTTTTTTTGCTCAGCTTATATCTTTAAAATGTCTTAAGCAACCTTGCCTTTCTGAGTAATTTTTTAATATTTATGGTTGAAATGAAAACATTTTTTTGCACATTAATTGATATGAATTTAGAATTCGTAGAACCGCATATTGCATTGTGTATTTCATCGTGACATATATTTAATTTGGGGAAATTGTATGATGAGGACTGTAAAGTGTGTTTTTCAATTATTGTAATCGGAAAAAAAGATCTACAAATAGATTTATTTTACTTTTGGCTCTGCTGTGTGATTCATTTACCTATTTTTAAAAATCTAAATTTTACAGAATACTAACTTATTATTGGTGGTTTATGAACATATCTTTTCTTCTTACTCAATTAAAGCAACCTAATTTGATTTATTTATATATCCTTTTTACAACTGGCTTACCTAAAGTTGTTGCCTTGTAGTGAAAAACAGCTTTCTTATTTTGGGGGATGTATGCATTAGGGAATGTATGCATTTTCAGAATGGCGACAGTGTTCTTTTATTTGGCATCTGAAGATGTGTTTAGTTTTGTTAATAAATGGATTGATTTTATCTGTTAAAATTATTTAATGAATGATTCAGATAGGTAATCAGAAGAACTTATTGAATACATTATTGGTTGGGAGTAGTAAAGGATATTTTTGTGTATTCCTTAGATTTTAGAACACTTCATAGAGTACCTATTTTTGTTTCGTTATATGACACTGGAGTTATTCATTATATCAATCAAACAGGATTCACTATAATCTTGGCATATATTTGTGTGTATTTTACACTTTTCATATTTGTGGTTATAAAACTGGATCATATTTAATATAAAATATTTCCTTTTATAATCTAAGTTAAAATTTGAACTTATTGTTCCTAGATACGTTATATCTTAATATTATCGTGGTCCAACTTGGGTGATGCTTTTTTTAAAAATCACAAACCATTTATATGTTACATTTTTTAAAACCATAAAAAAGCAAAATGTAGGTGAATTTTTCTTTTAGTGAAGGAAATACCCCACACTGCCTTAGTTTTGACATGGGAAAAATTCAGTGGCCAATTTAATCTTTAGAATTGGGATGGTGTAAGAATAGTCATTTTTTTGGAAATCAGAGGAGTTAATGAAGTTTAAAATAGATCACTTCTTTTGTTTACATTATTGAAGGAAGAGTATTATGATATTGGTAATACAATGTGAATATTTTTGTTAAAGCTTCTAAAAGTTGCAGTCTGTACTCTTATCTTAGATGCAAAGCATCTTAGAAATTTGTAGGTATATATTTTAAGGCAAAATTAGTAGATAAATAGAACTGTAACAAGTAGAAAATAAAGTAGTATAATTTCCAATATTGTTGTGTTTAATAGAGTAGTTGTCATTACACTCTACTCTACTTTTGATTTTAGTATGATCAGAGTTGCTGACACATAACGTGTTTTTCTTTAAATCTTATAATATTGGTATTTGCCATACTACCTATTGTTGTGGGTTACTTTATATTTTGTCTCTGAATATCCTCAGTTGAAGGAGGAACCATAATCTTTCACTTAGACGTTAATATATCTCTGAAAATTTGCTGTATTTTTAATACTTCATTTCTCATTGTAAGCGATAGAAAATCTTAACATATGAAGGAGTGTTACTGGCATAGCACAATCTATATTAAAATTGTAGTTTCCGAAAGATATAATTTTTATACTTAACTCATGTAAGCACGTGTTTTGTGGCATGGAATTTTTAGAAGGGTTGAATTAGCATTAAAAATCTTAGCTATTCATTTTATATGATTCTTTTTTATTTCATTCTGATGTTATATCTTCTATCATTGGTTTAGTAGGTTATAGATCATCATTGATTTACAGTGTTGGTGTTTTCATGAATTATATAGCACAATGTCACTGTGAAATTTGCTGTTTGAAGCCTTCTGGATTTTGGAAAAATAGCTCATTTAAATTTGTGACACTGTAAGAAAGTACAGTACATCTAACAACATTGCCTTGCAAGTACCACCCCCAAAGGATTTCAGGAATAGTTTAAAAATAGTGAACACAGTGGGTGAAATAGTTCAATATTTATGTATTGAAGATGTTTCGGATAATATACAAAGAGGAAAAATGATCTGTGTCTTGGGGACTCTAAGGAGTGTGTGGTATCACTAAAATCCTGAGCAACAAACCACCAATCAAAAACTTACCTATCTTATAGTTCTTTTCTTTCCTTTTGTTTTGCTCTGGCTTAAGAGAATTAATTTTTTAAGCTCTTGAATGACACAAATAACATTTATTGGTCACAGAATGCCACTTGTTAACTAAAATTCAGCACTTAATAAACATTTTTCTTTTAACCATGGAGTTTAGTCTTAGTTGTTTCCAGTTTAGCGGAGCTGTGTTGTAAAGCACAACTGTTATGGGCAAGTGCAGCTTTTCAGAATAAAATTGGGTGGACGAGGGTGGGAGATTTGTGCTTGATTGCCATCTCATTTCCATCTTTGGATACAGCTCTAGCATAAAGTTAAACAACATCTGCAGAAATCTGACTGACAAACATCTCTCTGGGACTCATCACTGCAGCCTGCAGCAGGTGCGTTCAGCTTTGCAGTCTTTTCCAAAAAGAGGTTAGTTTGTTCTAACATTTATCAGTAGACCAGTGGGAGCAGGTGACTAGGGAGAAGAGGTTGGTTGTCACTTGTCCAGTGCTGGAATACTACAGGTAATTGGACTGGACTGGGGGGACCCGCAGCAGTGTGTGTCTCACATTGCACTGCAGCTGCCATGGAGCTTAATTAACCTGACCCTCAGAGACTGAAGTGTCGTATAAAACGCAACACGTGAGAAATGAAGCAGTACTTTTCAGTACTTCCTGATGCTTGGGTCGGTGACATTTCTGCTTTCATCTTTTTCTTTAAAGAGATGCATCAGCTTTTCCATTTTTATAATATGGAAATATTTGAAACTAAAATGATTTATATGAATCTGATAGAATTCACATAAAAAGTAGATGGGGGGCTTTAGGTGGAGAAATAAACAGAAAATAACATTAAGTCAGAAGTATTTAAATTTCCCTATTCCACAAGTATATTTTCAAATTGTGAGTGAGCGGAAAGAAGTGGAAATACATTGTAGTTCTTTTGTTTTGTTTTTTTTATCTTAGATTAACATTTGTTTATTTATTTTTAAGGAGAACTAACAGGTGTAAAATTAAATTGTGTCTTTTTAGCATGTAAGGGGCTTTGGTGAGCAAACTTTGCTGAGTGTTTTGAAGTGTTCCAACAAACAAGACAGGTATAGCATTAGAAATATTTTTTAGAATGTTTCAACTTGTATAGCAGTGCTGTTGAAATGGTTCCTTACCACACTTTATTACAAGTAAATTAAAATTTGATTCATTAAATAAAACTCTAAAAAAATTAGTCTGTCATTTATTTCTCTTGTTTTAAATTTCTCAATCTGTTTGAAATACTGACTTACAATATGCTTCCATGGCATGTAGAAAAGTTTCCTGTGTGTTCTAATAGTATTCCTAATTAATGTAGGTGTTTCGTCACAGCCCTGTTTATTAATTGGCCCTGGAATGAAAAACAATTCCTAAGGTAAAAATGTCTTTAAATTAAATCTGGCAAGGTGCTATACTATTTCAAAAAAGTTCAGAATTTAAAAATGTCATTTGGAGTCTTTGTGAAGCATTTTTGTAGTTTAGACTTTTCTATTAGTTTTACTAATTTGAATTTTTTGGTATCCATTGAATATGATTTGTCAGGAGTAATTAAGTTTGGAGTTTGCACAGATATTTTGTACCCTCTGTACTTGTCTTGCAGGAATTTTTAACCAGTATTGCCAATAACTGTTTGATTCTGAAGTTACTGTTCGTAAGAAAAGTCTTTTAAATTTTATTTTAATTAAATTATGAATAGTTGGTCACTTTTTGTTAAATAGTAATATAAATAATAACGATGGGAAATAAGATTAAAATAATCATCGCTAGAAGTCAAGAGAATCATTCCCACACTTTTAAACATTTTTCATTTTTGACATTGTGGACTATTGTTTTCTTATCAATTCTCATCAGTATAAAAATGAACTTTAAAATTTCACATATATACTTCATTTTAAAATTTTTGATGAAGAAGATATTTATCTTTAATAAAAGGAATAAACATTTTAAGACTACAAAGTAAAAAAAGGAATATTTGTACACTGACAAACCTTTTGAGATATTTTCAATATTTACTAAATTTCAAACCACTATATGGATATCTTTTTCCATAACAAAACTTGATCATGAAAACACAAAATATCTGCACTCCATCATTGATCTTTTGCTGCTTCCTGCAGGGCCTGTCATAGCATCGTTGACAGGACCAGATGAAAAATGAAATCAGTATCTTGAGTTTTTTTAACAACAAAATGATTCAGGTAAGATTTTTTGGTGTGGAAAATAAAATGTTTTTTACCATTCTTAAACTAATTTTATTTAAAAATTGATATTTAAAATTAATATTTTACTTTCTTATTTCAAGACCTGTTTCATATTTTACTGATGTTCAGTATATTTGTAATTTCTAGTGAATTTTATTCTGAATTCAGTAATTTTTAAATTTTAGACTGTAGTGTTTTTTACTTTTCTTATGAAACTGAACATACTTTTTGAAGTTTTGAGGAATAACTTTTCTTTCTGTTTTAAAGATTTTTGAGAACAATTTTACACTGAAAGCCCCATAGTTCTTTTGCAGGATAAATTTTCACAGAATGAACTTAATAATTAAGACGTCAAATCCTGCATTCCCTCTAGGATATAATGAATGCTGACTCTCAGTTGATTCAATTTTTAAAAATCATTCTTAAAGAAGAAAGTTGTCTTCATTTAAATTGTTAATCATTTACTGCTCTAGGAATTGGATTGGGCAGTGACTATTTTAAGGTGTAGTGATTTGGGGGCAGGGCAGAATGGAAGGAATGGGGTAGTGCATTTCATTAACACAGAATAGTAGGGAATGTGATATGTCTTTTTGTTTTTGTTTTATGTTACTAAATATTTTAGAAGTACTGTGGCTTTTCACTTTTGGTTATATTCATTCTTGAAATACTTGTTTTTGAAGGAGTTAACATTGGAAGCAAGTGAGCTCTTACTTGGACACTGTTCATTCACACAGTTAGTCTTAATTATTCTTTGTATAACTCTCGTGTTTTTATTTTTCTAAGACTAAGTTATAGTTTTTTACAAAAGTCTTGAAAGTGCTTTCTTTTAAAAAACCCAGTTTCATTCTGTAGTGTGAAAGCTGTCTGGAAGCTTTTCTCTTGTTAATTATTATATGTATTTATCAGATGTTTCCTATGAGCCCTTGTGTGGGCAGCTCTTTGGTCATCATGACTTAGAATTATTAAAAAGCATCTTTTCCTTGTAAAGGAATATGGACATGTTTTACTTTACCCTAAAAAGTTATGCTTTAATTGTTATTGTCTCCTTAAGCTTTGTTTAAAATTTTTTGTATTAATAACATTTCTGTCAAAGAGTTACTAAGGACACTTAGGCGTTATGAAGAGGCTTTCCATTAAAAGAGATTGGAAAAATCATGGAATTGTGGAACTAGATGAAAGGAATGGAGCTTAGGAGATATGATCTCTTCCAGAATCTTCATTTAACAGTTGAGAAAACCAAGATACCAAGAGATTAAGTGACGTATGCCAATAATTGTCCTGTAACTTTTGGATATGTTTTCTGAGTTTGTGGTGCAATTGTAGTAGTTATTTCATTCTCTTCTTGTTTTGCTCTATTTTGATATGACTCTCTGAGGAGATAAATCTTCACCTTTTCTCTTTCCTAGTTGTAAAATGAATATGCCCCCTTTTTAAAAACTAAGTTGAAATCATAGTAGTTATTTTATGATAATTTTGTTGTTGTTGATTTGCTACATTGAAGGGCCAAAGAGAGGCACTCTTTATCATTACTACACATTAAAAAAAATATGGTAGATTATATTGCCTGGAATATGGCCTGGTCGTTTTGTTTTTCCATAATTGTAGTGTTTGAAAATGGCAATATTTTGAGGATGATTTGATTTCTGCAGCTTTGTTACTTTTCTTCATTTGCAGAGTTGTTGTTTTTTTTCTTGGAGGGGGGCTTGTTTCCATTGTTTCTTAGCTCAACTTTTTTATCTTCATTTTTCGTTAAAAAGAGTATTGACCTTGATTAAAAAAAACTATGTACTTTCTAAGTCAAATTCTGTTCTTAAAGATATATATTTTTTCCATATTTTTATGACTTTTTTGAAAACTTCCTTAAGTATTGCATATTTGGCTGAGTATTCATAATAGTTGGTTTTAAAAGAACAAAATATTATGATTAAAATATAAGCATGAGGCTAATTATAAGGTAATCTAAGTAAAAATGAAGATATATTCTGCAATAATTATTAACTTAAAAACGTCACTTTTTTCTCTTTTTTTATCTCTTCATTTCATTAAATCATTCCACTTCTTAGTTAATTAGAATTCTGATATTGTTTGCCTTGTGTTATAGGCTTAAGGACTACTTTCTAACATAATTATAAAAGTACTTAATGTGATTTGAAGATGTTTTTCCTTCACAGCTTTAAATTAAAACAAAAATCTTTTGTGATAGTCTTTACTTACATCAATGGAATAATTGAATTAAGCTCCATTGGTGTAAAGGCATTTATGTCATCCTTCATGCCTGCTGCTGTATGTTCAGCATGCGCTGTATGTTTTAGTGCTGTAAACATAGGCGGCACTTGAAATTTAAATGAATGTATGTAGGAATGAATGAATGACCAATTTGAGGCTTTTGCTGTGAAGTGGTCATGTAATATCAATACCATAGGTGTAGAAATAATTCATCTTTAGTTTTTCATTATATTTGTAGTTTACTTTGATGAGGGGTAAGTGTGTATGTCTAAAATCTGTAATTCAGATAAATGAACTAATAAGTTCAAAAATTCAAACAAACAGGAGATGGCCATAGAAGTGTTAGAACAAGTCTGGGCCAGGTATTAATGAAGAGAAGTGGAGTGTGATGGAATTTTCCTTTCTATTTAGCATGTTGTCTTTTGTGAAGACAGCTGAAAGCCGGTATTATGGAGAGTACTTCAAAGTCATCTCCAAAATGAAGATCACTTTTAAAATATTCTGACTTAAGCAACATGAGCTTAATTAATATTTATTAATAAAGTAATTACAATTACCTACATTACAAGATTTTATAGTTCTATCACATTATAGTTTACTTATTGTCTTATGGCTACTTGTGCAGTAAGGAACAGTCTACTGATGACTTTTTTTGAGATCCCTTGAGAATCAAGGACTACTAACCACTAAATTAAAGTTACATTATTAAAAATATGATTAGTAACTTTTATTTTTAATATATTTTAATATCTTCTTCCCTGCATATAGTGGGGAAGTTAACATGTGTAAATTCATTTTGACTTTTAGAAGCTGAACTATTTAATTTTCTTCCTAAGGAAAAAAGTATGCCAGCTATATAGTAGAGTGGAATTTGTGTGCTTAGGGTTTGACTAACTTGAATATCGAGGTGTTAGCATGTGTTACTTTATTTGAAATTAAAATTTTAGGAAAGTTATTGATTTTGGGCTACTTAAAAGCCTACTTAATACTTTTTAAACAGTTAACATTTAGAGAAATGTGTGAAATACTAGTGTTTTTCTTGTATTAATACATTGTTTGATTTTTCATACAATAAACCATTGAAACATCTAAGATTTAATAGATAAATCTAATTAGTCTCATGCTTAGTCCCCTACATTTTTATAAATTCTGTTTATTTTTTGAAAAGCTGGTGGAGAAGAGTGGGTTAAAATAACTCTATCTTAGTGTTTCTTTACCTGACTGCTTTCCCTGCCCTTCTCTGCCACCATGGCCAGATATTGACATTTCCATAGATGTTTATGTACCCGCTTTGGGGTTAAAACTAGGTATACAATGCTCTGAAGATCTTACTCTCAAGCAAGGGAGCAATAAGAAACAACAGAGATGGATACCTGGGTATAATAGTTTGGTAATTGTATAATGGTAGAATTATGTCTGGAAGTTGAAACTACCTCTGTCAGTAGGGACCTTGAGAGGAGAGGGTAGACTTCAAAGAAGACTTCCAAGAGGAGCTGACAAGGGTTTTGAGGGTTGAATTTTAATTTGCTTGGTGGACAAGAGTGGAAGGTCATTTGAAACAGAGACAAAATATAGCCATGGAGATATGAAAAATTCCTGGTCTATTCAGGGTTACAAAAATAGTTTGGTATTACTGGGAAAAAAGTGGATATTGCTGTAGGAGGAAAGTGGGGATAGGGATATATTATAGACATTTGTACAGATAAGAGAAAATGTCTTACATATGAAAAAGAAAAAATTTTAAAAAATACTCATCTTGGAGACATTCATTAGCAAGAATTATTGTAAAGGAAAAATACATCTGTTGTGTCTATAAAATGACTGACAGTGGTAGTGTAGTTAAATATTTGTATCTATTTGTATAAATATAAATAGTGATACTTGTACGTTGGAGGAAGGACTGCCCTAGTTATTGAAAAGCAGAGTTGAGTAGTAGATTGACGAGTATGGCTTTCTGCTTAGGCAATATAAGTAGAATTAAAGAGAAGACTAACTTGTTTAGAAAGGAAAAGACTAAGGGAAAGTTGAGGCAACTAGGGATACAGAAAAGAGATGTTAAGAAATATGAAAGCTGTCTATTCTTAAGCAGTTATGTGCCAAGAGTAGAAGAAAAAGTGTGGGGACCAACTGAAAGACAAATGTCCGTGAGGGATGTTCTGCTATATTCAGGAAAGCTCTGGAGAGGGAAATCTATTTGTGACCTTTGTTCACTTTGACTTTCCCTGTTGTGTATGCAGGTGCATTTAAAGTTAGTGACTTAAGTGGTTTCTTTTATTAGTTTGCTTTTGATTCATAGCTGTTTAGAATCATATATCTGATAAAATTTTTCTCATTTCTTAAATTATATGGTTATGTAGGCCTTTCTAGCTCTCTTGGCATGTGAACAGATATATTCATTTTTAGTTTGATGAAAATGTATGATCGGTACAATGTACACATTTTTTTTTTTTTTTTTTGGTGAGGAAGACCAGCCCTGAGCTAACATCCGTTGCTAATCCTCCTCTTTTTGCTGAGGAAGACTGGCCCTGGGCTAACATCCGTGCCCATCTTCCTCCACTTTATATGGGACGCCGCCACGGCATGGCTGACAGGCAGTGCGTCGGCGGGCGCCCGGGATCCGAACCAGCGAACCCCGGGCTGCCAAGCGCGGACTAAACCGCTGCGCCACCGGGCCGGCCCTGAATGTACACATTTTTTTATGTGTGAATTTGATGCCATTTTCAAACACTGAAGTTTTGGTATATGATAGAGACGTTGGTATGCATGATGTCAATGGAAATGAAAATTGAAACTTATTCCTTGTTAGTGGATTCTCTGTTATGTAATTATTTTGTTTGGAATTTCAGTCGGTTATTGAGATTCAGCAGGATTCTCCATCATTGATAAATATTTATTTCATATAAGAATCAGTCTTAATCGATACTCTGTCAGATTCAGATGAATTAAAAAAATGACTGTGAAAAATATGGCACTGTTTTTCCATTTAGAAAATGAGATTAAAAATCTATCTAGCATTTTATACTGATTTGTGAAATTATTGGCTAGTTGTGTAGAGAAACATTAAAAAATTGAACAGCTGAAGTGACATTAAGCACCAGATGGGGATTTGAAATAAAAATATTCACTGTGTAATCTGTCTTTAAGTGCTATTCATAATTCAATAATACCAGTTGTATAACTCAAGGTTGAATTCAATATAAAAAGGAAGCATAAGCAAAGTTTTATTGCCTTCAAATTGATACGCATGTCATGGTATGATATCATGACCTTTTCTTAAAGGGATAAATAATATACGTAAGATGACTGCATACGTTCTTTGCAGAGACAGTACAATTCTCTTTGAGAAAATTTTTGAAGAAATTTGGTGTTTGTGAATTGTTTCAAAATAACACTTATTTAAATTTAACATCTTTTATGAAGTCTGCCTTTAAAATGTTATTCTATTTTGTGTTTACATGTATCCTCTCAACTGAAAATTCCAGCCATGGTTTCTTTACAGTAATATTTTAAATTTATTCTTCTGAAGTTGTGTACCTTTTCTGTTTAAGGAAAGGTATGTTCCTCTCAAAGCTTTATCACATATTTAGTTACACTGGTATATTTGACATGTTGTTTAAAAACTAGATTGACTCTGGGTATGAAAACACAAACTGTGATAATAAGCTACATATGCCATATGTGGCAGTTTAGGCTGGCATATATCTGAAATGGCATGTTTAATGTACTATATTACTAAGATTAGTAATTTTACAGTGGAAGGCTGCTACTTTTATTATATAGTCTTCTGCTGGTGGGCTTAGAGTCAGACCCTTTACTTTGTAAATCCCTATTTCCAGCCCTTGTAAAAATCTTTTTGCTGTTGAAATTATCTACATGAATTCTGTCTTAGTAACTAACTTATTCCATGAAGTTTATGAAAATTAATGAGAATTTTACAAATAGTATATAGTTTGACAGATGGTTATGAATGTGAATGGTCATCATATATATTGTATTTTTTTAAGGAATAATAACGCTAATATATTTGGTATGGCCAAAAATGATTTAGTAAAATAAATAATTAAGAATTGAAAACAGTATTTTTATTTTTAGAAAATATACAAATGTTGATAGGAAAAGCTTCGAGGTTCTATCGAGTCTTGGCAGTAAAGTCATATATTAAATGACAGCAAAGCCATTTAAAGCAAACTGCAATAAATATTGCCCCTTTATGACAAAATACCCAACTTGAAATCATATTCTGGCTTTTTTGAACATTTTTTTCCCTTTGATTTTTTTAAACATTGCTTTTCTCAAAGATTTTTCTGAAGGCCCTTCAAGTAATTCAGCAGATTGCATTTAAAATAAGTAGAAACTGTAATGTGATGGGGTTAATTTAGGTAACTTAAAAGTATAAATAATATAGGTAAGGACTATGTACATTTTTTGACTACTTAAAATATGCGGAACAAATACAATACTGTTGGAGGAAAATTTTGAAGAAATTTTGGGTTTGGGAAATGTTTCAAGTAACACTTATCTAAATCCAGTATCTTTCAAAGAGCCAGACTCTAATTTTCTTTATGTGCTTATTTAATCTGCTGTTAATGGGAAAAGTGATGGTCTTGTTTTTAAAAGTCTAAAATCATATAACTAAAAGGTACTTAATAAAAGTGATTAAGTAGTACTTAAAAGTAGTTTAGTAATCACAGCTTAATTAGATCTTATATTTTTGTCACTTATTTAGTTCTTAATTTATCAGTGTAGGCAGGAGTTTTTATCTCTGCTTTACTACTCGGGAAAATAAGACAGTGAAACTCAAAATAATCTGTGATATAGCAAGTTCACGATGGACTTGTTTGTTTATTGATATTCTATCACTTTGTATCAGACTAATAAATTTGAGTTTAGAAATACAGTATTCAAAATTTAAGTAATATCCACCAAACTGCCACGTTGATCAGTCACTGGGAAATAATTAGATATTTTTAATGGGTTGATAATTTTCTGCTATTCATATGGAAATCCTACAAATTTGAATTTTGCCATTGAAAGCAAAACTGTAATCATTAAGCAAAATGGAGACATAAACAAGTTTTCTGTCCTGACCAGACCTCTGTAAACATAGAACCTTGATATCTTCTATGTATTTTCCCATCTTCATATTGATGTTAGACCTCTAAAATAGTTTGAAATTTCACATTATCTACAAGATTATTTACATGAAATCATTCAGTTATTTTTCATGTAACACTGTAAGATTTTCTTTCACTTTTTAAATCATATATAACCACTACTCTAGAGATTAGGTCAAATCACTATGACAGTACTTAGTATAATCAAAATTTTTATGAGGAAAATATGTTTTGGATATTACACAGTGAAGTTTATTAAGAAATTATCAAATCAGTTCAATACTTTTTAATGCCTCCTGGGGTTGTGAGATGGAATACAAAACTCCTAGAGAACATGTGCTGTCAGACGGAGTGGAGTTTGAATCCGAGATCTGCCACATACAGGCTGTCTGATTTTGGCCAAATCATTTAATCTTCTTGGACCTCTAATTTTCTCATCTGTGTAGTGGGGATATTAGTACCTCTCACATAGTTATAAGTTGTTGGTCTAGGTACCACCAAAGGAAAAATGGAAAAGCATGCCACATAATACCATTTGTACAATAAGCATTTTATGACTCTTTCTTTTTTCATCTCCTTCTCCTTCTCATGTTTGTTTCATTTAATAATACTAAATTTACAGCAGAGATTTTAATATAAAATAAATTAGATTAATGTGGCCCTAAAAAGGAAAATGCTGCTGTAAGGATTTCTTTCAAAATTATTTTTTTCTCATAATGACAGATTGTTATAAAAATGCAGACAATACAGAGAAAGTTAAAAGCTAACCTCTCCTCATACCATCCCTTTTAAGATAATTAATATAAATAATTTGGTATATATTCTTTTAGACTTTATAAATGGCTTTTTATGTAGGTTCATATTTTTAGTTAGATAATTGCCAGTGGTACTCATTGTTATATATGGGAATGAGTTTTCAGCAAACACCTCTCTTGGTTAATGGATACATACAGCTTCTAAATACTCTAAGGTGTCCTTCCAATCTCAGCTATGTGGCTATTGTTACTTGCATAGGCTAAAAACGTGTTTTATGATAGCTCTGAGGATATGCAGAGCTTTGTTTGTTTGGTTTTTACCCATATAGTTGAGATGAAAACCGAGGACATGAATTTATAATATTGAAGCATATTATAATCTCTTATGAAGTATATGGGTTTATTTGTATTAAGACTCTTGAAAATTAATGTATTCATTAGTTCCTCCTTTCTTCATCCTTGTACATGCGAATATAAAACATTATAAGTATTGATCAGAGCTTTAATAAGAATAAATCAGGTGGCATATAGAATATTTAATACTTTTTAAGATACTGAGACTTCTGAAAATCCTTTCCCCAATCAAAAGTGATAGTGTATTAAATGATGAAGCTAGATGTTTAATAATATAGGTCATAATTCACAAGGCTTGTTTTTCAGCTTAAACAAAACTTTTACTTGCTTCTGTGAAGGCCTTAAACATTTTAATTCATCTTCCTGCAATTTCTGTGAAAGATCCAAGAAAATTTAGTGATGTAGTTTTACTAAGAGTACCTTTTAGGGATCATGGTTTATTACTTTCCCTTTCTTAACAACTATTAATCTTTTCCATGAGCCATCACAAAAATTGTTAATTGTCATTATGGCAAAATTATTTTTTAATGGGAGGATATGTCTGTATTTTATTGTTGGTATATAAATTTAGTGCTGTATTCAAATACCTTACATATTAAACTAAATTTTATTTACATATTGAATATTTGAGATTCATCTATTACCGTAGCAAGAACAAGTGTATATATGATTTTGTTTTGTGTGACTGTACCCTTCAGAGCAATAAATGCAATTGAGATCATACTGATTCTTTGTGGAAAATATATAATCTTAATAAATATCTGTCATAGTATAGAGTAAATTCAGTTTTCTATTTAGAATGTTACACCTTTGAATATATAAGAATACTAGATGCTATAGGAAAAAATAAAGTGAGAAACTTTGCTAAAGGTCATTTAATTCCAGAATGATTAAATATTGTGGGCCTGCCTAATCTTTAGAGCAATGGATCTATTCATAGATACTTAGAACCTATAGAGAGGATGAGAGTGTTTGAAATTTGATTGAATGAGAGTAATATTGCAAGTTGGCTGTTTATAGGAGAGGAATCTGCATTAGTTTAGGGTAGAGATGACTAAGGGTTATCTTTGTTTATATTAGAGTATGGTTTTGGGAAATAGAGAAATTGGAGATAGGCTGTGAAGGCTGTGAACACTGAAAATAGCCCCAACTCCCTACTCACTTGTAACATTTTCACTTGAGAACTAAGGCAGCAGGCTACACAATGTGTGATGAATTCAAGTATCAATTCCACAACCTCCTCTGTCATCCTGATTGATGATCTTATGTCCTGTTTCACTGAGAATATAAAAGTAATTAAAAGAAATGTCATAAGCTCCCACCACTAGATCTAGTCACCTAATGATGTCAGTACCTACATTTTCTGTTATTATTCTAATAAACGGTCCCTGCCCCTAGCAAAGGCCAATATTCTACTTTTATTCTAGATTCCATTCCCTCTTAACTACTCAGACATCTGTAGCAATTCTTTCTTCTCTTTCTAACACTATCAATTTCCTCCACTCTATTTTCTTTCAACCTGCAAGCAGTTATTTTTCCAATGTTAATAAAAAGCATTTTCTCTTCATCCCACTTCCCGTTCCAATTACCATGCTATTAATGGTAAAATGCTTTAAACCAGTTGTCTATACTTGTGCTATCTCCAGTTCTCCTCCCATTTTTCTTTTAAAGCCATTCCAGTTAGGGTTTTGACCTCATCCTTCCAGTGAAACTGTTCTTGTTAGGGTCACTGGTGACTTCAGTGATGATAATCCAGTGGTCAATTCTCAGTCTTCATCTTTATATACCAATCAGCAGCATTTGACACAGTGATCACTGCCTCTTTGAAACATTTCCTTTTGCCTCCAGCACGCCCCTGCCTCACTGATTGCAGCTTCAAGTTCCGTTTGCTGGTTTCTTCTCATTTCCCTGAGCTTAGTCCTTGGACCACTCTCTTCTTTTTTCTATACGGGCTTACTCTCTTGGTGATCCTGTCCAGTGTCATGGCTTTAAATAACCATCCGTTCTTTGATGACTACCAAAGGTTTATATCCATTCTGGACCTTTCACCTGAATCCAGACTAGTGATGCAGCTGCCTGCTTGATATCACTTGTTTGTCTAATAAGTATGTTAGAATTAAGTATGATTTTAAATATTCCGATCTGTCTCTCAAATTCTTAAATCTACTCCCACAATTTTCTCCATCTTAATTGCAGCTTCATCCTTCCAGTTTCTAAGGCCAAAAATCTTGCACTCATCTTTACTTTCTCTCTGTCAAACTAACTATTTCGTCATGATTCTGATTATGTTCAAGATATTTGCCTTAAATGAAAGCCAAAAGAAAATGCTAAAAACAAAAATAAATGTTGCAAAAATGCATTCTGCTCTGCTTAGCCAAATAAAGAATTAAATAGAGATGTGGTTTGTTGTGAATTCAGTGTTAAATCTTTTTCTGGAAAGTGGGAGAAAGCAACCTTTCTAGTTATTGAGTTCACCAGACTGAACCCCCATATTATTTATAATTTCAAAAGATGAAGCAATGGGAAAGCTAGATTTATGTTTACTTTTATGTTATAGGGAAGTCTGTAGGAAAAATCTATATTCTAAGGAATATCAGTATCAGCACATCCATTATAGTAGCATAAACATTTTTATACCTGTGAAAATTGATTTTTAAAGAATAAATATGAAGCAGTGTATTAAGAAAATTCTAAATAGTACCAATTCATTGGATTGTATAAAAATGAAATCCACTGATGCTTGAGGACACAATTAGCTTAAAATGTAAACCATGTTAAGTGGTATACATACACATTATGAATGATAAATAAATACATACTGAACCAGAATATTGTGCTAAATCAAAGCAACTTCTTTTTTGAGAATTACACCTTAAAGAAATTACATGCCTGGAAAAAAATGAATTATCCAAGTGGTAATTGTTTTATAAAATATTTTGAGATGCTTTTATGCTTATCAACTGTAAATGTCCTCATTTTATTGTTGACGAAAAATTATTTTAGGTAATGGACTTCATTTCTCTCTTTAAATCAATTAGTTTTTACTTTACTGTTTTATGTCTTTTCGTTCTGCCCTCAGTTACTAAAGGAAGTTGTATTATTTCACATACAAGCAGAAAAAATTGAACTTTTATAGAGCCAATGTAATATTTTTAATTATTTAATTAAATAATTAATTTGTGTGTAATTGTGTAAAAATTGTGTAATAACAATTTTGACTTGTTTTCTAATCATATTGGTATGTCTTACTGTCAAAAGATATTTGATCTTGGGAAATAATCTGCCAGAATAAGACAAAATAAATCTGTACACTTGTCAATACGTAAATGATACAGCAGAGAAAGTTTGTTCAGTCACTGTTGTAAAAAAGAAGGAAAGCTGTGGTGGTTGTGGTTTCCTGGATTACAGGAGCAAGAACATGTTTGTATGCATTTGGTTTCATTTTTCACATTGAAATTCAATTTTGTGGCTCAAAATTATGCATTAAAATTTGTGATTTGAAACATTTTATTTTGTCATGCTTATTAATTACATGTTCCTTTCTTAAGTCATCCCTTAGTATCAGTGCTCATTTGTGTGGTTTGCACTTCATTCTTATATATTATTTTGGAAATATCTATATTATACTATTTTTCACACAGCTGATAGAGACAGATTTTATACAGGTTTACTTCACTCCAAAGCCCATGGTCTTTTTACCATATCCTATTATGAAGTTAAAAAATTTCTTTGAATGAAGGTAATTTTCCCATATTTGACTTGTTTTTCAAGTTTCTTGTGTTGAAGTTTCAATGTTATTATGTGGTAAATTTCAGCATGCTGAAATCATGGTTTTAATTTTCATCCTTATAAAGTAGCTTTAAGATTTGGCTACATAGCAATTAGAACATATTTAGACCATGGTCGTATTTAATAAAAGTTATCTAGGAGAGTATGAAATATAAATTTGGAATTTTAGCATACTCCTAATTAGTAATTTTTCATGTTGTTTCTTTAAATTTGGTGTTAACCAGGTGAAAGAGCTCTAGTTTTTCTACCGTTTATTTATTTATGCATGAATTTAGCTAGCAAATATTTAAGTATGGATTATATACTAGGCATTTTGCTATGTACGGAGGATTCAAAGATGTTTAAGACCAAATCTCTTTTCCGTGATAAGAGGTGAAGCTGGCAAGGACAAAAGTCAGGCAAGGGTTAGATTGTGAGGGGCCTTTTAGTCCATGGCAAATAATTTGGACTTTTATTTATCTTAAATCAGATTACACACAGTACGTTAAAAAGACTTTCTAAGTCTCAAGTTATTATATATTCAAACCTACATCGACAATCAAAATTCCTAAATGGTAGAGGGGGTGTTTGTAGTTTTCAGATAATTATTTACTTAGTATTTACCTATAAGATATTTGACTGTAGTATGGTTAAGATTTTTTCATATAAAAGAGCTTTATGTTTGGATTAGTTGGTTAACTTAAAAAAATTGAAGTTATTAAAGGAACTATTTTCTGATAACATTTTTCAGTTTTAATTTGTGACCACTAATTTATGTGACTCTGTTTAAAGCTGGAACCCAGAGCTGTTTGCTCTAAGACATTGTTTTACATTAAGACCCCGTTAAGGAGAAGGATGTATATGGAAACTAACAGAACGAAATGATTTTAAATTAAGAATGAAGGACATTTCCAAGGTAGCAGTGAATGTGTTACACTCTATACTAACCATATCATTACTGTTTTACTTTTTCCAATTTTGTGGTACCCATTTCTATTCTTAAAATCTTTAAAAATGTGCAATCTTTGTTTTCTTGAACTGTCAGTATTTAAGATATATATATAAGATCTGATGTAACTCATCTTCATACTTTTATTATCATCTGCTTTATGTACTTTTGCTCTGAGGTTGCTGAGCATCCCTAGATAAAAGACTAAAATTGGGCCAATTCATTCTACTACTCAGTCTAACATATATTTCCAATTGAGCCAACTCTTGTTGTTATTATCCTTTTGTTTATCTCTGTTTAGCATTCTATCCTGTACCTACTTTTTGAACTTTTTTCATCTTTGTCAGCCTAGAAATTCACCCCAACACCTCCATACTCTGTAAATGAACTTTCTTCACAGTTTACTTAGATCATCTTCAAGGACCTCCATCAACTTCTTTTGTACTTCAGATTGCTCTGTAGTTTCGCCTTTAATCCTTGCCTCTACAGAGGGAATTTTCTCTTCCTCTTTTGAGGCTATCGTTTATCCTGATTCTTTTTACCTTTTTCAGACTCTTTGTTTTATTATCTCATTCTTTTGGATCTTACTTTTTATTTTTTCATTAGATCTTTCTCCTTGGCTTAGAAATATATTCAGTTTTTATTTAAGTTACAAAAGACTAAATTCTTTTCTTTGATTCCGATAATTGTCTTACAGTTACTACCTGTCTCCCCTTTCCATAACCATCAAATTTCTTGAAAGGATAATCTGTATACTGAGATTCTGTTTTCTTAGCATTCTGCTACTCCTTAAAGTTTATTGGAATCCTTAACTCAGTGAACTTTTTCAGTCATCTAGCCATGACCCCCTTTTAATTTTCTGAAGCATTCTATGTTGATAACTACTGTCTTCTTTTGGTACTTTTCTTCCTTGACTTTCTTGACATTGTAAGATCCTGTTTCTCTTATTGTTTGTCTAACTAACTGTACCTTCTTGAGCATTTTGATGGGTTTCTCCTTTTTTTTTTTAAATCATCCCATAAATGTGAGAGTTACATTAGATTCTGTCCTTGCCTGTGTAGATTTCTCTGACTTTATTACCTTTATTTAGATCATTCTTAAGGCCATATGTTCAGCTCAAAACTGTTTTGAACTTTTATTTGTGTACATCTCATCATAGACGTATTTCATGTATTTCAAATCAATTGGATTATTTAAACCTTATTTAAAATCTTTCTATAAATTACCTTACCCTAAAAGTACAAATTCCTTAATATGGTTCACATGATGTGGCCTGTTATTCCTCTTTCTAGAGATATTTGGTTGTCTTTCTATATTAACCCCTTCTTGAACACACACACACCCCACCGCTATTCCTATATATCATTAAGGTTTCCACTTATATATTTCATCATCTAGGCAGTCTTTCCTGACCATCTAAATCTAGTTAAGGTACCCTTCTTTTGTGCTCATGAAGCATTCTGTACTTCTCATGCTTATTGTGATTGCAGATCTTGTCTAACACAGTAGACTACTAGCTCTCTGACAATAAGACCACCTCACCCTTATTTACAGTGTATCCTTAATACTTAATATATAGTTTTCCACGTAGTAGGTGCACAATATATATCTGTTGCGTACGTGACTAAATGAATGGTTGAAGAACTCAGAATGTCAAAAACTGTTTATTTTCATAATTTATAAACCTGCCTTTCTTCTTGTTTTCTGTTTCAGTTATTAGAATCAGTGACTTTCAAGTTATGCAAACTAAAAAAAAAATAGTTATCTTCGATCTTGTTCTCTTCTTCATTCTTTTCTTTTTCTCTCTTTAGTTGTTGCCAATTCTTGTCTGTTTTACCCATGAATTGTACCTTAATGTTCCTAATAGTCTTTATGTTCTTGCTGTTTTTCCCCATGGTAGAAGGTTTAACCTGCAGCTATGCTCTGTATAGACTCTACTGGGGTAGCAGTGATTCATATCTTGGCGTATTTCATAATTTCTCATTCATCTTGGATCATTAAAAACCCCTCCAGTTTAGTGTAATATGAAATTTGAATCTCATACCTGATTTAAAGTTCTTCCTCTACCCAGCAGTAGTCAGGCTTTGGGCACGGGGAACTTGAAGTTGGTATGATCTGTTCTTTCTCATTCTCTGTGTTTCTCTCTTTAGATTTCAACAGGGGCATGGACTGATTCTGAGATATCCCTCCCCTCCCACAATTCTGGTTCTAGCTCCTTTAGGTTTTATGTCTGGATGGAAAGAAGTGGGCAAAACTTTATTTTTACTTAACTAGGCTTATGATTGTAATATTCTGTTGAGTTTTGCTGCCTCTGTGATTTAAACTGACTGGCCATTAATGCCTTTTTCTACATGGCAGGTGTCCAGTTGATGGTTTTCTCAAAGGGTGTGTGTTCTGAATCTGTGAAGGGCTCTACTGGTGTCTCCTACTGCACAGTTAGCCTGCTGTGAGATATCCTTAGTGAACCTTCTTCCAGGCCCTTGATGTTCTAGCTGCGTGGACATAGTCTGATACCTAAGTACTCCTCTAAGCCAGGAGTGAAAAGGTAGTCTCTTCTTGTGAGCACCCTTAGTTTGTAGAGATCATTCTCTTGTCTTCCAATACCACAGAGGAGGAGTAGTCCTAGAGAAAAGCCTGTCTGGCCTCAGTTGTTTTCAATTCTCTTTAGACTGTGAGGATACTTATTTCCTACTTGTTCTCCTCTTTGGGTCCTAGTTTCCAAACCCAAGCAATAGGAGAAGTATCATTAATCATTCACTTACATGTATACCAAAATCTTTTAATCCATACTGTTTAGTCTCTAAACCAAAATAGCACATCACCAATTATTGCTCTCCACTCCAGCAGTCTATAAGTCAAGTCTGTGGGTTGATAGAGAGGAAGAGAGAAAACAAACGTTGTGACCCATCCCATTCTGCATATATATGGACAGTAGATTAAGCCAGGAAAAATACTTTTGTTAGGTATATTTATAATCTATGAAAAAAAGCATTTAACAGAATTTGAGAAAATTAAACAAGGGGGGATATAAATGATAATACATTGAACTTAATAGAGTAAAGGCTGGTTTAGAATACTTTAAAAAGGTGAAGTGTCTGCATAGTATAAAACTTATGGAAGATTCTGTTTCAGCACGTTACAGTGTCATAACAGTGCTTCCTGAACAATTGAAAGAGGTGATTCAGGAGATGGTAGACATACCAGAGTAGTTTACCTCTATGTATTATTTTAGGAATCAAATGCCTCTGGAACTTATATCTATTGCTTTTAAATATATGTATTATATAGATAATAGCCCTTTTTGTTTTTTACTTAGTCTGTTTTCATGTGAGGTTCATCTTGACAGCTGCAATTTTGCCAGTGACAGGATTTTCTGTGCTCTAATCGCAGTGATTGAGGATGGATTAGTCTAAAAATTTAGTGTTTAAAAATGATTTAATAATTTGTATCTTTATTTAAATGAGGAAGAAAACGTTTCCTCCTGTTATCTTTTCTGACATTTACTTCTGTAGATTCTTTAAGGTAAAAAACCAGGAATGGAAGGTATAGAGTCGTCATTAAGTAGCAAAAACACTGGACTTTTGTTTAAGTATGTATTGAATCAGAACTTCAAAATTGTTTGGACTTGTTTCACGTGTGATACTGAAAGGGAAGATCAACACGATGAAATGGTATACTGTTGAAGAAGTAAAGATTTGAAATAATCTGAGACTAATTCTTTTCAATTGAAAAATTGCTTTAGGCTATGCTCTCAAGTATGCAGCAGTTGAAATTGGATATGGTAATTATTTATCATTAATAACGGGCAGGTTTTACATCTTCAGTTTTGCCGCTTTAAAGTTTTTGATAATTTGCACTATATCTAGGTCTGAGGCTTATCCAGTTACTTTCCATGATAAAGAGAATTTTCTAGATAAAGAAAGCGAGTAAGATTTAGGGAACACTTATTTTTTTAAAAATTGCATTGAAAACATTCTCTAACATTCAAATGTATCATTCTCATCCACTTCTGTGTCTTTGTTGATATTTTAATTGTCTAGTTTGATGTCAGGAAATATGATTTGATAAACTGCACACAAATGCATACTATAATTCAGGCACTTAAATAATTCAGATTTGCTCCCCATTTAATCAAAATGTTTGTGTTTTGGGGAGGAAAACGGGGAAGAAATGTATTATGAAATTCTGTATGCAAGATACTTTGCTAGGTTTTTTCATTTCAGTTGTTTTTCTTTTCTAGGAGTGCTGTTGGATTCTTTTTCAGAGCTCTTGCTCTTATGTTTCAAGGCTCTGTTTATATCTTGAAACATATTAAGCACACTTATTTTAAACTCGGGTGAGTCTGTCGCCTCTTGTTTCTGCTGGTTTTCACTGATGCAGCCAGGCTTCTTGTGTGTTTGGTAAATTTGTTGTTGTCAATTTTTCTTAGCAATTTATCTGAGGGAATTTTTTGAAACCTGGGATAAAGGTGGTTTCCTTCAGAGTGGCTTTGCATTTACTCTTGTCAGGTGTCTGTGGTCACTCCTAGTTGGAACAACTTGAAACTGAATTCTTGGCTTGAGGTTATTTGGACTACTGAGGTTTATGAATTCAGGCTGAAAACCTGCTTGAAGATGGACTTGTAGTTAACGAATTCCCAGAAATTTTTTCCATCCGCTTTCTAAGTGTGTATGCTGGGGGAATTGTCAGTGAGTGAGAGGATGTTTCTCTTTCACTCCTAAATGATGACATGGCTCATCAATGTCAGGACTATTGGGGACTCTCTTGCTAGGCAGCCCACCTTGGACATGCTCTGTACTTTTTATCCTAATCCTTATAGTCAGGAAAATAAAAAGACAGAAGCCCAGATTACCTTGGTTCATCGAATCTCTTCAAGGTAAATGCTGTCTTAAATGCTTTACTAAATCCCTCTGGGTTCCCTCCTTCATTTAGGTCATGACTTCAGTATTTATTACTTCTTGCCACCTAAAAAATGCCATTGAAGAATGTGTTAGTATTTTTTTTCCAATGTATTTGGATGTTTCAGGCAGAAGGACTGGTCTGGTGATATAGCTTACTCTATTGCCAAACATAAAAGTATGCTAGATTTTTTTTTTCCAAAATTATCTTATTTCCCCCAGCTATCCTGGAAGTCTGCACATGTATTATAACCATTTCAAAAATGAGGTAACCTGACCAAAGTCATGCAGCTGATAAGTGAAGAAGATTCATGTGTACACAGGTCTGTCTGACTGCAGAGTCCGTGTTCTCCACTGTACAGCACTGCCTCCATGTGGGTTTAGAGTCTTCATCTACAAATACTTGTTCCAAATAGCATTTATTTTGTCAGTCGAATGGATATAGCGAAATGCAATCCTGAATTATTGCCTGCAAGGAGTTTTGAGAAAGAAGATATAACAATAATTACTACATTGTAAACAGTAATTAGCAATATGTATCAAAAACAGGTAGTAAAGTGCACTGGGATTCTTTACAAAAGACATAAATCTTTTCTATTCTCCCTAAATCTCTCCTGTTATCTCACTATCATCTGCCTAGTTTTTTCCAAGATCCCAGCAGTTCCTTCTTTATTGCCACTTTTCCTTGACTTTCTCCTTGAGCAGTCCTATCAATATTTTTGTTGGGTTGAGATGTATCACACAGTAAATATCAAAAAATCTCTTCAGATATTTTAAATACAGGCAGAAGTAAACATAATATTTGTTAGGCTTTTCTCAGTAAGGATACAGTCACGCAGACAGCTTTATTGATTACCCACTGGAAAACTATTAAGTAAAAAAAGCATAACTAGTTCATCATGAGCAAGAAAAAAAATCCCTTAAAATGTTATCAGATGTTTTGCATTTTGAGATAACTACTTCAGATTTAATAGCTTCGAGAAAATGGAAAGTTAATGAAGCAGAAGAGTAGAAATGAAACAGGTGTAGAATAACCATGTACAAAATAGAAGTGATCTTACTGACAGTTCTCCAGATTGTGTTACTGTAACTACTACCAAACTATTTAAATCAAGTAAGACATGTAAATGTCATAGGATAAGAGAAACTATAAATAAATTTTTCTGAAGGCATTCTTCATAAATTACATTCAAAACTGATTATACTGTATATTATTTTTAAATAGTATTTTGAAATTTAAACCAAAAATATATAGACCTTAATGTATTGGTTTTGGGATTGTAATGGGCATCTTTTTGTGAAGTTTATTGGGAAAAAGTGAGTTGAATTGAAGGCAAATGTTTTAATAGGAAATAAAATGGATTCTTTTTAAAAATTTTTCAGTTATTTATTGAGCTCATCCTGTGTGAGAGGTGTTTATACGTACTGTTGAAGATATATCCCTGGGTTCTAGTTTTCAGAAAGGGAAAAGAAAAATAGAATGTTTGTCTAAGGATTGATCTCTTAGGGAAGATTTTTAAAAGTAGCATTTAGCCTTTTTTAAAGTGTATAAGTAGATTTATTCTTTTTTGCTTTGCTCTAACATAGTAAGTTATATTTCTCTTATTATGATGACTTCTGCTTTTCCATAATTTTTATTAATGACAGAAATTACCAGTGTCAATAAGAAATACCAAGTAAGAAAGAGGAATATAGTGGGTCCTGTTTCTCAGTATCTGTTATTTTACTTTCAGTATTAGAATTTTTGCTTCCATAGCCTTGGCCGTATTATGGGATTGATGCCTTATTAGCTAGGAGATGAGATCATAGATAATAAGGGAGAAAGTGTAGCAAAATAATAATATTATTAGTAATAATAATAATAATAGCTAACATTTATTGAGTGTTTACTATTTGCCAGGCCGTATTCAACATACTATGCATATATTAATCTGCCCAATAACTCTATGAAGTGGGGTCTATTCTTATAAATAGAAAACTGAAGCACAAAAAGTTAAATCACTTCCCCTGGGTACTCAGTTGTAACCATTGGAGCCAGACTAGAAAGCACACGTATATCGCACTCTGCATATAGCTGATTTTTAATGGTAACTCTTATTTCCTTGATAATGAACTAGACCTGGAATTTAAAGTTAGTGTTAATATAGAATAGTTCTGTTAATAGCCTTCAAAAAAGGCATGGTATTTTCTTAGAAATTGTGAGTCTGTTATTATGCAGCATGTCTCTAAGTAACCTTAAGCACTGCTTAAATTCTTTAATCGTTACATTTTTAAGATTTTTGCTAAGCTGTTTTGTTATGCACTCCTTATAGCATTTATAGTCTTTTATTTTACAATTACTCTGAAAGAGTATTGTATCATTCATGTAATACGTGTAGTTTTATTATCCAAATTATATTTTCATTTCTATCTTTCTCTACCATGCAACAGTTTTATTCCTATTTTTCAGTTGTATCATGTTTTCTTTCCTTCTGCTCATTTAAATGCTCTTAGAACTATCATAGATCACTTTTGTAAGTTATGTTTTTTTCTGTATGAGTGCCCATTTTGTAAGGTCTTTTTTAATTTAAGAATTCTACCTTCAGTTTGAATTCTCATGCTTTTTTCTTCTGTCAGAGTTTCTGCACCAGTCAAGGATTAAAGAAGATTAAAAAGAAAACTAGTAAAAGAGAGAATGTGGTGGGCCTGGTTTTAGATTAGTTAATCTCATTTGTTGGTGATTTGCTTGTATTGTGTAGTTAGTTCAGTTCCATGCCATACACTTCGTCTTCGCCAAGGAACAGTGCTCAGGGCTAGATTGCAAACGTGAATGAGCTGTGGTCTACTTTTTCTCTTTCTTGTCTCTCCAATCTCTTGTCATTTTTTGGCCTCATGTCACACTGAAGTTTTGGTCTTTTATACGTGGAAGCCATGTATGGAAGAGATTAGACAGATAAGAAAGAAAAAGGTGGAGAAAAGAAAAGGGAAGAGAGTGGTGGACTGTGGAAGCAGGTGTGGAAGCGCTGTGGTGCTAGGACAAGAGCAGATACACCAGAATAGAAAGAAGTCAGTAGAGAGACAGAAGATAGATGTCTTTGTCATCTTGGAAGATGGGAAGGGCATTTAACTGACCTTAAGGGCAGCACTGTAAAAGAGTAAAAAACCCATCAGTGACAGGATAGTTCGTTTTGGGGCTAGAGGAGAAGTCAAAACAGCTACCTAGATATTAACAAGGATAACATTTTGTTCTTACAGAACTGCAAGAGTCTAGGTACGGTGACTGTAGACGGAGAGCTAAGTCAGACAGCTATTGTGGTTTTTTTGAGACAGAGAAAGACCAATGATAAAAGTGAGTTTTCTCACATGGACTTCTTTAACAAAGTTACAGGACTCCTACTGACTTCAGTAGCTCTTAAGTTTCGTCTCTTACGATCTATACCTGTAGCTACCTTGCTGCACAGTGTAATTGCTGATGCTCTCAGTGATGACCCTGATTCATCAAGAAATGTTTACATTGTATTCATTACATTTTAAGAAGTTAGGGATATGTGTGATATGGTTTAGAAAATTTTCCATAAATGTATTTAAAATTCAGGTACAGTATTTAAAGGTTTAACTTTTTTTTTTTAATACTGTGGTGAAGAAAACACAATCCCTGCCTTAAATCAGTTTACATATCTCATATGTAATGCAGGCACTTTCAAGTAAATTTTATTGTGAGAATTTTTGAAGACATTATATCATATTATGATTTTAAGTAGCTTTTTTAGAAAGGACTTACGGCATCTTACATAGATCCAAATTACACATTAATGTAAAGTAACTGAAGTATAGTTGACATACTATATATGTATAAAAGGTTTAACATTTTTATCTCACAGAAACACTAAACCAGATATACCTGGACATATTTTTATTACTAAAATAGTCTATTTCCATATTTTTATATATTATGGAGTATTGGATTGGTTATTGTCAGTTTTGTTCTAATTTTCACCTATTTTACTAACGTATCTTATTCAATATATGAAGAAGCAAAGACTTTGAAGTAAGGCAGAACTGAGTTTGAATTTGTGTCGTGTCATTTGCCAGCTCTTTGATTTTGGGGCAAGTTGCTTGATCCCTCTGTCTTACAGTTTTCTGGTATAAACATGGATATGGTACTGTCTATCACAAGGAGCTGTAATGAGTAGTAGTGTATGTAAAACTTTATCAAAATACAGACTAAGCCCTCAATAAATGGTATTGTTTCAGTGTAAAGCAGCATGTGGTTATGAAATTATGTAAGCAATGGGTTTTTGATTTTTATCTTATTTAGCAGAGTTTGAGGTTCTCCTTATTTACCAAAGTAGAATGACTTGAATTCACATAGAGATTATTAGTAAAGGTAATTATAATTAAAATTTTTGAACATTTCTTCCTTCAACACTCTTTATTAGTTAAAGTTGCCATTGTATACGACTTTTTCAGGCATGAATTTGAAATTGTGTATGTAGTGGAAACCTTTGGAACTTTTGTTTTTAGAGAAGAATTATTCCACATGGTATGTATGCCAGTTCATTGCTTAAACGTCTTCCCTCAGGACTGAAAGTATATTGAGGGTTTATATCCCAAAGGATTACAAGAGAAGGGGTGAGAAGTAGCTGAGCAGAGAATTGAAGAATGAATGCTGACTAATTGTCCCATTTATGCTCCTTATTCACTGACACCAAGTAGCTCTACTTTTAATTTTACTCTTTATTCTAATACAACCAAAGAAACAGTAGGTTCTGTTTACAGAAAGTGCTCTAGCTAAAAGTAGTTGCAGTTTCAGAGAAGAGAAAAGCATTAGGAGTTAGCAGGTCTCAGAGAAAGGGACAAATTATGTGTAGTGATGTGGCAGAAATGTATGTTTAAGAGCTTAGTCTCTGGAGCTAGACTTCCTGCTGAAGTTGGAATCCTCACTCTTCCACTCAGTAGCTGCATGAATTCCAGCAGTTTACTTAATCTGTGTTTCAGTTTTCTCATGTGTAAAATAGGGATAGTAATAGTACCTACCTCACAGAATTGTTGTGAAGATTAACTTAGTAAATACGCATAAAGCAATTGGAATAGTGCCTGACACCTTGTAAGTGCTATGTAGCTGTTGGTTACCGTATTTCATTAAATCTAAAGTACCATTGTTTGTGAGATACTCCATTACTTTGTGTACCAAGAAAGAAAAAAAGTGTGGAAGAATATGTGTCTTAGAATCAATGCTGCATAATATTATTATTGCATAGGTAAATTTAATAAGCTTGTCATATTGTGATTTTTTTTAAGGTAGTGTTTATCTTGTTCCTCTGTGCTATATTGCTTATATTATTTAATTGACTTTATAAATTACCAAATATAATCATGGTACTACTAATTTTAGGGGAAAAGTAGAAATATGACAAACCATGCATGGAAATATTTAGTTTACACGAGCCTTATATCTTGTTTTGTCAATTTATAATTTTTTGTGGGAGAAGTTTTTATTTTAAATTTATAAGGTGAATATCTTTTGGTATCTGGCATTCTATTCATTTTGAACACACTTTCATATATCTCTAATACATTAATAATAATAGTTTGTAGTTATGTACTTTAGATCCAGCAAGATTCTAAAGTGTTTTCCAAATAATCAAAGACAATGTATTGTGTTCAATAGGTTTACAATGCTAAATAGAACATAGCAGTAAAGATCACAGGCTCAGGAATCAATGCCTGGGTTCAAATTTCAACTCAGTGACTTACTAACTCATTAAGTCACTTTGCCTCTGTGCCTTCATATTCTCATCTGTAAAATGGGGAAAATAATAGTGCCTACTTCACAGAGCTGAAATTTATATGAAAAGTGCTTAGGACAGTGACACGTAGTAAGTACAGTGTGCTTGCTATATTGTTAATTCAATGATTGCATTCTAAATATTTTTTCAAGTTCTAATTAGTTTTATTAACTAGAATCCTTAGGAAACCTGATCATTCTGTTTTTTATTCTTCTTTTAAAATTATAAAGAACGGCAGACCTGGGACAGTTTAATGTAGGATAGAATATTCTGTGTACCCCCGAGGTCCCGATGCAAGTATGTCACTTATATCCACA
Source organism: Tapirus indicus (assembly GCA_031878705.1). NCBI lineage: Eukaryota > Metazoa > Chordata > Mammalia > Perissodactyla > Tapiridae > Tapirus > Tapirus indicus. The sequence continues at coordinate 20,691,103 of CM062918.1, forward strand.
GTAATAACACGTAATCATCAAGAAGGGAAGGAATGATACTTAATCACTCAAGAATATGTGGGGTCAATTTTTTTAAAAAATCTTCTAACCATTGGTGAAATAAGGAAAGTTTTGTCACTTGAAGGTATAAACTTCAGTTCATCTCCAGATTTTCTGCTGTGGAACTGTGCTGGTGCTGTATAATTGAGATATTACTGTGTTAAAATTTAGAAATTGACATTCATCATGTATTATTTCACATTGTAAGTAAGAAATTTATCTAATTTGTTTCTTAAATTGATTTTAAAAATTAAGTAATGTATGCACAGAGTTAAAAAGTGGAGTAGTATTAAAAGACTTGAAACCAAATAAAGCCCTCCCCTGGTTCACTGCTCCCCATCTTCCACAGCCATAGTCCCCAGAGGCAGTCACTTTGCATTCTTGGAGCTGTTTCTTATGGCATTTCCATATTTTAAAATAACACTTTTAAACTGGTCTTTATTGATCAGTTTTTTTCTTTATAAATTTACTTCCCATTTTATTAGTCAGAGATTTACTATTCTTACGTTTATATCACCCCCTTCTCTCAACATACTTATACAATAACCACTTTGTTTCCTTAACATACTTATCCAATAATTTTGCATTAAATCAGCACTATTATATTATAAATATTGTTCTTTTTTGAGTGAAGCAATGTATTATGATTGTTTCCTTTCTCCTACAACTTTTTCTGAAGTTAGTAATTACATCATTTTTATTTGCTGTTTTTTGTGTATCTACTGTTTTTTTTTTCCTAAAAGTTTCAACAGAGCTGTTATATGCATATCAATAATTTTTTTGAATGCTGAACCGTGGTTTCAAATTCTATCAAATTTGTCTTTTTTTGTGGAGACCTGTCCATAATGGTTTGTTCTACAATCTAGATTGGTTGCTTTCTATGCTTGGTGTATAGCAGGCGTCTTGGGACTTCCCTGGCTGTTGTCCAGTGCTAGATCCTTTATGTCCTGAATCCCATGTTCTCCTTCCCCCTATTTTCTCCTTTGTTTTACAGAAGTATATTTTTCAGCTGCCTCCTGATAAAGGAGTCATAGAATTTTGCTTACTTGAAAATATCTTCATCCCATGTGCGCATTTGATTGAATATTAACTTATGTATATAATTGTAAGCTATAAAATATTTTTTCCTCAGAACTGTGAAGGCATTACTTCCTTCTGTTCTCTCATTTTTCTGTTCTTTATCTCTGGTCTTAAGGCATATGTTGATCTGAATTTGTCCTCTAATTTTCTTCTCTTTTCTCTCCTTTTTTTCATTTCTTTATCTTTATATTCTACTTGCTAAGAGATTTTCTAGACTTCCTCTTTCATTGAATGTTTTATTTTTGTTTTCTGTAAGTTCTTACTATTTCTCAGATTATTCTTTTTTTTTTTTTTACAAAGCACATCGGTCTTATTTTGTGGCTGTAGTTATTTCTTTTGTCTGTGAGGATGGTAATAATAGCTTTTGTTTTTAAGGTTTCTTTTGCTCTTTGTATTATGTTTCCTCTGAGTACTTTTTTCTCTGTTTATTTTGTATATTTCTCTTATTTGTCTATTTGTTGATTTTGTTTATTTTAGTCATGTTGGAGGCTTTTCTGAAAGCCTTGACTTAATGAGGTACAACAGACATGCTCGGAAGTTGTGTGTCCGGGGGCAAGAATTGTTGCCTAGATGGCTTCATTAGGGTGATCAAGCAAAAACCCAGAATTTCTCTTGGGAGATCCCAGATTGAGGTAACTATATATCTGTTCTCTGTGGTCTTCAAAGTTCTCCAATGAATTTTAAAATATTCTTTCTGGATTGGTTTACATTTGCCTGCCAACATTTAGGAACCAGTTCAGGTCCATTTGACCCTCGTTCCTTGACTCGTAACTATGTTGTGTTTGGTAGTTCTAAGTCGGAAACATCTCTGGTTCAAGATGTCCAACACTGAGCTTCTAGAGATGCAAAAAGACATGTGGAATGGGGTAGTTCATCTGTGTGTGGAAATGTTCTCCATACAGACTTTGAGAATCCCTCAGTATTCAGTGCTACCATTACCCTTGCCTTTCTGGGGTTCCATTAGGCAAATTATATTGATTCTTGCATTATCCTCCTTTTCTGCCACTTAGTTTCCAGCTTCCTCTGCTGTGCTGACTCAGTCACTAGTCTTCTGCCTCAGTTTTTCCTTTCCAAAACCACGTTGAATTTCTTGTTTGCTTGTTGTCATCTCTGCTGTTCTCTTTATCCTTCGGTTTTGTACCTTTTTTCTTGTCTTTTTAGTGGAGTTTCAAAAGGGCATGTGCTGCCATACTTAGTCATAATAATAATGGTATTAATAATAATGATAACAGCTATCATTTACCTAGGGCTTTACCATGTGCTAGACTTGTTCTAAGTGTTTTAATGTAAATTTTCATTTCCTCTTCAAACATATCCCATTCGAAAGACACTATTATTGTCCTCATTTTGCAGATGAGAGAATAAAATAAGTAATTTGCCCAATATCACATGACTAGTAGATGACAAAAAAATTTGAATCTGGGAACTTATTCTAGAACCTGAGATTGGTACTTTATCACAATAGATCAGGAGTCTACAATACTTCTTCATGACGTCTAGAGTTACTTAAACGAACATGCATCTTAATCACTTTGAATAAGGCAAGTCACTAGATTTCATGTAACTAAATTGGAGGAAAACCTAGTAGCTTATAAATAGGCTATATATACACATACACACACAGAAATGATTACTTATTGAGTGAAGAATAATTTTTCTGGTAACACAAAAATTTTACATAAACTGTTAGTAATCACCTATTACCATTCTTCTAGGTAATTTTAAAAAATGACATTTACCATCTGAATTAGGACACAAGTGTTCTACACACTAGGTATAATTAAATAAAATCAGAAGACTAATAAGTTTCAGTTGATTTTATTAAAAATTTTCCTTTCTTTAAAAACTTCAGGAAGAGGGCTGGCCCAGTGGCGCAGTGGTTTAGTTCATGCTTTGGCAGCCCGGGGTTCGGATCCTGGGTGCCTGCTGATGCACTGCTTGTCAGCCATGCTGTAGCAGTGTCCCACATAAAGTAGAGGAAGATGGGCACAGATGTTAGCCTAGGGCCAGTCTTCCTCAGCAAAAAGAGGAGGATTGGCAATGGGTGTTAGCTCAGGGCTGGTCTTCCTCACAAAAAAAAAAAAAGAAGAAGAAAGAAAAACAAAACTTCAGGAAGAGTAGAAATATAATATTTGTTTGCAAGATTTAAAGATAATGAATAAACAAAACTTTTATTTCTTAAAAAATATTGTGGCCAAACATTTGAAAAACTTAATTCTACTTAGAGTGTCACCAGTTAAAAATAAATTCTGTTCAGTAGAGTTTGATTTTTCTTTTATAATAATAATAATAGATCATTCCTACTTTGTGTAATTTTTCTATCCTTCTGTTTCTTCAGTGTAGACAGAAAGCTATTGCCTTCCTGCTGAGGATATAATTTCTGAATCTGGGCCATGTACTGTCAGCACAGAGAAGCAGGAAATTATTCTCCTGTGTCAGCTGCTGCTGTTGAAGAATAAAGAAAGTTTGGGATAGGATGCATTTCTATCATCTCTACTCACAAATCTCATATGACATGCAGGTAGATTTTACGTTCAAGAGAGTTCAAAGTATTTTGTGACAAAAGATACTCCCTGCCTTCAGATCTTCCTCTGCTTCCTCTAAAATTCCCAAGTGTATTTCAAAACCGTGTTTTTTCTCTTTCAGTGGCAGTAGTCTTCAAACTTACTCAGCTTTTTCAAGTGATAGAGCATGTGGAAATCATTATATTCTTTAGGACACTGGGAATATTAGTATATCAAACTTAACATTAGTTGTAGCAGCAGCAGTGACAATAATAATGGCTAATAGTTATATGAAACTTACTATGAGCCGAGGAGAGTTATAACTGCGTACTTTCCATATATTAACTGAATTATTTCACACAACAATCTTGTGAGGAAAAGGTGCAGAAGAGAGTAAGTGGTTTGCACAAAGAATGTATATATGTGTGGTATGTATGTGTAAGTATGTATATGTATATAAGTATGTGTGTGTATTATATATGAATGAATGCATATAATACGTATGTATGTATATAAGTATATATTAACTATATACTTACATATATATATATATATATATATATATATATATATATATATATATATACTCATGGTTATATATATGCATATATACATATGTATTTTCTCTATAAAATTAGAGGCGGAGATGGGATTTGCTCACAAACAGTCTGCCCCCCAGGTCTGTCCTCATAATTACCATGTTATACTAATAGAATAGTATAGACCACTAGTAGGAGTTAACAGATATTAAAAATCAGATAAAATCTCAAAATTAGGCAATTTCATCCCTTAATGTAATTTTCCTATGAATTGGGGAAAGACTGCTGTTACTTGATTTTTGTCTCCAAAAACCCTCGGGAAGTTATGGAACACCACTTTGACAATCTCTTTACGTGGCATAGACAGCAAAATTTCCTTATTCAATAAAGTTTTCATTTTACTAAATTATCATAATGAATGATTTCAATATTACATTTCTATAACTTTGTGGTAGAAGAAACTATAATACTGATTCTTTTTCACTTGAAGAAATTATTATTTAAAGACATATTATTAAATACGACAAATTACATTATAGACATTTTAAGGTGTCCTGAGAAATTTATGTACATTTTTGGCATCCTTAAAGTAGGGGGATGGTGTTAGAGTCATGATAAAGCCTATGTTTATTTTTATTGTCAGTATAAATTTGGTATATGATCTCTCTTGAATATTAAGATATTTAGATTTGGAAATGTCAACAGCAATTGATAATAAGAGAGTTTCAAATATAAACCTATCTACATCATATAAAAATGACATTAAAAATTAAAATTATCCCATATTTTAAAAAATGAGCATTTAGTATTCTTCCCAGAGTTACAGTAATCAGTAGAATATTTAATAAATGATGAGAGTAATAATAAATTCCTCATTATTGGTTTCAAATCAAATGCTATCTAATTAGGCTCTTTAACACAGCTACTGGTATATTTTATATTTTCCTTAAATTGATGGTCATTTCTCCCTTTTGGAAAGATGCATCAGATTCATAAACATTACTAGGAATGTTAGAAAATAAATAGAATGATGATTGCACAGGTGTATGCATAGATCTACAGATCTACACATTTTAGAAAAATACCCACTTGTTTTTTAACTTTAAAAGGTAGAAAACTATTTTCTTCTCTTGGCAAAAATTCATCTTATAGTTAATTAAAAATTCCCTTGTCCTTATATATTTTCTGTTCCATCCAAGTAAGATGCATAATATATAGTCAGGGAGGAAAAACTTATTCTTGAGTTTTTTTAGTCAGAAGTTTTCTTTTTCATTTTCCTGAAACAATATTACCTAGTTCCAATCTGATATCATCAGGTAGGCTATAGAATTTTAGAATGAGTAGAGTAAGGATAGCATGAATATTTTTAAAAATATAACCTCAGGGGCTGGCTCGGTGGCGCAGCGGTTTCGTCCGCGCTTGGCAGCCCGGGGTTCGCGGGTTCGGATCCCGGGCACCCGCGGACGCACTGCCTGTCAGCCATGCCGTGGCGGCGTCCCATATAAAGTAGAGGAAGATAGGCACGATGTTAGCCCAGGGCCAGTCTTCCTCAGCAAAAAGAGGAGGATGAGCAACAGATGTTAGCTCAGGGCTGGTCTTCCTCACCAAAAAAAAAATATATATATATAACCTCAGACTTTGATACTGTTATATCCGTGACATTATCTGGGTTTCTGAAATTAAAATAGCACATTGTTAAACCTAACGAAATGTCTTGGCCTATTTAAATCTTGTTTCCCAGTTATAACTTCCTATATATAGATTACAATTTTATTGAGTTCTGTGGCATGAATTGCCTTTATAAACATATAGTTTAATATGCACTGTGATCCTAGAAACTGTAAATGTTACTCTCATGTGATGAAAGCAAGTTTGGGTAGCCGTATGCTTAGATTTATTTCTTACTTTGAATATATGAAATGCTTATTCTCCTTCACATGGTTTCGTTTCAAGTGCAAGTAGCCTGAAAAAGATGCTTCATGTTGAAAATGTTGTCTTGGTAACACTCTAAACAAATAGCTTTACAAAAGAATGTCAATGGAAAAATGAGGAACAGAAAGGTTTTACCTTGCTAAACTCATTTGCGTTATCAGCCATTGTAACAATGTTACCAGTTTCTCTACCTGCATTGCACTCAAGTCACTATACTTTAGAATCAGATATAATACGTCTTTTCCATAATTTACTTTTATGACTATAGTTGAAAAAATAGTATTGTCACTATTTGCATTTAGGTTTTGGGAGCCTATTTCTATTTTCATGTAATTGTCCTAAACCTTTTACTCCGTGTCCGTCTTAATAGAACAATCACTCTTTTTTTTTTAAATTAGTAGACTTCAATTTTTGGAGCAGTTTCAGGCTCACAGAAAAGTTGAACTGAAGTCCATAGATTACGTAAGGATTCACTCTGTTTTTACAAATATATAGTGACATGTATCTATCATTGCAGTATCGTATAGAACAGTTTCACTGCCCTAAATATGCCCTATGTTCCACCTATTCATCCCTTCCTCCCTCCCCATGCATTTCTGACAACCACTGATTTTTTTACTGTCTTTGTAGTTATGCCTTTTCCAGAATGTCATATACTTGGAATCATATAGTATGTAGCCTTTTCAGACTGGCTTTTTTCATTTTGCAATATGCATTTAAGGTTCCTGTGTGTCTTTTTGTGGCATAATAGGTCATTTATTTTTATCACTGAATGATATTCTATAATATGGATACAGTTTATTTATTCATTCACCTGTTGAAGAGCATCTTGGTTGCTTCCAAATTTGGCAATTATGAATAAAATTGCTATAAACATTTGTGTGTAGGTTTTTGTGTGTACATAAGTTTTCAACTCATTTGGGTAAATAACAAGGAGTATGATTACTGGATCATATGGTAAGAGTATGTTTAGTCTGAAAGAAACTGCCAAACTGTTTTCCAAAATGGTTTTACCATTTTGCATTCCACTAGCAATGAGTGAGAGTTCCTGTTGCTCTACATCCTTGTTAGCATTTGGTGTTATCAGTGTTTTGGATTTTAGCCATTCTAGTAGGTGTGTAGTGGTATCTCATTGTTGTTTTACTTTGCGATTCCTTAATGATGTACTGTTATGGGTTGAAGTATGCCCCACCCCAAATTCATAAGTTGAAGTCCTAACCCCCAGTACCTCAAAATGTGACCTTATTTGGAGATAGAGTCTCTATAGTTAATCAAGTTAAAGTGAGGTTATTGCAGTGGGTCCTAATCCAGTATGATCAGTATCCTTATAACAAGGGGAAATTTGGACACAGAGATATGCATACAGGGTGGATACCATGGGAATGTGAAGACTGCCATCTATAAGCCAATCTACAAGCCAAAGAGTGAGGCCTGGAATCTCATAGACCTCAGAAGGAACCAGCCCTGTCTGCATCTTGATTCTGGACTTCTATCCTCCAAACCATGAGACAATTAATTTCTGTTGTTTAAGCCATCCAGTTTGTGGGAGTTCATTATGGCAGCCCTAGCAGACTAATATACTAATATTCAGCATCTTTTCATATGCTAAATGCCATCAGTGTATCTTTTTGGTGAGTTGTCTCTTCAGATCTTTTTCCCATTTTTTAATTGGCTTGGTTGTTTTCTAATTGTTGAATTTTGAGAGTTCTTTGTATGTTTAGTTCAGTGTTTTATCAGATAGGGTTTTGCAAATATTTTCTCCCTATCTGTGCCTTGTTTTTTCATTCTCTTAACAGTGTTTTTTGAAGAGCAGAAGTTTTTAATTTTAATGAAGTCCATCCAACTGATCAATTTTTTTCTTACACGGATTGTGCTTTTGGTGTTGTATCTAAAAGGTCATTTTCAATCCCAAAGTCACCTAGCTTTTCTCCTGTGTTATATTCTAGGAGTTTTATAGCTTTGTCTTTGATTCATTTTGAGCTAATTTTTATGAAACGTTTATTATCTGCATCAAGATTCTTTTTTTTGTTTTGTTTTTGCATGTGGACCTTCAGTTATGCCAGCACCATTGGTTGAAAAGGCTATCGTTTCTCCATTGAATTTTGTTTGCTCCTTTGTCGATCAGTTGAGTATATTTGTGTGGGTTTATTTCTAGACTCTCTATTCTCTTCCACTGATCAATTTGTGTGCTTTCACCAATACCACACTGTCTTGATTACTGTAGCTTTATACGAAGTCTTGAAGTCGGATAGTGTCAGTCTTCCAACTTTGTTCTCCTTCAATATTGTGTTGACATTCTGACTGACATTATTTACTAACAGTGAATTAACATGTAAGTTTGGATGACTTGAGTTTATATGATTTTCCTTGCACTTTCCAATTTACTTACAACTGATAATATTTATTCTTATATTCTATGAAAAACCAGACTAGAAAAGTATAAATATAGAACTTACTTTTGACTCACATTACTTTCTCTTCATTATGTTATATCTCTGAAGACTTTCTGATAAAATATGTTATCATTTATTATAAAAGTTATAAACATCAATATAATAGGATCCTGTAGTCTCTGAAAGTGTGACATTTAAGCAGAGATAAGGTTATGTATAATTTAGTCATGTAAAATACCGATGCCTCAATTTATTTAAAAAGATATACCTGAGTTTTTAGAGAATTCCCATTAAATATTAATTTAATATTAAGTGACTGGAAAGAACATGATTCAGTTTAGGGGAAAGTCCTAAGTTATTAAGCTATGAGTCAGAGCAGAATATTCTCTAAAATTGTGTTTTAGATTACTATAATGTGAATATTGAAAGTGTTCCTTTAAAACAATAAACCTTCTAACCTGTTTTTTCTTTGTTTTTTGCTTTTTCCTTCCCTAGACCCTTTTTGTTTTGCAAGCTTCTAAGTTTGGTACCTTATTTAGGAGATTTTACTTTTTAGCATCTATATAACCTAGTATTCTCCAAAAACATATAAAATATTTATATTTGTTAGTATTGTAATAAGACCTAGTATTATTTACACATGTTCAAACTATTTCTGTAACTTTTATACAAGGGGAAAATCTAAGGAAATTATATTACATAGTTATGTAATTAGTAGTTCTTAAGAATAACAAATAAGAATATTGTATAACCTAGGCATTCAGCATGATATTTACAGAATGTTTCAGAGAGGTGAAAAGTCAAAATCACTTACTACTAGTTCATTGGTGCTAATAATTTCATAATACAGTATGAATTGAGACAGAGAATTAAGTGGGAATGTAAACATGGAATAGTTTTATTTTTCTCCAGTGTGACCTTTTTTATGATTTCTCAAATCACTTTTTTTTTGTTTCTTTACTCATCTCAAGAAAGTGTCATAGCTTTCTGCACTCTTCAGAAAATCAGTTTTATCTGACTTTAATCTAGTAAAGTCAGTTTAATCTGACTAGTTTGAATTTTAACCTCATAGCCCAGTTTATAACTCAACTTTTCCCTTTGTACTCAGTGCCACTTCGGCTTTTCTAGGAGATTGGAGTGTGGAAAGGGTTGAACCTGGTCATTCAGTCTGCTTGCTCCAGTAAGTGGAGAGCGATCTGCTCTTTCATTTATAGTCCTGTTTCTCCTCCTGGGTGCTGATGCCTGGAGGAGAGAGATGGAAAGGGAAAAGGCTCTCCCACGTAAGCGGCATCTTTGTTGTTCCCTTTTTTCTTTCTCTTCTTCCGCCTAACACTGACTAGACCTCATGCCTTCTGTGGGGAAAGAGAAAGTAATAGCTCTCTGGTACAACATGTGTAAAACTACTTTTTAGGGGGTGAGATATTTTTGGAGTGTCACACCATCCAGATCTGGCTTGCCTTTTTCTACTCTTTCTCAGTTTCTACCTCTCCAGTATACCCACAGCCTCTGACTGCTGGAATCTTCATTGTCTGGAGACTCAAGCCCAGCTACTTCCACAGTCGAGACACTCTTTGCTGTTACAAATACTTTGTGACTCCAGTTCTCTCTTCCGTGTTTCCCAGCTCTCAGTCTTTTTTCCCCTCTGCTCAAATAGGCATGGGGGCAGGGGGATGGGCATGGGATGATAAGCAAGTCTAAACACAAGAAGTCCAGCCGAGAGATGAGATACCAGTCTTCCCTTCTTGCCAGTCTGTTGGACCCACTCTTGATTGATTTGGACTCCTGGCAACAGCACTGTCCAACTACATTAACTCAGTGAAGCAAACTATGATGATTGAATCACTCAAGATGTGACAGGGGTGGGCAGTTCTGGGATAAAGAGGAACTGAGGGAGGTAAAGAAGTTTCAGTTATGGAGGAGTAGTTGGCTCCCACTTGCTTAGGCTATCTTCTGAATGTCATAGACTTGACTGATCATTCTTTATTCTTAGTCTTGGGTTCTAATTGCCAATCCCTGGGCTGTGGGAAAAGTCCCACCTGATATTCTGCTATGTGAATTTTACCATAGTCTTGCCAGTACTTCCATTCTTGCTGGCTACCATCAATTCCACCACAACTGCTGGTATGATCCTTTTAAGAGGTTAAACAGGTTATTATCACTCCCTCAAAGTACAGCAGTGGCTTTCTCTAACAGTTAAAACAAAAAATCCAAAGTTCTTATTATGGCCTACAAGGCCCTATATGATCTGACCCCGGGCTAAAATCTCGATCAGTTATTCCTGTCCTAGGGCTTTGCTCTTACTGTTCCATCTGTCTGCCATATTCTTACCCCAGATAGTCTGTGGACTCGTGTCGTTTCATTCTTCATTCAAATAACGCTGTTTCCTTAGCTTTTCTCTGACTATTCTGTTAAAGTAGTATATTTGTCACTCTGTTCCCATAACTTGCTTTATTTTTGGTTTATACATGAATCATTTCCATACATTTCATTATATATTTAGTACTTTGTTTATTACCTGTCTCTTGTATTAGCATATAATCATCGAGAGGGCAAGTCATTGGCTCAGTGCTTTACCCAGTGCCTAAAATGGGACCTGACTGCTAGGAGACAATCGACTTTTTTTGTTGAATAAATAAATAGATGAATGAATGCTAGTTTTATACCCAAACTTTAGAAATAGCTTTGACATCTTACAATTTTTACTCTTCTAGTGTTTGCATAGTAGTATAATTTTTTTTTTATTTTTTATAGATCTTTTATTATTCCTAACTATAGATTCCCATTGTTGTCACCCTACTTGAACCATTCACACCTCTAGTTCATTTCTGTGCTGCTGCTAGAGTGATTTTTGAGAACACTTCTCAAAATGCCACCCTTTGGAATAAAATATTCCAAAATTCCTTAGTTTCATTGGGCCTGTGCATGTTGTCCTTCGCCTCACTGACCCCTGCGTGTACTCTGTATTCTACTCATACCCTTCTCATTGCAGTACCCTGAATGCTTAGTATGCTTCTCTCTCACTTTGTGTCCTTACTTAAAGCCTATTCCCTTTGTTCTTACTGCTTATTACTAAAATAATATATTTTAGTAGTGTGTGAATACATAAAATATAACTCCTATCATGAGAAGACTCTAGAAATGTTCTTTACGTTTGAAATGATTGGGAACCATCCATATAGTTGCATTGTATGCTCTTATTTCATATATATAAGCAAACTTTCCATTTCTTCACTGAGTATCTTTAATACATGGTAAGAGTTCTTTTGTCATTTTTTGATAAGTATTTAAAAGTTAACCACAATCTTGAAGAGCACCATAAACACTATTTTGTAATTTTGTTTGTAATGTTGTGAATTTATTTTAAAGGTAAGGCTAATCTACTTGTAATCAAGGATTCTTTTTAAAGGATTTGTATGTATGAATGTTAATTGTACTTTTTACCTTCGGAAAACTAAACTGAAAGGAGTATAGGGGAAATGACTTATGAAAGTAAAAGTATTACCTGCATAACCTTTTCAGAAAATTGGATCCCTTCATAGATTCTTCAAGTTCAGATTTTTTGTTTATATTTTATTGTGTGAATTAAAGGAGAGACTGATAAAGGAAATGAAATTATTTTATATAAATAATTGAAGCCCAGTGTTTTCCATATCTGAACTGTTTCAAGTAAGTACAGTGTCATAGAAGGGACCAGTGTGGCTTTTTGGGAAATGTAGACTCTAGGAGTATGTAGCAGTAATCCAAAACATGTATTTAGCATTTTTGTATCTAAAGTAATGCAGAAATGTGTACCCTTTAATGTTGCAAGACATAGCTAACTAAAAGTAGTATTATGAGGTTGTACAGCAGTAAACAAAGATGGGACCCTATAAGAAAGTTTTAGTTGTTCGAGATAGCTCTTTTGAACAATTATTACTATTACTGATGGGTCAGTTCTTGTACCATGTGCTTTATGTGAGTTATTTCATTTAGTCATTGGAACTTCCCTGTGTCTGTTATTCCTTTTATATAAGAAAACTGCTCAGAGTTAGACTTTTAATTTAAATAATTACGGTTGCTTATTCAATTGGCTATCTTCACATCATTTATCAGTAGTTCCTTAAACTCTTGGGGGGCAGTCACAGAGCCTTTTGAGAACCTGACAAAAGCCCATTTCCCCTAGAAAAATGTACTTATGGATCCATATAATATGTCTTTATTTTAGTATGCTATTTTGTAGAATTCTTGGGTTCCCTAAATCCTGTACATGGCCCCCAAATTGGGAATTCGTGATCTATGTCTTCTTTTAATAGAGACTGGGAAACTACCTTTTTCCTCCTCTACCACTTCTAGTCACTTAAAGGACATAATATTTATTCACACCATGCCGTATTCTAGAAAGAATTTTAAAAAGCTGTAAGAAAATTGTCATCTATCTCTAACTCCACTGACTGTATGCCAAAATAAATAAATTCTCTTATGGCAAGTGGGATTCAGAAAAGTTTGATGGATAGGACACTTTTTTAATGGTCAGATTTGTTGAACTTTGCTTCAAAGCACCCTCAATCTGTTTCAGGAGCCTAAATGTGATAACAGCAGTCCCTCCTTATGCACGGTGTCACTTTCTGCATCTTCAGATACTGCAGAGTCAACTGCGGTTGAAAATATTAAGTGGAAAATTCCAGAAATAAACAATTCATAAGTTTTAAATTGCATGCCATTCTGAGTAGCCTGATGAAATCTCACACTGTCCTGCTTCATCCTGCTGGGGACGTGAATCATCCCTTTGTGCAGCATATCCACACTGTATACAGATTACGTAGTAGCCCTCTTGGTTATCAGATCAACTGTTCCAGTATAGTAGTACTTGTGTTCAAGTAACCCTTATTTTACTTAATAATGGCCCCAGAGTGCAAGAGTAGTGATGCTAGTAATTTGGATATGCCAAAGAGAAGCTGTAAAGTGCTTCTTTTAAGTGAAAAGAACATAGTATATACAGGGTCCAGTACTATCAGTGGTTTCAGGCATCCACTGGGGGTCTTGAAATGTATCCCTGGGGGATAACGGAGGACCACTGTGTTTTGAAATAACGTAAACAGTTTCCTTTTCAGAGTGGTATAAACATAGTAGCTGCGCCTAGGGATATATTGGAAAGATAGTACCTGCCAGCCTAGTGATTCAGTGATATTTCTCAGAGAATAATTTTTGAATTTTATTTTCTCGTTCCATCAAAGATAAATCATGTAGAAAGGGTGGTGGTGGTGTAGTAAAAATAGGATGGGGTAATAATTTTCTGTATTAACGAATTAAAGTTATTGTATACTTGGTTAACTCATTGTTTACATGGGCTAAGGATGAAAACTTTAGATTCTAACTCAGGGTGACGTTATAAAATGAGATCACTGTTAAAGCTCCATTATTTGAAAAATAATTTAACTCTTGCTAGGTGTTAAGGACTAGTAATTTCATAACGTTGATTTTTTTTAATATAAAGAATTTCAGAATGGTTTTCCTTATTCTTTTTAGATGTTTTCATGTTACTTATGCTTCACTTCTGATATCTCACCTATTTTATTTTTTCTCCCTTGAATTGTCATCTAAAACAAAAGCATTAAATTAGCTGAACAGCATGAAGAATCTTACTGTATACGTTTGCCTGGTTTTAGGTAAATTACTATAGAAATAATGTTATAAATCATATACAATGTTTGGATTTAATTTTTAATATATATGTTTTAACATTGATTTATAGTTCTGTTGTGAATTGAATAACTGTATTTCTATTTTTCCTTCAATCATTCTTAATATTCAATTTTTAAATGAATGGTAGCCCATCTGTGTAGGGCTATTGTGACTGAATGATGTATCCTGTTTTGCTGTGGCAGTTTTCAGACAGCCACTTTTGTTGTTAAATATTTTCATTTTCTATAGTACTTTTCATCCCTGTATATATGTACAGGAGTCACTTCACCCACCACCGAATTGCAGCCACTTCTGAGGTGGAACGCAGCAACTGTTTAACAGCGCACTTTCCCCTAGGTGCTGACAGCTGCAGAAGAAATTGTACATGGTCCTGTACAGAAGGTATTTCTCCACTGTGCCATCTGCAGAGTGAAACTGACTAGGAGTACTACATAGACTGTAAGTTTCTTGTGTACCTGCCCTAGACTGGAAAACCCAATAAGAGAGAATAACAAATAACTGGGAAGCATCATTTTAAAACATATTGAGGTCAGTTAAATTTAGTGCTGCTCTCCCTGGCTCTAAATTTTATTTTAAGGTCATATAATTTTTTATTGGTACTGAATTGAATAACAAACAAATGGTTGCACTCCTCGGAAATTATTTTATTCTAAAAGTAAATGAAACTAAAATGCTTTTATAAATACTTCACTTTTAATGAAACTTAAAAGAATCAGTTTGTTTTTAAATATTTTCAAGTAGCCAAACCAATATTATATAAGATTTTAGAGCTGTGTTCTTAAAATAGCAGATCAACTTATAATTCAATAGGAACATCCTAATTAACTTGGCTTGCAGTGTTTTATGCCTTAGCCTTAATACTTTCACTCTTGGTGAAAATCTTGCAACAAAGCCAGTTTATGATGAACCTAGTTTTGATTCTTTGTTTCAGAAACATTGAGTTTGAATTTTTTTAACATATTGAAACAAAGCATGGGAGAGAAGAAACAGTAAATATTTGAACTTCCACTTCATGTGTTTTAGTCTCCCTCTCCCACTTAATTAATGATTTTTTTTTTCCTCTTCATAAAAGCACTTTCACAAGAGTGCTATCTTTAGTGGTAATAGTTTGGTGTGTTTTTACCTTACAGGATACGAAAATAACATTAGAAACTGCTGTCTATTGTTACACAATATGATATGGATTGTTACATTTCATTGTTTTGCTTCTTTATACAATAGTATGACTTACTACTTACCTAATTCGTTTTTAAAAAAATTTTTTGTGCATCCACAGACACTATTATGGCAAGAAATTAGTGTCTGCTAGTCTTCACAGAGTCTCAGTCATATGAAATATAGTGTCGTTTGTTTTAGGTAACTTTAAATTATATGTCGTAAGTTGAATGATATTTGTGTACATCTCTGTATCTATAGATTCTCAGTGAAAGCAGATAAAAGCCTCTCTGGGCCAGTTTACTTACTTGTAAAATGAGGTGGGTAGAAGAAATTATTTTCTAGAGACCCTTTTTTTTAAGTGTTTTCTGATCAGCTCAGGGGTAGACTTCTGTGTATTCAGAATTGTACCTTACATTATGTAACCAAGATATTTTAGTGCAAGTGATTTTGTTCTAATTAGAGTATTTTATGTGTTAATTAAGTGCCTAGTGATGGTATTTTAGAATCAAAAGAGGAGGTCTGATTTCCTACAAAGATTTTCAACTCTCTCTAATTTTGTAGTGGAGTTACTCCCACTGTTTTGAAACAAATTATTTTGCGAATATAGTACAATTCTCAATATCCTAGTCCTCATGGAATCATCAGGTAAATTTGAAAAAAGTAGGCTTTATTTACATTCAGAGTGGAATGCAGTTAAATGTTACCAAAAAACTAACTTCTAATGAGATTTCCCCCTTACTTGCATAGATTTAAGACTTCATTCAGTAGTCAAAACCCTAAAGACATAAATATTAATGTTTCAAAGATTAAAGTTTATATATATTATAATGCACTTATGTATCTCTAGCAAGAGAGTTTTATCAGTATATGAAATAGTTGATTTGCTATAATTGATTCTTTTGCATTTTCTACAAATAGTGTTTGTAGGTATTACTTAATCCCATTCATTTTATTAACTGAAGTAATCATATTTGACAGAATAGACCATATGTTTTATATATTATTTTAATGTTTTGGTGAAAAGGTACAAACTATATGTATTGTGCATATCTGAGTATATATTTTTCAATTACACAGGAAATTTAATTGGTATATATTAGATCTTCTGTGGATAATAAGTTTAACAACTTATTACATTTCATTTTTAACAAGGAATCTTTTACCTTAACATATTCCCAGAGTATGTTATTTGAAAAAGGGAATTAGATGGAAACTTTCATTTTTATTGAATATGCTTGTGTATTATTTGAATTTAACGAACATGTACTACTTGTGTAATCCAAAATAAAGGAAAATGTTGGTATTTCAGTTAAATTGTATATTTAGAACATTTGTTTATTTAGAAATTCTCATTTCATAAAATATCTTATAGGTACCTAGTGTCTCTATTTGATTGTTTTCCAAGGGAGGGCTATTCATCTTATTATGAAGGACCACACTTGTGGTCAGGCTTATTGTTTAGTTTATATTCACTTAATAATTTTAGAATTCAGAAATAAATACTATATCAAGAGTAATTAATCTTAATTAAACCTTTACTTTTTCATCCTCCCCATTATAATTTTCTATTTGAAATAAGAAAAATGAAGCAAATGCCTAGATAATATGAATTTTTAAATACATGATGATATATACTTATACTTCTAGCAGTAATGTTCTGGCAACATCTAGGTTTTAATTAGAGACTTTAAAAAGAAATATTAGGACCAGCTGAAGAAATATTGAAATAGGCGAAAAAATAAGAAGATATAAGGAAGTAAATTTTGAGTGGAAATTTAATTTAATTTAAACCAATTTTAAAGAACATACATTTTTAAATAGAGTTTCAATCCATGTTTTTAAAATTTCTGATACCCTCTTCAGTTTTACAAAATACGTACTCTATATTTTAAATTACAGACATATTTTTATATTCATTCCAAACTGATGTTTAAAAAATTATTTGTCTTATCAGATTTGTCTAAATAAATTCTTGTGATGTGATAGGGAGATGAAAAGTTTCAAATATTTTATTGTGAATAATGGGGAGATGATTTTGCAATTTACCATTAGGTGGACAGTTCTTTTTATACCAAATCATTTAATAAATTTTAATATTCAGACATTGTTTTGTATCATCCGAAATATAATTTATATTCTTAGAACAATATATGCAATTTGAATTTATATGTTTTAAACATAAATGTGAAAAGGTTTTTTTCCCCAAATAACCTCAGGTAGATATATGGAGATAAAATACTCATATCATTACCTCAATCTTTGCTATTCTTATTTTATATATTAACTTATTCCCACCTATTTTTATGAATTCTGCAGATATTTTTCAATATAAATTGAATTAGTTGAAAATTTTAAATGTATAAGTTTGTATAAAGAACTATTGATGCCACAGATCTTTTTTTATCTTTAATACTGACTTAAGCATTATTACTTAAAAAATTTCCTTTAACTCTGAAATTTCTGTGTGTTGTGGGTAAAATGTGTGTGTGTGTGTGTGTGTGTGTCGTCTTCCTAATACATTTTCTGAAGCATAGTCTGGAATCCTGGCGGCCACTTTATAGCTATTTAATCAAGTGTAAATTGCTTAACGACTTTAAGGGTTTTTTTATCTGTTAATTGGGAATCGTTACACCTACCTCACAGGGTTGTTGTGAGGAAAAAAACAATAAAACCTTTGTAAAAGAGTGCTTAGCATATACTAACCATGCAGTATGTGAAAAATGAGTGTTACTAAATCTTTTCGGTGGCCCCCATTGTCCTTATGATAAAATCCAAATGCTCTGTCTAGGCATGTGATTTGACTCCTCCTCATGTCCTCAGTTTCATTTCTTTCCTTGAAAACTGCATGAATTGATTGACTAATACTGAACTTTTTGCAGTTCCCAGAATATATCTTGCTTTCTTGGGGACTTTGCCGGCAACATTCTTTCAACCACTCACACACCCCTTTATCCTTAGGCTACCATCATCTGTGTAATACAACCTCATCCTTCAGGCCTACTTTAGATTTCTCCTTAACTAAGATGTTTCTTCCTCTGTCCTCATCCCTTAGACTTGTTAGATCACCCTTCTGTATGATCCTGTAGGCTTTGCTTATTCCTGTTCTAGCAGTTATCACATGTAATGTAACTGACTGCCTTTGCGCTTGTCTGTTTCCTCTGTAAACTCATTAAGGGTGGATTCTACGTTTAACTCCTTTTACCCAGTACTAATCAGAGTTTCTGCAACTCGGGAAATGAGTGTACATTTTATAAATACATGTAAGTTCCCCCTAAACAAATTCACAACATATGTAATTATATGATTGGTACTCCTTTAAAAAATAACCAATTCTTCTGTGTTTACAGAATTGATTTCAAACTCCACAATAATCATATCAAAATTATGGCCTTATAATCAGAGTACTTTGCCCACCATTTACCACTCTTAATGGATTTATTTAAACAGATGGACTCACTAGGGTGCAAGCAGAAAGTTACTTTTCTCTTTCCTATTACTGTACCTAAAATCCCACTTTGGATATTATTTTTTTCTGCCCCTTGATAAATGCTGTTCAAGTGTCTTTAATCTCCTCTCTTCTCTGCTCTTGCTCTTCCTCTTCCTCTTCTCTCTTCTCTCTTGTTCTCTCATTTTCTCTTTCATTCCTTCTTTCATCACTCTCTGGCATTTCAAAATAGACTTAATTTTCAGGTTATTAAAAAAACAGGCTAAGAGATTAAAATTCCAAACTCTCATCCAATGTAAAGTTTCTCCCTTACATCAGCCTTGCTTAAAGCAGGCTTAAAAACCTGAGTGAGGAGGGGAAACAGGACATGTCAACTAGTAAGTAGACTTTTGTATTAATTTCTTTTGCCTTATTTTTTCTCCCTGCTCACTGTGCTGCTCCTGGGTGTTCCAAAGTTTTGGGGTTAGAAATAGAGAAGAACTAATCCGTAGTAAAGGTATGTTGGAAATCTAAATGAATTCTTTTTTTTTTGTTTTTCTGGGTTTATTAAAGACTCCCGCTGTCTAGGGATAACCCAGTTGTAATTCCTTGATACAGCTGACACTTCCTTTGTCTTCCTCTGACTACCCTCCTTAGTCTCTGACTTTCTGGTCTACGTACAGTCTCTTTTTTCTGGGGTTATCTTGTTCCTTTTGTAGTCCTGTGGGTAGACTTCCGTTAAAACGGCTCAGCTCTAGTTCCTTTCCCAGGGGTCCTTAACTGTCCCAGGGGAAAATATAATTCTTTCCTCCACAAGCTCTAGAATGGAACTCTTGGCCATTTCTCAGGTAGTAGCCCAGACTGAGAGCATCTCGCCCTCTTGCCTTTAGATTTTTTTTTCAGGCCTGAGTCCAGTTCCTGTACCATTCCTTAAGTGTCCTGTATTCTAAAGGACATAGGCCAAACTCTGAGTGAATCACTGTTATATTTCTTCCTCAGTCTGTAAGCTCCCCTCCTCCAATATGTGCTTATATTTTTTGATGTGAATGAAAGGATGCCTGAGCAATTTTGGCCACAGTCTTTACAAATGTTGCAGAGATGTTACTCAGGTCTAATACTTGGAACCTGTTGTTCTCACCTTTGGGTCTTTAGCTGAAACTGAGAAAACAGGAAAATTCTCATTTTAATATCCTGTTACACCACCTGCACTGAGGCCATAATGGCCAGGTTGCATTTCTATGAATATTCATCCCTTTCTGTATTTCCGTGCCTTGTTTAGGCTATTCTGTGTTTGGAATGAATGTCCTTTCTACTTTTCTTCCTGGTTGAATCCTACTCAGTCTTTGACGATGCCCAATTTAGGTGAAGTCTTCATGGGTCTTAGCGGTTAGAATAAATACTTCTCTCTACTGTGTTCTGTGTTCTCACTAATACTTTGTTTAAAGTGTTACTGTGTTACCTATAAATATGCCTGTCTCCCTGACTAGATTGTGAGCATTTGTGAGACAGCCACTGACTTATTTATTGGTGAATCCCTTACTGCCTCATCTCTGTTATGTGTTCAGTGCATTATTTGCTGAATTAATGAATCTCTTCTGAACACTGAGATTGAAGTTTATAAAATTACTGTTGAGTAATTAATGCTTTCTATTCTGATTTATTTCCATCCTTATTTCAAAAAATGTTTGAGGGGGCAAAAATTAGTTTTTATGCCTAATTCATAAAGTTCATTTTCGGTTTTAGTTTTGTTTTGGCTCAGTTGATTTTCTTCCATTTCTTCTGCATTTCTTTATTTTTCTTCCTTATTTTGTTCCAGTTGATGGAGTAAGGATATGACAAGTAAGGATAACCAGCTATTCCAAGCATGTTTAGGTTTAAAGTAAAAAAAGAAAAAAAAAAACTTTTTTTTTGTTATAGGATTTTCTTTTTTTAAATTTCTTTAAGGTTTCAGATTATATCACTAAATATGATCAGAAATGGTGAAGACGCAAGCTATTGATCACCAAAAATTTGGTTATGAGAGAATAGTATTCCTATAATAGAAAATTAAATTGAAGTTATATTTCTTGGGAGTAAAGTGCTGTTTCTTTCAATCAGATTTTGTTCTGTTGTTATTCTGAGTGATTACTATAAATAAGTTGCCTTAAACAATTTGGAATGAAGCACTGAATTTCTTCCATTCCGCAACAGAGTAATTTAATGCAGTCTTTATTACTGAAATTTAGCCAAAAGTAGAATTCTTTAATATGTATAGTCAAGCAAATATATGATAATTAGATAACTAAGAAATCAAAATGGTGCTGTAAATGGAGATAATTGAAAATTTATTTTTATTTTAAAACTTTTTTTCTGGAAAGTTTTAAATGAGTATAGATAGTATACTAAGGAGGTAAAATATAAAAAATATTTTCTCTTCAAATTAGATCATTGAAGTTTGAGAGAAGAAAAATCAATTTGCAATAAAATATCCCAGTAATTTTTTGCTCATTTCCACATTGCTATTAAATATGGACTGTGTCATTATAAAGTTTAAAGAGAGAAAGATTTTTACCTTATTTACTAACTTTCACCAATATACTTCTGACATTTTAATATTTAATTCATGAAAATTTTATCCATTAACACTTACTGGCTTAGGAATCTTGGTGAATGGACTTGCTGACCTTTGTGTTAAGTAAAATGGTAAATACGGCAGATCTCAGGATCAGTTGAATTTCAAGCAGTATAGATGCCAGGAATTGTAATATATATATGATGACTTGTATGCAGTCATATTTCTTATACCAAAAAACTTTTGTATCTGTGTTTTCATAAGAAGGAACAAACTATAAAATATGGACAAGTGATTTTCAGTTTTAGGTGTCAAGAAACACTGTTTATTTCTGTTAATTTACCCAGTCCCCAAATATTGTAGTAATTCAAACATTCTATTTACATTACAAAATTACTGAAATTAATTATTCTTTATATTTTCACTTAGTTTAAGGTGAATATTGCTGTATGATGAAAGTTTGATATTAGGAAGAAAAACATTTTGTTTTTCTAAGTTTTCATGAGCATGCTTGGGAAAACTAAAATCCAGGAGAATTTTTAGGAAGCATCTGGTATGTATAGCTACCAGTTATCGAATAGCAAAATTAATGCTTAAAGATACAATTTTTCAAAATATACCATCTGAAATACACTTCTCTTTTAAATATTTGTTATTCCAGATTTTTCCTTTTAAATGGCTCTTTGTTTTTCAATTGTGATATTATATAGGACTTTAATTTAGAAACTTTCTTTTAGTGGGTCAAGTAAAATGTTAAAAATTAAATAGTAATGAACTCTAAAATTCATCAGAAACCTAATTCTTTATTTTATACTTCATCCTAGATAGTGCTCCTATGCAAAATACCTTACTCATATTACGGATATAAGTGCAAATAATAAGGAAATGGGCCATTAAATGATATTTCTTTTTTATGTCTCTCTCTGAAGTTCTACTCCACATTTTCCCACTGTGCTGCAGGTTGTGACAGATTCAGCAAGTCTGAAACCAAATCAAATATTTAGTTCTCCATTCTCATTGTGCCTCCTAACTTCGATCCTTCTCGCCAAGGCTTCATCATATACCTTGTGATGCAGGGTCAAAATAATATTGCTCTCTCCTCTCCTCTATTTATTTCCAGATACTAATTATTTTGCTTTTAAGATGTGTCTTGAATCAGTATGCTTTATTCTACATCCATTGATAAAACTCGAGTTCATTACTTACTACTTGCCAAAATTTTTGTACAAGTTTGGGAGGCATGTGTTATTCACCTTGATGCTTTCTGTGGAGAATATTCTCAGTAAATCCTTTCTAAGTTCACTCAATTAATTGTTAGATAGTTGATTCCTGGTATTTAAGTCTTAAAAATATTGGATGGATTGCTAAAACACAGATCATTGCCACATTTAAAATTAACTGCACATTATTCTAACTAGATGATACTCCTATTAGTGTTAACACTACCAGGAAAGTGCCTTAAGTGAGTTCTGAATAATAATCTGTTAAGAACACTTGGCTTGATACTAATTATGTGAAAACAGATTTTCCTGACAACATGCTGGTATATATGCTGTTTGTAGGCCCTCGCCATAACTTATTCACTGAGTTCAGTCTTTTTCTCTTTGATCCCATTTTTAAAATATGGTTCCATGCTATTTTGGGAAAATAATTTTAGCATTTCATTGGTTAGTTCTCTTTTTACATTAGTCCCTTTATTGCTCTTTTAGAGAAATATTATACAAATGGAAAGCAAGCTTCTTTTGAAATGTTACAAAAGTCTTCAACCCAACTACTACTCCCACTGTGGATCTGATTTATCCTAGTAGAAGGACACAGTGGCCGCCTGGGAAGAGTAACTCTGCTGTACACTATTTTAGTGCTTCTTGTGCTCAAACTTTATAGATAGCTTATTTTTCCCCTTTGTCGCTTCTCATTATAGTCTTGGAAGATAATCGCTGGTTTCTGAAAATTTTCATTTTGAAGGTCCTGTCATTTCAGATCAAATTGAATTTGAATATCTGCTTATTCTGGTCTTTTAGTGTTTCATAAAATTATTTGAATGAATGTTTATTACCGTTATATAGAAATAAGATGACTTTTAAATGTGTTCTCTTAAAAATAATCTTTTCAGTCTATAATTTTGGAAATTTTCATTAGTATCATTCTATAGTCTTCGCATTCCTCTCCTCTTTCTTTCTTTTAGTATGTATGTGTGTATATTTTTATCTACATCTGTCTATCATTTATCTATATACATACACACATATATACATAAGAGCTCTTAATTTATAAATTTACTTTTTTATATTCTAAAGTCTCAATTATTTCTTTGAAAATGATAAATTTTCAAGTTAGTTTAATTTTATTTTGGCTTGTATAAAACTTAAAATTTGAAGCCTAGATATGTTGTATTACCTATTTTCCAGATTGTCTTTATTTCCATTAATGTTGACATACAGTAGTCCCTCCTTATGCACAGTTTCGCTTTCTGTGGTTTCAGTTACCCCGTGGTCAACTGCGGTCTAGAAGCAGATGATCCTCCTTCTGATGTACCGTCAGAAGGTCAATAGTAGCCTAACATTACGTTACAATGCCTATGTCATTCACCTCACTTCATCTCATCACATAGGCATTTTGTCATCTCTCATCATCACGAGAAGAAGGGTGAGTACAGTACAATAAGATATTTTGAAGAGAGAGAGACCACATTCACATAACTTTTATTAGAGTATATTGTCATAATTGTTCTATTTTATTAATAGTTATTATTGTTAATCTCTTACTGTGCCTAATTTATAAATTAAACTTTTTCATAGGTATGTATGTATAGGAAAACACACAGTATATATAGGGTTCAGTACTCTCCATGGTTTTAGGCATCCACTGGGGGTCTTAGAATGTATGCCCTGTGGATAAGGAGGGACTACTCTATGTTGCTTTTATACCCTACATATTATATGATATCTATTCATGGTTTGTGTGTCACTTAGTAAATTTAATATAATTAACATTCTGTTATTTGTATGATATTCTATTATTCTTACTCTTCATTCATTCATTCAATAAATGTTTATTTAGTGATACTGTGTGCTGTACATTGTCCTACATGCTGGGAATACAGAAAGTCTCTGCTCTCGTGGAGTTTATATTCTTGTAAGTGAAGAGGGAGACGTAAACATGTAACACTAAACAAATAACGTAATTTTAGATAGGCATAAATACTATGAAGGAAATAAGTGCATGTGATAAAAAGTGTTGAGGAGGAGAATACTTTAGCTAGGATGGCAGGAGGAAACATCTTCAAAGAAAGGATTGAGTTGAGCTCTAATGATTAGGAGGAAGAAAATCACCTTGCGGGCATCAGAAATAGCAAGGACAGAGGTCTTTGGATCTGAATGAGTTTGGCATGTTCAAAGAACAGAAAGAAATGCTGTGTGTGTTGAAAGGAGAGAGTGTGGCAGGAGGTGAGGTCTTTGAGGTAATGCTGGGGTCAGATCAAGCAGGCCGTAGTAAGGACGTAGAATTTTATTATAGTTACAATGTGAAGACATGGGACACTTGAATGTTATGGTGATTAGCACTGGGGAAATCACTCACTGTTGTGTGGAAGATGAACTAGAGAAAAGGGTGAGGGGCTAGAAGAGGTAATTAATAGGAAGTTACTGCAGTAGTCTCAGAAATTATGATGGATTAGGGCTTTTCCCAGTAGAAATGATTGGAGGTAGGATGTTTTGGAGGAGCACTGTTAGAATTTGTGAATGGATTAGAAATAGTGTAATCAACAGTATCAGACATATTTAAACATTAAATATTCTTTTAAGATATAATTCAATGGACATACACTTTTCCATGGTAAAAATGTACCATAATTTATTTAAATTACACCTCTATTTTATTTTTTTCTATTTTTTGCTAGCATAAATTACAATCTTTTGTCACTTTCCCACCTGACTGCCATTGTATATAAATAATGATTTGTGATAGCTTACCAATTTGAAAGGTAGAAAATTACATCTTACTATTTTAATTTGCTTATCTTTGGTTACTAGCTGGGTTGAAATTTTAATGTGTATCTTGATTGACCAGTTGTATTTCCTCAGTTGTGAATTATTTCTAGCCTTGTTTATTTTGGCATGTTGATATTTTCCTTATTGGTTTGAAAGGCCATATTAACTTCCTGTGATGACTTAAAAGTTCCAACATGATTTGGCCTTGAGATTTTTTGATTTCATCTTAATGTCAGTCTTCTCCCTGCCCTTTATGCTCTAGACACTTCAGTCACTTCTCAATTAGGCCAACCTTTGGCTTGCCTGAGGGCCTTTTCACTTGTGATTCTCCAGTTTCTGGATCCCTCTTCCTCCAGTCTTTACAAGGTTGACTGTGTCTCATCATTCATCTTTCAGCACAAATGTCACCTGCTTAGAGAAGCTGTTCCCAACTTCCTAACATAACATTCCCTCTCACCCCTTTCACATTCAGTCACATTACTGTCTCTGTTTTGTTTGTTGTTTTCTCAGTTTTCTGTGGTCTTCGTAGCACTTACCACTGTCTGAAATTATTCGTTACATCCTTACCTGTCCTTTCCAATGAGAATGAAAGAACCATGAGGGCAGATATCTACTCTGATTTGTTCACTGCTGTGCCCTCTGGGGCTGGAATATTGTTGGGTGTATAGTGCGTAATTAATATATTTTGTGGAGTGGATAATGTAAGGATGTTAACCATTTGTCCCATATGCTTGTGTTTTTCCCTTTGGTCAGTTGTCGTCATCTTTGTTTATGGCATTTTTTATATGAAGAGTATTATATTTTCATGGAATCAAATCAATGAAGCTTTTTTCCTGTGTGACTTTTTCGTTACTTTTAGAAGGAAAAGAAAAAATTTCCCATCTTGAGATCTTCCATTTTCCTGTATTCTAATTAAAATGTTTCTGAATATAAAATTATCATTTATTTTTATGAGTTAGGGAACGTTTTGAAGATAAAAATAGCTCTTATAAATGTATGTCTATGCTTTCTTCTAGTCTTATTGCACATTTCTTTATAGAGATCTTACTGCATATAGAGCTTATCTTTTTTTCACTCAATGTACCATGTGCGTATTTAGATGATACATGGTCTTCATTCTTTACAAGCATGATTTCTTTAATTCTACAGAATATCCCATGTTAGGCATTTGTTATATATTTAATCCCTTATTGTATACTTGTTTCAATCTTTTTTAGTATAAATAACACAGAGCATATTATTGTGTTTTAGTTTTTGTGTTCATTTATGATTGTTCTGTTATGATAAATTACTAAACATAGAATAGTGGATTTACTGGGTCATAGGAGTACGTGCAGTATTTTAAGGCATTTGAGTATTCGTTGCCAAATTATACTTCAGAAAATTTAAATCAGTTTACACTCCTAGTAGTAGTGTAAGTGTGTGTCTGTTTCTCAGAAAATTTCCCAATTCCTGATAATTATGTGCTTTTAAAATTTTGTCTCATTCCTCCTCATCTGTGTCCCCACCAAAAAAAAAATTTATGTAAAGCAATTATGGTGTTTTTCACTTACAAAATTTAAAAAATTGTATTGGTCAACTCTATCATCTTTTCCCCTTTTCTGTTCATGTCTGTAAAACTTACCTCGTCCTGAGGTTATATATGCTTGCTTATGGTTTGATCTAGTTTTTCATGTTGCATCTCTCATTTATATAGAATTTATTTTAAGATATTTGGGAGGAAAAGTTCTCACTGTGTTTTCTCCAGTTATGCCAGCCATATCATTTTTGAGTAACTATATATACTATTTTCATGCTAAATTTTTATATATTCCAGAGTTTTGGGGGAGAGCATTACTTACTCTGACCCATTGTTATATTAATTCTTGTTTTACTTATTGTTGCTTTGTAATATCTCTTTATTTTGAGTTACCTACTAGGGTAATAATTTCCTGATTCTATTATTCTTTATTTTTAAAGTTATCCTGGAATATTATTACATTCTTTTTCCTTATGAACTTAGAATCATTTTGCCAATTCCTGTTTTTAATTTTAGTGAAATTATGTTAAAACTATTAACTTGTTTGCACAAGATATCTAGGATTTCATATATGAACTGAGATTATTTTTTCTTTTCTGTCTCAATAAAGCTTTTTTCTATATAGATGTCCAACACATTTCATTTAAGATCATTCCTAGTTGTTTATTTAAGGTTATTCCTAGTTGCCCTTTTGAATCTTTTTTTCATTTATATATTTAATTGATTATTATAGTTCTATAGTGTATTAGTTTTCTGTGATAACCGTAACAGTTACCACAGATTTTGTGTCTTAAAACAACACAACTTTATTCTCTTACAGTTCTGAAGACCAGAAATCCAAAGACAGGTTTACTGGGCTAAGTTAAGGTGTTAACAGGGCTGGTTCCTTTTTGAGGCTGCAGGGGAGAATCTCCATCCTTCCTTTTCTGGTTTCTGGATGCTGCCTGCTTTCCTTGGTTTATGACCCCTTCCTTGAATCAGTCCAACATCTTGCTTCTGTCATCACATCTACAGCCTCCTTTGACCTTCTTGTCTCTTTCTTATAAGGACCCTTTGGATTATATTTAGGGCACATCTGGATAATCTAGGATAATCTCTCCATCTTAAAATCTTTAATTACATCAGTAAGTCTCCTTTGCCATATAAGGGAATATTCACAGATTCTAGGGATTAGAATCTGGATACTATTTGAGACGCCATTATTCAGCCTACCCCATATAGGAAAATTACTAACTTTCTATACTATTTTACTTTTGTCGATTTCATTGAACTTTTATATTAAGTGTGGTTGTATTTAGTTCATTTTCTAGACGGTCATAAAGTCAATAAATGATAATTTTTTTCTCTATTTTACAGTAGTAACTTTATACCTCTTGCTTCGGTTTCTATCTTATTACTGCTTTCAATTTTTAATTCAGATGCCCCAAATATTTTCCTTTTATTTATCATTATTTGCTATTGCTTTAAAATAGATATTTTTCTCTAATCATAGGAAAGTAATTTGTTTATTGTTCATTATCTACCTCTCCCCATTCCTTTGACATATTTGTGTTATATTTATGTACAACCAAATATTAACCAATACTTGCATTTCTGGGTTAAGCTATATTTGACTATAGTATATCATTTTTTTCAGTACATTGCTGGATTTAATTTGCCAGTACTTTATGCTTTTTTTAAATGTTTATATTAATAAATGTGATTCATTGTGTGTGGTTGGTTTTGTGTGTGACTTCCTTTTCCATTTGGAATATCAGAGTTATACTAGTTAACAAAATGAATTTAAAAGCATTCTATTTTTTTCTAGAATAATCAGACTGGATAATAGACTAATAAACTAGAGTAATATAGAGTAGAATAGTTTTTATAGCATGAAAATTGTCTCTCCAATTAAAGTTTGAAAGATCACATAGGCAATCTGAGCTCAGAGCTTATTTGTATATAATTCTTTGGTAGATCTTTAAATTTCTTTGGTTATTTAATTTTTGTTTGAGTCAATTTTGAAAATTTACATTGTTCGCATGATTTGTCCATTCTATCAAGTTTTAGAGGAACATTTGTTGCATGCTTGCTATGTTTAAGCATTGTGCTAGGTGCTGTACATGCAAAAATAAAGACTCGGGAAGCATATAGTAGTGAGAAGAAAGTTAATTTTGCTAGGAGGAAGACAGAAGAAATAGAAAAGAGGAAATTAACACTTAGAAAATCTGATAAATCAGAAAATCTGATATTCATCATGAATACAGACAGCAGGAACCAAAGCATAACAGTGGTTGAATACAGGAAGAATTGAGAGAATTGCAAGTAGAGCATTTCAGCTAGAGTTTAGGTCTGACCGGGAAGGAATAATGGGTAGGGATTAGAAGCTGTACTGTAGATTGTTCTTGAATTTGTACCTTTTTCTACAGGTATTGATAGGCTGTTAATAATGCTAATTCTGGGTTTATCATCAACAGATTCATATTTTTAATATATGTGTCTGATGGCAGCATGGAGGACTCTACTGAAGGCAGTGGGATGGTTAAGAACAGGTTAGCCATTGCATTACCACAGAAGGAACATAAGTGCCTCCAGAACTAGGGATTAAGTAGAGATGGAAAGGAAGAAAAGAATGTAGATGAAAAAATGTTAATAAAATAGAATCACCAAAGACTTGTTCACTGATTGGATGTAGCAGATGAGGGAAAAGTTAAGACAGCTCCCAGCTTTTGTTAAGTGTATTTGGGGTTGAAGGAAATGTTTGCATTTTCTTTATTTCAGAAGCTGTAGCTCTGATTTCATTTGAAGGCATATTATATTCTAGATAGGCTAACTGCCCTTAACATGAAAAGGTGGAAAAATGTCTGAATCATAGATATTTTGTTAGAAACCAAGGTTATCTACTACAGACAATATATACACTAATTAAGGAGAAAAGAAACAGAGATTCTAATAAGATTTGTGAACCATATAGGATGAAGGGTGATCTAAAAAGAAAATTGTATTTTATTTAGTAATAATTTTTAGTAAATCTTCATCTGGAAAAAATGAAATAAAGAATTCTCTGGTAAGGGAGTTTGGATATAATGTTTGATATTTGTTTGAAGTAATTTCTCAACAAATGTATGCCAGGCACATAAGATATGGATATCAAAATGAAATATCTACTGCCCTCAAAAGATACAAAAGGCTTGTAGGACATGTTGTATAAGGGTGATTTCAAAGTATCTGCCCACCTGTCTTACATACGTGAGTAATATGAGCCATGTAACTACCACCACAGTCAAGATATGGTATATTTTCATCATGCCAAAATTCCATTGTGCCCTTTGCCAGACCATCTTCCCCTTCCCCCTCTCACCCTCACCCTCCTTTCCCTTTCACTCCTGCCACTGACAATCACTGATCTGTTTTCTGTCACTGTAGATTCAATTTGACTTTTCTAGGGTTTTATTTAAATGGAATCTTATATTATGTAGCCTTATGTCTGGCTTCTTCTGCTCTGCATAATGTTTTTGAATTTCATCCCTGTTATTGCATGTGTAAGTAATTTATTCCTTTTTGTTTTTGAGAAGTAATCATTGTCTGAATATGTAGTTTTTTAAATCCATTCACCTGTTGATAGACATTTAAGTTGTTTTCAGTTTTTGACTCTTAGAAATAAAATTGCTATGAATATTTGAGTTTAAGTCTTTGTTCAGACATATGTTTTCATTTCTCTTGGGTAAATACTTAGGAATAGAATATCTAGGTCATATGAAATATTAAACTTTATAAGAAACTGCCAGACTGTTTTCCAAAGGGGTTGTACTATTTTACATTCCTCTCATCAATGCCTGAGCATTTCAGTTGGTCCACATCCTCACCAGTACTTGGTGGTGTCAGTCTTTTTAAACTTTAGCCATTATAATTCGTTTGTAGTTGTATCTCTTTGTAGTTTTAATTTGCATTTCCTACTGGATTTTCTTGTGTTTATTGACTATTGCTATATTTTCTTTTGTCAACTGTCTCTTCAAATCTTTTGCCCATTTTTATTGGGTTGTTTGTGTTCTTCTTATTAAGTTACAGGAATTGTTTACATATTCTGGATACAAGCCCTTTGTCAGATATATGTGTTGTGAATATTTTCTCCCATGTTATGGCTTGCCTTTTCATTTACCTATATGTGTCCTTCAAGGAGCAGAAATTTTTAATTTTCATGAATTCCAGCTTATGAATATTTTCTTTTATGTTTCTTCTTTTTTCTGCCTTAAGAAACTTTTGTAAATGTCAAGTTTTCTTCTACAAATTTTATACTTTAATTTTTATGGTTAGGTCTATGATCCATTTTGAGTTAATTGTTGACCATGGTGTAAAAACAAGTTTGATCAATAAATATATATAATTAAGAGAAGTCTGAAAGAGTTATCTTCACACATTTGGAGGACTTTTAATATAGGTAAAAGAGTAGACAGATTTTCTCCTGAAGTTAAAGATAGATTTGGTATTGGTTTGTGTAAGAAACGCTATTCTAGCTTCTTTACCCATCCAACAAATGAAAAGATGCTTTGTAAGTTAATGAATTTCCTGTTAGTATTGGTGTTTAATAGAGATTGCTAACATTCTATCTCGAATGTATTTGTACATATAAATACCTTATCGTAGTACTTGTCAGGTATAAAATATTCAGTAAATGTTGTTGGTCATTACTGTTGTTATTGCTAATGTTGTATTTGTTATTATTGTATTCAGAATTCTTGCCTTGAGGAAGTTTAGAGAGGATGATATTTAGATGAAATAGATTTGGATTCTGTTATTTATTTACTTACACATAGTGACTATACTTTTTATGTTGGTTTTTTTCCTGCCCCACCCCCATGGAGAGCTTAATTGTTAATGGGTACCAATAAATAAATACTAGTGAGGAAGATTGGCCCTGAGCTAACATTCCATGCCCATCTTCCTCTGTTTTGTATGTGGGATGCCACCACAGCATGGCTTGATGAGCAGTGCATAGATCGGTGCCCAGGATTCGAACCCGTGAACCCCAGGCTGCCAAAGTGGAGTGTGCCAACTTAACCACTACACCACCAGGCCAGCCCCCAAGAATCAGTCTTTTTAAGATCATTTTAATCATCTCTTTTAATTGCATGGGTAATTTGTAAATACTTCAAATAATATAGATGTAGAATAAATAGTGAAAGTGCCTTCTTACTTGCCCCTCCAGTCTTCTGCCTGAGATAACTATTAAAGATTTGATGTATTTGCTTTCTTATTATTTTCTATATATTTATACTGATATATGTTCATATATAAATGTATATATCCATTTGTAGGTTTTTTTAGTATAAGCCTAAAATGAACATATTTTACTTGCTTTTTTTGTCTTAACAGCATGTCTGATAAATCTTTCCATGTTGATGCTCTTGTTCATGTTTACTGCTGCATGGTATTTAATAGAATGAACATACCATTGTTTATTTTTCTTTCAAGAATGCAACAGGCAGACAAGGGCGAGGCCAACACCTGACTGAAAAATAGGCTGATAAAATGAGCTACTTTTAGATGCAGTTTATTACTTACAGAGATAACAAAAGGATGAGAAGCCAAAGGTGCTACCTTCCTAGGTCCTTGTCCCACACACTAAAAGGCCAACATGAAAACCAAAGATGCTGGGTGACCATAGTGTGAGTTATGGGAATCCCCATCACTCAGGAGCCAATTCTAGACTCCAGGTAGATACTTTCATAGTCCAGCTGTACCCTGAGGGGTTGAGGTCAGACAAAATGAGTCAGGAAACCTCATAGGTCATCAGAACCTGGGAGGCTGTGAGAAACTGTCTCATGATGGCCTTCCTAAGAGATAAGGGAGATCAGTGGGGGATGGCCTCATAGCAGCTCCCCACAAGTCTCCTATTCTCGCATGTTTCGGAAGGATCCCAAAGCATTCTGCGAAGACGTAGATTAGCTGCATTTCATTGCCTGCATGGCCTGTAGGTATCCATTCACAGTTGCCAGGGCAATACGATGGAGCCATTCCCCTACAACTCGAACCTTCAGCCTTTCACATACCCAGATAACAAATCTCAAGAGCTTTTCATCAGATACTTTACAAAATCAGTATTCATCAGATACTTTACTTGATTATCCTTATGGGAGCTTAGATCAAATATGACTCCCAGGAGGGTGATCAGGTGCACTTGGAGGATAGACCTCAGCCAAGTTCCTCATCCATAGCCAAACCACTTAAATATGTCATTAATCCAAGTGCAGCACGAGGTGTTGGCAATCACACGTACCCCACTTTGGCCAGCAGGGAGTTTAGGGCAATGTAATTTTTTATCGCCACTTGATCTAGAGTGTTTAGAATAATAATCTGAAAAAAATACAAAAGAGTTTGTCTTCCCTTAAGTAGCAGAAGGAGACCACGGGGTACCAGCAATAATAGGAATCGGCTAAATAGAATCGTAACAATGTCCAGAAAGTTAATTTTATTCTACTGCCTGTTTACTGCTGAAGTCACTAGCTTCTGGGAAGTTTCTGCAAATTCATAGATTGATTATTCAGTGGTCAGTAGTCAAGTTGAAATTGATGGCTGTAGTCTGGGTTATATTGGCCAGATACTCTGTGGGTAAGAGCTGAGAGAGATTAATGTTTCCTCTCTCCACCCCCGGCTTGCTGGTGTCTGAGGTGTTCTTTTTTCCACAGCTGGGGTTGTTGCTTTCCTTCCACAGCCATGTGATTCAGTCTGTGCAGCATGATCAGTCCCTTCAGCAATCGCTTCACCCTTTTTCTGATTCTCCCTTTGTCTCACCCGCACCAAATGGTCTGGACTCAACCCTAGGTGGCTCACCGGAAAGGTATCTAATGCAGTCAATGCTCAGCAATATCCTCAGGAGGAGGGAGGGAAGCTTATATGGTCTATCTGGCAGGACTAGAGAGATCTGGTACCCCTGGCTGTGTGTGCCTTAGAGTTCCGTTTTCTACTCAACTATCAACCTGGCTGTCTGGACGTGTTTGCCAGGCTTCCTTGGCCTTGTGCTAGAACCACTAGGCTTTGTTTTTTTGGCCCTGTTCTGAATTGTAGATGGATTACCATGCCCTGGGCAGTGGTATGTCCAGGTGGCTCTGGTTCTTACCTGGGCAGTGTGGGTCTGGTCACCTTGTTGATTCTATTGATGGTCATCCTCACAGGGCCCTCTCTTATGGGCATCCACATACATCGTGAACAGAAAGTGTGGGTGTCTTGTATAATCTGCAGCCATAGTGTTTATCTCCACAGAGACTGGGACTTGATTATCTAATTGTCCCACTGCCAGGCCCCAGAATCATTGAAAATGTAATAAATTTTGAAGGGTGTTTTCCAGGGTAAGCACCACAGCTCATGACTTTACCCACTGAACAGAGTTCCCTTTTCCATGCACAGTTTTAAACAGTTTTCTTTAGGACTGCACAGCTGCAGTGGCCCAGGACACCACATCTGATTTTAACATACTTAATTCTTCTGTGAACCAGACCCAGATATCCTTAAGAACCTCAAAAGACTGAAGCACCCCAAGGTTCTAGTCCAAAGTTCTAGTACCGACTCTGCATCTGGGATAGCCACTTTTTGAGGGTGACTAGCCACTTTTTCATGTAGGTGATATGTCTCTGATTTTCTTGAATAACAAAATCTATGGTCTGTCATGCATTTGCAAGAGCACATTGTCCTAAAAGTAGATTTGCCCATAAATTATTTTAGCTCTCCTGAAGGCAGCAGGTATTGTTGAAAAATAATGACCAGTTGCTTTTAGTTCTGTTCCCCTAGATTCTAAATTCAGGAGAAACCTTAAACATACAATTTCACCATCCAACATTAGTGTTAGTTTCAGATACAATGTTGCTAATTACAAAGGAATATGGGTAACTCCTTATGATTCATTTGCTAATAAAGTGAGTGTGTATGTTTTCTCTAGTATTAAAAATGTAACACATTTAAATAATTAGAATATTTTTTATTTAAGAGTTTTGTAAATGGTGCTAGAGCTTTTAAATAAATATAGATGTTTTTGGTCTAGTTTTATAGTTATCTCAGCTTAAAAATTATGCCAAGAATTTTTACTTCCTCCTTTGAAAAGACACGAAGTGTTTATACACGTTTCTAAGCAACACCAGCTTTGAAATTGTAAGAAGAATGACTGAATATGAAAGTAACTGATCCAAATTTGTTATACTTTTGGAATTTAGTAATTGATGAAAAACAGAACCATGTTAGTCATCAATAAACCCCACCCAGTTTGTAGAGTTAAAAATATATTCTTATATTTAACATTTTTCAAATTTGAATTGTTTACTGAGCATATTTGGGTTGATTTCTCAATTAATATTGTCAAAAGAGTTTAGTCTCTCATTTATTAGCATATTGAGAGAATATATAATATTTTTTTGAGTATATAATAAATTAGCCAGCAACTAGTTCTTTAAAATTGAACTTTAACTTAAAAAACAAACAATAGAAAAAGAAAGTAAGAATTGTGTAGTATTTCCAGTACATAATATAATGTAAACTAAAACTATCAGGTGGAAAGAATGCTGCCTTATAATTTAAACTTCTTTAATAACACTTTGGATTTTAGAATCTCAAGTTAAAGATTATGTATTATTGTCTGTAATACTACCATATTCAAATGGACCCTGAGTCCCCCCAGAACAATTATATTAACATTTTAAGATTGGAGACCAAAAATGCTGGAGAAGCAATGAGGGAGGCAGATTTAAGAGATGAGAAGACTAAGGGACTTGTAAGAGGAAATGACCTTGAGAGAGAGAGCTGTAGACCACTTGAATATTAGGGGTTGCCTAGTGCATGTTAATCCAGTAATAAAAATACAAAATTACTAAAGTGGAAGCCCATGGAACTGTGTTTTTTAATTTAAAAACCTCATAATTGTTTTAAATATACATTCCCATTAATGATTTGTGTTGATGTCTATGAGATATATACCGTTTTATGAATTAGCTATCATAATTTGATTCCAGGTGATTGTTAATCAGGTATACGTTTACTGATAGATGCAAAATCATTAAGGTAGTGTGAGAAGGAAGGAGAAAATGTGGACTTCTTATAAACAGGAATGATACTAAGATGGGAGAATGTGATTTCATTTTCTAATAACTTCACAAATAACTTTCAGACATGTAACTGTTCTTTGAAGTGTGTCATAGTCATTTAGTGTAAGTGTGATAAGACAGAAGTGTTTTTATAAAGATTGTCACAGGTCCTTTCCTGAATCTTATTTGTTTTTTTTTCCTTCATTATAAATATAGTAATAGGGCATTTGAGTCTTAAAGTAAGGCAGTAAATGTCTAAAGAAACTTCTTTTTATATGGGAAATGGAAGAAAAGTTAGCAAAGTTATTTGTTGACCATAGAAAAAAAGCTCTTGTAGGAATTGGCCACATCTGTTTTATTGTTTGCAGTTGAGACAGCCAACCCAAAATAAGTTGGCTGATAATAAAAGTACAATAATTGCTAATGTAAAACAGACAGATGTTTTTCT
The DNA here is from genome assembly GCA_031878705.1 of Tapirus indicus. Taxonomy (NCBI): domain Eukaryota; kingdom Metazoa; phylum Chordata; class Mammalia; order Perissodactyla; family Tapiridae; genus Tapirus; species Tapirus indicus. The sequence continues at coordinate 20,727,408 of CM062918.1, forward strand.
CATTACACAGCACTGGACAGATGTATTTTGATGAAAGAATTGAAATTTTTAACAAAATTAAGCTGGTCTTGGTCCTCAGAATTTGAATGTGTTACTTTGAAATCAAGTATGTGTTAATTCATGTAAATATTTTATCTTTCCCAAAATGTGTATGTGAAATGACTTTTTTTTGTTGTTATTTCTGCATTATACTGTCAAATACATGTTGGACTAATTGCAGCTAATTACATTTTGGGTAGTAATATTTTTGATAACAAAATAATTACTAATGTACTACTCAGGTTGTAATACCCCTTCTACACTATAAAATACTTTGTTTTATGAGTTTTTTAAAATACTTCCTCTAAATTCAAATTTTCTCCTTTTATACAATGACTACTTGAGTTATGCCCTTGAGTGTCTTCTTGGCTCTATCATATATGCAAAAACACATTAAAGAAAACATTTTCACTTCATTGGTTCCTTCATATTTAGCATGGGAAGAAGTGTGTTCCAAATACATCTTGAAGAACTTATTGGATATTCTGGGACTTTATTATTATTCCAGAAGTGACCTATGACTACTAGGTCATGTTGGCTGCTTTGATACATTGATTGAAGAAGGTCATCTGCATCTTCCTATGATTTGACAGATGTAAAATATGTGATGTCATTTTAATATTGAGTGTAATTAATATTACTAATATTAATGTTGAATGAAACCTTAGTGGCACATGTCCTTTGAGCCATTTTTACGATGGATTTACGTTGGTTCATCTGAACTCATAAGAAAATACATTTGACAACACCAACAAATACAGGTGAAGGTCTTCCTACATTGTGACTTATAGTCACCATTCAAGAAACAATTGGTCTTATTCTCCAAAGATATTTGCTCCTGCAGGCACTAGAACCACAAATAGACTGCTTTCCACCATGTTCTAACTAATTAAACTGGGATCACTAGGTTTTAGAAAGCCTCCTTGGTATTTTTTGGTATAAATACAACAGACTATATATATGTATATATATTTGTATAAATACAAATTCTGTTGTATTTATACCAGGGATTGGTAGACTCTGGTATGTGAGTCAAATCTGGCCCACTTTCTTATTTTGCCCAGCCCACAAGCTATGAATGATTTTAAAATCTTAAATGGTTAAAAAAATTTTTTTAAAGAATGATATTTCAAGAAACTTGAAAATTGTATGAAATTCAAATTCCAATGTTTTAAATAAAAAATTATTAGAACAAAACCATACTGCATTGTCTATGGCTGTTTTCGTACTACAAGGGCAGTTGAGTAGTTGTAATAGAGATCGCATATCGCATTCGCATCACTTCTTACTGCTTCTCAGTGCACTACAAATCATAGTGACACTGTAATAACTTGACAGTGTTGCTGTAGCATTGCATTGTACTTATTTGTTATTACCAGTGCATGTCCATCATGTCAAAACAAGAAAAAAAAATGTGAACTTAAAATGTTATGCTTTTAAGGCACCATGGGATGTAGATTATTTTGTTATAAATTAGGTGGTATAGCATTGTGTTATTATGCAATGATACTATAGCTGTGCTAAAAGAATAAATGTCAACATTACCAGATTATGCACTCATCACAACATTCACAACACACAAGAAGGCAGTGGTCAGAAAAATTTTAAATGGAATATCTTATTCACAAAAATAAAAAATGAAGTTGCAACCAAAGTAAGATTCTGAATAGCTAATTTGTTAGTCAAGCAAGGAAAGCATTTCCCAATGGTGAGTAAATTAAGACCTGTCCATAGAAAATAACCCTTATTCAAGGAGTTAATGCCAGATATTTATTCAAGGAATTAATGTGATTGATGAATAAACTTATGTAATAGTCTGTGTGGAAAACTACATGTGAGAATATTTTCAGAGAAGTTGAGAAAACATGAATTCATAACAACTTGAAGTAGAATCTGCTGAGTTATAACTGATGGTGGTAAAAATAAGTGTGGTAAAAAAAAGAGTTAGTTGCACAAATTTACAAAGCTTGTGCAGATGTATGGTGTTGAAAACCTATGGTTATTCATTGTATTATTAAATCAGCAAATACCACGTAGAATATGTTTGAATCTATCCTGTGTTATTGAATATAGTTTCAGTGGTAAACTTCATTCACTCTTGTAGACTTCATCATTGTCAATTCTATGAATTTTTGTCAGAAATAAAAGGTGAATATCCTGATTTGCCCTACCACGTAGTAGTTCAGTAACTTAGCAGTGATAAAGTTTATTGCAATTTATTGAGCTCACACTAAGATGGAAATTTTTCTGAATGAGAGCGACGACTCATCCTCAACCATTGTTACCAATGCTGAATAGCTTGAAAATTAGCTTTTGCTGTAGACTTGATCAAGTTTGTAATGAAATCAACCCAAGATTATAGGTCAAAACAACACATATGTTCAAAACTTAAATTGCAGTAGTCATTTCTACAACAACTGAGTTTTTGAATCACAAGTATATATTTCTCATGCCATCAACAATTAAAGTAAGAAGATATCAGGGCCAGCCTGGTGATGTAGTGATTAAGTTCACACACTCTCCTTCAGCGGCCCGGGGTCCGCAGGTTTGGATGCTAGGTGCGGACCTGCACACTGCTCATCAAGCCGTGCTGTGGCAGCATCCCACTTACAAAATAGAGGAAGATTGGCACAGATGTTAGCTCAGGGACAATCTTCCTCAAGCGAAAGAAAAATGTTTTTTTAAAAGAAGTAAGATCTCCATTCCCACACAAATTTTCAGCAGTTGTATTTTCCGAGTTCAAGCTGTAGTTCCTCAGCATTTTTCAGACCTCAATGCACTGCAAAGATTTCTGTATTTCCAAATCTATTTAACTGTGCAGTTGAGGAGCTTCCACCTAATCTTCAGTTGGCAGTGATTAATCTGTAATGTAATGACATGCAAAAAGCAAATTTTAAGAGAAAATCTATTAGAATTCTATAAATGCCTCCTAAGTAATGGATATGTCCCCCAAATATCATGTGCTCCTGGATTGATAGCAGTATTTGGCAGCACCTATCTGTGTGAAAAGACATTTCATTTTCAAAAACAAAATATGTAAAATTTCATTCTAGATTGACATTAACAGATGAACATTTGCAGTTGATTTGATAGGAATGCTGACTTTGAACCCTAATTAAGAAAAATGTTATTGCTCTCCCTCTCCCCTCCCCCCGCCAGATTGCATTCTTTTCCTTAGATCAGTATGTTGTTCTTCACTGCTGCTGCTGTTGTTAGAAGTAGTAGTATTGTTATAGTTTGAATTTTGTCAATGCCAAACTCTGGAAATCTGTTTCCCTCTTGTTCTGTAGTACCTCATAATATCCTGGATTTTTCCTCTTGATCTGCAAAGCCTAAAATACCTACTTTCTAACCCATTACAGGAAAAGTTTGCCAACCCCTGCTTTAACATGCCTACTTTCACTTACTAGATTTTTTAATAACTGTTTCTATATTATCTTTGATTACTTATCTTTTAAGAAAAAAATAGAGTAAATTAAAAAATTTAATCTATAAAGAATGAGATATTTATGCAAATACTATTTAAACAAAACCAAGACAAATCTGATACACAGGGGGAAAAAAGCACCAATCTACTAGTTTTCTCATCCATTTAATGCAAACAAAGAAAACCAAATGCTCATTCCAAACCAAAGGAAATCATCTTTTTTAGATGTAGTGTATGAGTCTGTTTTGTTTCTTTCTGTTGTATAAGAGCAGTTGGTTAAATAGTCATAAAAAGTGCTAAGAACTATGTATCTTTTTTTACTTTTTAATATACTTTTACATTGATTCTAGTTTTGCTAACATTGAGTTTATGGATAATTTATTGTTTTCATATATGTTATAACAACATGTCTAGTAAACTGATTTTAAGGCAAGCAATTTACAAACTTGGCAATTTTGAATCTAATTCTACTACTTAGGAAATTTAGAAGGCACATTACTTTTTCTTTACACATTTTTCAGCTGGCGACCTAAAATACCCATGCTGAACTCTCTCAGATGAGCATTGATTTTCAAATCCTATTCTTTGGAAAATTAGTATTCTTGATTACTTTCCTCAGAACTACTTTGGGACCAAATTTTCTTCAGTTTGTTTATTTTTTGATATGCATAACATTTACCAAATAGAACATTAGACTTGAGGGTTCCGTGCAGAGAACTCTAATATTAACGTTGTCAGAGCATGCTTCAAAATCTCATTACAGGAAATTGTAAGTTGTACATCATGGAACACATACGGTGTTTGAGTTGGAAGAGTCAATAGAGAGAAACTTGGAGAGACTTTCAGTTTTTCAGATAAGAAAATTTGTGTCTTGCTCCTGGTTATGTGTGTAATTATTTAAAGAATAGGAATTAAATTCAGGACATACAAGTCTCATTCCATTAAATACAGTTAATCCTCATTATTCATGGATTCCATATTTGCAAATTGGCCCACGCACTAAAATTTATTTGTAAACCCAATATCAATACTCACAGAGCTTTTTTTTTTTTTTTTTTTTTTTTGTGAGGAAGACCAGCCCTGAGCTAACATCCGTTGCCAATCCTCCTCTTTTTGCTGAGAAAGACTGGCCCTGGGCTAACATCCATGCCCATCTTCCTCCACTTTATATGGGATGCCGCCACAGCATGGCTGACAAGCAGCGCGTCGGTGGGCGCCCAGGATCCGAACCTGCAAACCCTGGGCTGCCAAGCGCGGACTAAACCGCTGCACCACTGGGCTGGCCCCCCAGTACTCACCGAGCTTTTAATATCATTTGCAGACTTGTGTGGAGTGGTAAAAAATTTGGGTCACCTGGCGCACACGTTCACAGCTTAGGTCAAACAAGATGATGCTTTGCCTTCTTGTGTCAGCTCTCCTTCTCTAAACAGTGTACTTTTTGAAGTTTAGTGCCATGTTTTTCACGTTTTTGTGATTTTTGTTGGTGATTTAACTATTTAAAATGGCTCCCAAGTATACTGCTGAAGTGCTATCTAAGCTGTCTAGTGTTCCTAAGTGCAAGAAGGCTGTGACGTGCTTTACAGAGAAAATACGTGTGTTAGGTAATCTTTGTTCAGGCATGACTTATAGGGCAGTTGGCCATGGGTTCAGCATTAATTAATCAATAATATATACTAAATACAATGTCCTTAAATAGAAACAGATAAAACAAGGTATTATATTTTGAAGACTGATGAAAATGTTGTGACCAGAGGCTCGCAGGAACCTAAACTTGTATTCACCCTAAGAGTTCAGTGTTTGCTAATTCAGTGTTTTCGTTGACTATACAGGTCATAAGTACAACAAATAATGAGAATTGACTACATATGTATATCAAGAGAAGTTTTTCCCATTCTTCATCAATTCATGCTTTATTTACTATAATTTTCTTCTTTACAAGATCATACTGATGGGGATATAAATTAAGAAAAACATTTTCCCTTCCATTCCTTGTTTTAGAAAATATGTTTTCCTATGTTATTTTTTTGCTAATTATCTGGTCCTCTCAAGATCATATAGCTTTTGTTTTTTCTAGTCATAGATAGGATGATTCTCTAATATTGGCTATGGTTTTGCCAATACATTTCATTATTCACAAGGAATCCAGGGAAAGAGAAATTGAGTCATGTAAATCCATTACCATTATTAGAAAAACAATTCAAAGTACTTATCAGGAAGACACATTTTATTTTAGTTCATTTCAGGAGTTACTTATGATTACTCATTTTCCTTCAATTATTTCACCTTGTTTTTCCTAATCCTTTTGCATATGTTTTAACAGTCTAAGTTTTCTAAAACTTGAATGGCATCATTCATCTAAGAACTGATACATCAAATCCAAAATCCTTTGTCTGAATTTCAAAGCATTTTAAAAACTGCCATTCATATCTGCAACCTATTTGTGATTGATTTTTGACAATGATGTGAGGTAGTAGCCAAGTTACATATTTTTCCACTTGGCTACTCACTTAACCCGGACTATATTTTCATAACTGCACTACAGGGTCACCTCTGTCATAAATGAACTAACTGTATAAGCTTGGTTTTGTACCTGATCTCTTTCTTAACGATGCACATCATTTGCTACTACCATAATAATCTTATCACTGTTTACCATCACTTGCTCTGTACGTACTCACATCTGCTTTTGTGCATACTGTCTCCCAGTATCCTTCAGAATCTAACTCAGAGTTTAGTTCACAAATTGTGATATGATTGCTTCATTTGTAAATGTATCTTAAAAATTCTTATCTGATTGCTTGGGCATTGACAATATCTTTTACTTTTTAAAATTCTACATTGTATACTTATGCTGGAAGCAATATAATATGTTCTAAATACATTTTTAAAATATTAGTTTTAGGGGCCACTCGGTGGCACAGCGGTTTAGTTCGCACATGGCAGCCCGGGGTTCGCGGGTTCGGATCCCGGGTGCTGGCCGACGCACCGCTTGTCAGCCATACCATGGCGGCGTCCCATATAAAGTAGAGGAAGATGGGCACGGATGTTAGCCCAGGGCCAGTCTTCCTCAGCAAAAAGAGGAAGATTAGCAACGGATGTTAGCTCAGGGCTGGTCTTCCTCACAAAAAAAAAAAAAGAAGAAAAAAAATATATTAGTTTTACATTAGGAAGACTTGAGTAAATCATTTAGGCTTAAAATAAAGTAACATCTTACAGGGAGAAAATGTTTTCTTGTATGTTACTTTACCCATTACAAAATTTTGATAAAAATTATTTCAGTATTGAACATGTGTATTTCTTTCCATAGAAAACCAATAGAGCTATAGAATGTTAGATTTTGAACAAACGTGAAAAAGTATATAATCTATTTTACAAATAAGATGTCTTAGCAATAATTCCCTATTTCCAAATACAATTAAAAAGATGAGATTTAATCTTTTTATACCAATATGTTTATTCTAATGGAAGAAATGTAGTGAAATGTCAAATGATTTGTTATATCATACAGGCTGTAAAAGAGGTGGTTATTAATAAAAGAGGACTGTGTAAAATAACCCAACATCTGCGATCTAGTTTATAAAAATAATGGCCGTTCCTTTCTTGTAAAATGCTTTTACCATAATTATTGTAGTTATTTACAAGTGTATTTATTATTCAAAATTTGGACAACATAGAAAACTGCAGAAAGGAAAATAAAAATCTCCCATAATCCCAACACAAATACTGGTAAAGTTTTAACTGTATTCTTCTTAATCAGAAACTGTTATCTTTTTATCACTTTATATATAAACAATTGTGATTTTCAAAGGGAGTTACCATTTTTTCATTCACATATCATAAGCTGCATAATGTCCTTTCAAACAACTTTTCAAATATTGTTGAAAATTAAAGTTATGCTGAGTATTTTTGTTACAATGTTTATGAACTCCTTCATCCATAAATATTTGCATTTCTGAATATTTCTTTGTATAGATTCCTAAAAGAAGGATTAACGTACCAGATAATGTGAAAACTTAAGTCTCCTAACTTGTATTGCAAATTACTTTTTAAAAAGGTAAACCTGTAACTCTTATTATACCTAGAATGTAGTGTGTTCTCTGGTATAAGCTACAAATCCACTTTTTTTTCTAAAATAGCTTTCCCAATTTCATTGTTACAGGAAGAATTTGAGCTCCTATTTGTTTGCAACACCTTATCATATACATAATTCTTTTTAAGGGTATGTTTCAGGCCATTTTTCTTCAGGTGATCCATTTTTGGTGGTGGTGGTGGTTAAATACCAAAATATTCTATTTATTATAGATTTAGACTTGATGGGTTAATGTACACTCTCATCTGTGCCTTTTTAAAAAATTATGTCTTATTTCCAAGTAAGCATTAAAATCACCTTTTCAATTTCCAAGATCAACCTCATTAGAAATTTTTTTAAAAGTTTCTGGCTTTAATGTAAGTGGGAATGAGTTTAATCTTTCCATCAATGATAACAATGAAGCTTTATAGTTTATCTTTTTCTATAGATTATACATTATATTTTTTGTCTTATGTTTAGGATGGGGATTAAAACTTGGGAGTGCAATTAACTATAGTCTTATTTATAGTTGGCATTTCATCAGAATAGTTGGTGTTTTCCCAATTCTGTTTCCAGCCCAGATTTTGCATCCTTGCTTCAACAAATATTTCCTGAGAATTGAAAAAAATAAAGGATACTATCTTTATTCTGAAAGTGAGGAAGAGGAAACTGATAATAGTTTGTAAACTTCTTAAAATTCAAAGGATATGTTGAAATGGCTTGGTGTTTTATATACTACTATGCCTTCGTGTGATGTATGTAACCTAGTTATGAGTACATTCTCCAGACATGTGTTATTTGTGGTGAAATTAGTGTTTCATTTTAGCTGGAAAGTGACAAACAGCAAAATTGATATTTATAATAAAATTAATGTAATTGTCAAATTACCTTAATTAGCATTCTAAGGTAAATATTCCATTTAGTCTTCCCAACTTATAATTTTGTGTTCTTTCAGCTATATTATACAGCCTCTCTTAATTAGTATTTATATTAAATAACAGATATATAATGAGCACTTATGCCCAGGTACTTAAAATAAAACAATAGAACATAACTTCTAAAAATCCCTACTTCTATTAAGCTTACATTCCAGTGGCCAAGAAAACTAACAACTAAATTACTAACATTATTTTAGGAGGAGAAGGAAGCTTTGTAGGTAGACGGGTTAACAAAGACCTGTCTGAGGAGAGATATTTGTGAAGAAATAAGCCATGTGAAGATGGTGGTATTTGGGGAAAGAGCATTCAGGCAGAAAGAGCTAGGGTATCTCAAGAAGGCCAGTGCAGCTGCAGCATACAGAGCTAGGGATGGGGTGGGGGGTGGTTAAGCGATAAAGTCAGGGAAGTAGGCAGTGGCCAGAACATGAAGGGCTTTGTAAGCCCTAGTAAGGAGTTTGGATTTTATTCTAAATACACAAGGACTTTGACTAGGAAAGTGAGGTGGTCTTCATTTTTTCAAAACATAATTAAAGACAAACACAGTTAGTTGACTTAAATTGCCAGATACCCAGACCCATTGAGACAGTGTGGTATTGCTGCAGAGATAGACATGTAGACTGCTGGAACAGAAAAAACTGTTCAATAAAGAGACCAGGTACAGACCCAAACTTATACAGTTAGTTCATTTATGATAAAGGTGGCCTTGTAGTGCAGTTGTGAAAATATAGTCTAGGTTAATTAAGTTAGCCGAATGGGAAAAATATTTATCTTGGCTCCTACCTCACACCACTGTCAACAATCAATCACAAATAGATCACAGATACGAATATCAATGGTAAGAAAAGTGTTGGAAAAAAGCACAGAAGAACATGACCGTTGTGATCTTAAAGTAAGCAAATGTTTCTAAAGTAGGCCTAAGCTGTAACTATAGAGGAAAAAATGATAAATTGGACCATTATTAAAATTAAGAACTTCTCTTCATCAGTAGACACCATTAAAAGAGTAGACAAGCCACAAAATGAGAATATAAATTTGCAGTACATATATCTGACGAGGACTTACATTTAGAATATGCATAGAATGCTTTCAGATCAATAAGGAAAAGCTATAACCCAATAAAAAATGGGCCAAACAGTTGAACAGGTATTTCACAAAACAGAATATCCTACTGGCCAACAAATTTCTTAAAAGATTACAAATCCATTGGTTATCAGGGTAATGCAAATTAAAACCATGATATGATACCACTGTACATCCACCAGAATGATTAAAGTGAAAAAGACTGACAATACTATGTGTTGCAAGAACGTGGATTAACTTTTAACTCTCATAGGCTGCTAGAAGAAGTGTAAATTGGTACAACACGTTGGAAAATCATTTGGGAGGTTCTCATAAAGCTGAGCATACACTTACCATATGGCCTAGCAATTCTATTCTACAACATACCAACAGAAATGTGTATCTGTATTCACCAAAAGCATATACAAGAATGATCACAGCAGCGCTATTAGCAATAGCCCCAAACTGAAAAGTACTCAAATGCTCATCACCAGTAGAGTGTAAAAATACATGGTGCTCTACTCACACAAAGGGATACTATCCAGCAATAAGTTAATACTATGTGACTGAACCTTAAAAATATAACACTGAGACAAAGAAACTAGGCATAAAAGAGTGAATGCTGTATGATTCCATTTATATATAGCTCGAAATCAGGCAGAGCTATGTGATACTAGAAGTCAGGATAGTGGTTAGTCTTGAGGAGAGCAGGTAGTGCTGGAACAGTGCACTGGGGGACAATCATTTTTAAGACCCTATTTCTTGATCTGGATGGTGGTTACATGAGTGTGTTTTTGAAAATTTAAAATATACTCTTTAACAGTTTTTCACTTTTCTTTATGTACACATGTATACATGCATCAATAATTCTTAAAATAATATATCTTATAGAAGTGTATGAATGTAAGAAGGGAAATGTATAGACTTCATGAAGTGTTTCAAGAAACAGCCACGATCTGTTTTTCTTTACAGATAAAATATTGCAATAATTATCATGGAAAAGTAAATAATTTAACAAATACTTATTTTTCTTTTTATCATTTATCATGCTTTTTAGTAGAAAAAGGATACTTGTCCAGGATTTCATGTTTTTGTAAAAGTAAAAAATAACCATGATGGAAATACAAATACATACTGATAACTCAACTTTCTATAGGTTAGTAACATAAAAGCTTGTATGCCAGTCTTTAAGCCCTGTCATTTGTTAGAAAATAACTTGTTTGGAGTCCCTGTTGACATATTTGATGAATAAATTATGAATAATAATTGAATGAGTATTTTGTGCCTGGCAAATTGACTACTTCCAATGAACATTAGAAAGAAAGTAAAGTTTATATTATGCAGTTATTATCAACTTTGAATAATGCACATATAATAAGAAAATACTCTTTATAATCAATGTTTCAGGAAATTTCTTGAATGACACCACTTGATTTTAGCAAGTTTTAGACTTGGACAGTTTTTCCTTTACATAAATATAAGCTCGGAGCAATCATATTGCACAGTTCCGGGTAACATCTGGAACCCTAAGCAGAGGCCCTGTGAACCAGCCAACTTTGAAAAGTTATAAAACTAACAATGGCATAAGGAATAAAATAAGAATTTCTCTTGAGATTGTTTTCATAGCTTTAAGGTAAGAAATATTGTCCATTTTTATTCTTTGTTGGCCATTTTTGGAGTACTGTTTAGAAGTTTGTAGAGACATTAGAAAGAAGAATATGTCCATAGTTGGTATGATAAAGGGGGGAAATTATTAGGTGTAAGTAGAAAGATTAGAAACAGAAATAATAATGAAATATACATTAAGATAATTATGGTAGAATGATATAAGAAGAAAATGAAAGAAATATAATGAGGTGTGGGTTCGCTTTTGAAAATAAGGGCAAATTTATAGGGGATTGATAATTAAGGCAATAGGGTATATAGTTTATAGTGTCCTTGTTCCAATTCATATTTATTTTTAGTTACTAAAATAAATTTTCTTCAGTAAAAGCTCATTTGAAATATATGACAAACTTGTAGGAAAAAAAAAAATCAGGAATCAAGGCAATTTTTATGTAGCAAGGCCATACTAGTATAGAATCTGTTGATATGTTTCTCTGGAAGTCTTGACTTTGATCTGATATTCTTCCAAGAGAAAAAGTCAAGGTACAACTTATGTCAGCCGTTCCAAGAGCTGCACATGTTCCTTTACTCAGAATGAAAGAGTGAATCTTAAACATTACCTATTTATGAATGTATATCATATTCTTAAACATTTTAACTCTTCAGTATTAACAAGTTAATGCTTGTCTGTTGGAAAATTAGATCCCTTTATTTAACCTAAAAGTTTTGTTGTAATTATATAAAATATTAATCTGTGAGAATACACATTTCTCATAACTGTGAACATGTAGATCACTTTTTCCTCATGAACAGTATGTGTGGAAAAGTGTGTTTAGTAGAGTTGATGTATGGAGCTTTTATTTTTTATGTTGGCAAAATGCAGGTAATGTGAGGGTCAGATCTAAATATTGTTGCCTGTACTTAAACTGATGACATAAATTTTTAGTATATGATTTTGGTATAATAGAATTTGGTTAGGCATTTAATGTTTAACTGATCCCAAGTCCATGAATTTTCAAATTTAAAGCTATTTTGCTTAGATTTTTAAAAATAATGATTGACATAAATATTAATTTAGAGCTATCTTTTAAACATTTTAATTTTCTATTAAATATTGCAATGACAGATTATTAGAATATTTTGGCTAAAAACAATGCAACAATACCCTATTATACTATTTTAGTAATGGACATTAGTTTTTCAAAAAGATTTACTACTTGCAAATGCTATCTGTTGTGTATATATTAAGTATAATTTATACATTAGCATATTATGAACAATCTGATAGTTTTGTATTTGAAGTTATTAAGCACAGGAACTGGTAAATTTGTAGTTTCTTGTAATAATAGTGTCATTTCTGGTTCCCTAATTAATGTTTGGTTGAGAATACTTTTCATTTGTTTTAGTGCTAGTATTTATCAGTATTTTTACCTGACTTGCTATTAAGTAAAATTTTTAGAAGGGGATTGAAACTTTTCTAACATTTTAAATAGCGTTATACTTTCCTTCGGTTGTGTTGTTTTATTTCACGAGCAGTGTTTTGTGTTCATTCATTGTTCAGAAGCACTGACATTTTCTTCAGGATTTATTGCCGTTTACACTGGCTGTTTCCATGACAACAGGTTTTCTCATGCATGCTTCCAGATAATTTTTAAAAATCAGATTCCTTATTTTAAAATGTTAATTTTTAAAAAGTATTGCTAATTGGTCAATCAAGTGTGTCCCTGCTTCCTTTCAAAGAATTGAATTTAATGCGAGTTGTAGCATTTGAGACTTTTTTTATACCATCTTATTTCTAGAAAATTACTCACTTTGTGTAATTTTTCTAACAAATTCCTTAAATAAAATCTTTAGACTGAATATCCTTCATCAGACTTTGCCAGAAGCAATTTGAACCTATTATGTTTTAAAATATAAAAATAAAATATCCTTCTTACTAAATTCTATTTTGCTATTATAAGAACATTATGGGATGATTTTCTGTTAATTGTTAAAATATAGAAGGCAAAGTGCAACAAAGCATTTTATAAAGTTCCTAATGTCCTTTATTGGTTTATAGATAGAATGTTTAGACCAATCTGTAATGTTTAGCCTGTATATACTTTTCTAAATTTTGGAACCGGTAAGCATTACATTAAGTATTAGATATTTTAAACATATCTTTTGTACACTTGAAAATTAGTTGTAGGAAAGGTAGCCTTAAAGGAGAAACTATAAATCATTTTGTATTTAACACAAGATAATTATAGTTAAAATTTTAATTGATTATCTTCTGTTTAGTAAGTAAATTGGAAATAGTATATTTGATGCCTCTTCAAATAAAATCTGCTTATGAGAACTACATACACATATTTTTCTGCTTCGTAAATCATGACATCTCTAGAGAGAGTAAAACCACCATTTGAAGAACTTGGCATTGGGTAAATTCATTTATGATGTCATATTCATTGTGTGCATACTATAGCTCTTTATAATATTTAATCTTCAGTATGGATATTATAGTTAAGCAATATAATGAAGGTGGACTAAGGGATCTTTTATGTAATTAATATTGCGTAATTTAAAATACTGAGTATTTAATAATTTAATTATCTCTTAATACATGCTATTTATTTTCACTTTCAAAAATGTCATTATGAAATTTATCCCTTGTGTAAATATCCATAATGCTTATATGTCAAGATATGCTAATTACCCATATTTATTTTGCTTATCTGGTAGTAGTTATGATGAATGACATAGGGTGGCCAGCAAAATTTGCATTGCCTTGTGCAGCTGTTTCATGACTTCTGAGCAAAAATTAGTCATTTGCTATTGAAATAATCAACTAATTGTTGAACGCAAAAATTAGCTTCATTTAGAAAATCAGTACAAGTGATACTTTGGTTGGTAGCCACCAGTGAATTTAAGGCAATATTGCATAGATGAGAAATCTTAGAACTTGCGCAAATGGTGATGCATTATGTCATGAATTGTATGCAAAATATGATTTGATTTTAAATGTCTTTATTTTTTTAATTTTAGTTTTTCATTTACAAAAAAATTAGACATGTTTTACTTTGTAGCTTTATATTTTCCTTGCTGTTTCTGATATCCTAATTAAAATTGTCACTTATCTTTTCACAATCCTCTAAAGCAAAGGTACTGAACCCCTGGTTTTTGAAAAATTACATCTTTATTTTCATTAACCTCTATCTGAAATTTAGGATTTCTGTCAATTATGAATATAGTCCACAAACCACAATATTATTAATGGTATCTATGACATCGCCACCAATAGAAATCACAGATATTTTAATATCACATTACAATTTTGGAGATAACTAGAAATGAGTGTGATTCTGTCTCAATAAAACTTTATTCAGAAGCAGGCAGTGAGCTGGATTTGGCTTGCAGGCCATAGTTTTCTCGCTCCTACTTTAGACTGTTCCCTTAGAACTGCCTTCTCCCCTTGTATCCAATTTTTACTTCTTGCTCCTTTATAGTTTGAAGTACTTCTGTGCAAAGATATGAAAAGCATTTCTAAATAATTCGAATAATAGGACTGACTTTGCTGATTAGCTCATAAACTTAACCTTAAAAGTTTCCAAAAGAAGTCTTAACTAAATATTTTGTGTAATCCTGGAATAAAGTAGCTTCCCAGTGAGAAAGATTTGAAGCAGAGCATATATCCAGATTTTAAGCTTTGATGTATTCTTTTAAGTGTCTTTACGTTATATGTATAGCAGTATTTCCCAGAATACAGTCTGTGGAACAGTAGTTGGAAGAGAATGAGATCCTCCATGAAAAGGTGTTCTATAGTCAAGCAAGTTTGAAAATTGCTGGATATTGTGGTTCCCCTGAGAATTCGTGATGTGCATTACTGAATTAAATGTTCAGAGAGCTAATAATCAATTCTGTTTAATAATGTTTAGACCTGTATTTCCCATACTTCCTAGACTACTAGACTATGAAAGCCTCTGTCAATCAAAATCTCAATCTTTCTCTTCCTTCTTCCCACCTTTTCCCTCTCCCTCTCTCACATATACTTTAAAAACCTACCAATATACTTGGGGAAATTTTTCTTTAAATTAATACCCCCTCTATAAACTGGGAATGATTATATTAAAATCTAAGGAGTGCTTGAAGATGTAATCAGAATAGATTCATTATGTGTTTTAGTTATTGACTGAATTTCATGTGACCAAGAAAGTATACAAATAGATGTGGATTTTCCCCCTAAGTAATTTCTGCTACTTCTTTTTTTTTTTTGGTGAGGAAGACCAGCCCTGAGCTAACATCCGTTGCCAATCCTCCTCTTTTTGCTGAGGGAGACTGGCCCTGGGCTAACATCTGTGCCCATCTTCCTCCTCTGCTACTTCTTTAAATAGTCTAAAATACCTCATTGTTTTGAGTATTAAGAATATTAATTTGGCATACGTTCCGTACATCTGAGCAACTTAGCTATTGTGTTGCACAGAAATTTAGGTATTAGAAACCATTTTGTTAGAAAGGTAAAAATAAATTCTAATGAGAAATTTTCTTTACTCATTGATTTATTCAGCAATATTAATTGAGCATCTCAAATGTGCTGGCGCTGTGCTAGATGCTAGTTTTGTAGGGCTTGGATCTTATGGCGGTTATCAAGTTTATCAAGTTAATTAAATGTCCATTTGCAACGTAGTGTGATGTTTTCTTTTAGACTTTTAATTCTGAAAATTATATTTTCGTTATATAATCTGTTTATGGAATCATTGAACCAATGGTAACCAGTCTGATTTGTCCACGTTGTATAATTATACATCAATGTGAAATGCTATTTGAAAATTGTTAATTTAAAAAATGTAATTTTATCAAAACTGTTTACAATCTTATTAATGAAAATGTAAAATAAGTCTATAACAGCTCTGACAAGTAGTCTTTTATTTTATGTTTGAGTGAACAGCATGAAACAAAAGATTTTTAGTGAAATGTATTTGAAACCTTTATGTCCACAGGTTCCTTTTGCCATTAGCTTGTTCATGTTCAGACTAAACAGTGGAATACTTCTCTTCATGCTGGCTCTTGATTTAGATTTTTTCACTTTACCCTTAATCCATACTTTTCTTTTAAATGTTACCTCCCCTTTCCTCCAATATTTTTCATTTTCTTTCTGCCAAGTATGAGGGAGCTTTTTAAAAGAAAATATGTCTTTGGCCTCTATAATTTTTAACTTCCCTTTTATCAATTATTTCATTTTACTCTTCACCTTTTATTTACATATATCATTTCATGTTATAACTGAGATTCTTCAGAAGTTTCCTTGTATTCAGGAAATAATTTTTGGAAACAGTGGATAATCTTACTATCTTTTGTTGTTTAACTCTTCATCTTATGCTAAAATCAGCAACCAAGACTACTGAGGGAAGTTAATTAGATTATAAGTGGATTATGAGCTATTTGAGGGAAGATGCCATTGTGTTCTTAGCTTATATTTCTTTCACGTGGTCCATAGTAGGAAGTCAGTAAAATAACATTCAGTGAATCAACCCTAAAGCCAAAATAGTAAATCTTCTTTCTGTATTCTACCTCTTTCAATGAATATTCCTGGGGCTCCCTGTTTTGACCTCTTTACTCTCTTCCCCATTTTCTTCCCAGTCTTTTATGTGTTCATGTTTCCTAAAGATCTAGCTTTGATCCTGTCCTCCTCTGTCTGTATTGTATGCTCTTAATAAAGGCCTGTGTGCATGAATAAAGGCCTTCAACAGCCAGTACTAAAACTATATCTCTTTAATCTTCACATCTAAAGAATGTATCAGATTCACAGTGGGCCCAGCTAAATTTCTCCTTCGAGTCCTGTTTCCTTTGTGCCTTATTCTATGAACAGCATTACCACCATCCCAATTATGAAGGTTTAGAACTTTGGGGTTAACTTTTAATCTTTCCTTTCCATTGCTTATCATATATAATCAATTGGTAAGTTTGACAGTTATGCCTTTAAAATATGTTTGGCATCTGTTCAATCACTCTGGAACTATAATTTTCATTGACTCTTACCTGAATTGTTGAATACTTTTTTAATCTCCATATCAGCAGTCTCACTCCTCTTCATGTATCTTATGCAGGTATAATGGCTATTACTCCACTCTTGCTCGAATATTTGTTTTTTCCAAATATTTGCTTTTTCATTGTCTGCCACTAAATTCAGACTCTTTAATGTAGTGTTTGAGGCTCTGCCTACTCTTCTCTTAAAATACATCTGGGATTATCCAAAACTTATCCATCTTTTAAGACTCAGACTAATTTAATGCCATATTCTTCATTAATCCTTTCTTTATCAAATTCTTTCAAGATAAAGAAACAGTACTGTGTTTATTTCATCATAGCACCAAGCACAATACCTTAGACATACTAGGATTTCAGTAAATGTTTTTGAACATCTGAAGGAAGAAAAGAAGAAAAGTAAATTTTCTCCATAGCACTGTTAGAGATATGACTATTTGATGTATTTTCCTTAAATAAAATGTATAGAACCACCTTTAAATTATGTCATGATTCTTTGCCACACATTCACTGGAATTCTAACTCTGTCCACTTTCATTAATACTCATTCTCGGTTCACCCTATTCCAGATGGCCTTACTTTGCTAATCCGGACAACCTTTGTATCTTTAAACATATCTACTTTTGTAACTTTTGTTTTTTCATTTTAAAATTTGATTCAATTTTTTAAATTTAAAGATAATTTTTTAAAAATCATCAAAGTAAGTCACTCTGTTTATTTGTTCATTAAACTATTTCCTTAGTATTCTTCTCTATTGTAAATAATATATACATGATTTGTAGGCACTGAATACCCTACTAGTCTTTTGCTGCCTTATAATTTTCATCATCTCTGTGATAGTTCTTTCCATTATATTGAATGCGCTTCAGTGTCCTTAAGCATGCATAACATATAGTGTGTATAGTGTGAAGTATGGTTAAGTGAGTATAATAAAAACAGGTAAGGTAGGAATAAATGGCTTTTGTGTGTGTGTTTACAAATTAAATTTTCTGTTTGTTGAATCTTGGTGCTCATCAAACCCGAGTAGGGTATAGGATTGTTCTTTTCTTAGATCAAATCAGCAAGTAGCTTTAACATCATCATGAACATTTATGAAAATTGGTGACTTTAACCCAAGTTCCTTCTTTTATTTCTTTATAAGGCCACTGGAATCAAGCTATTCACTCTTTGACTTTCAAGTAAGAACAAACTATTTTTTAAAATACTTAAGCAAATTATATACTAAATCCTTAGGAACATTTCACGTTATGCTCAGTAAAAAAAAAAAAAAAATCAAAATATTATTTTTAGTTCTTTCTAAAAAGAAATAACTTCTTTGTTAATAAAAGAATGCTGTATTCATCTTTGTGAGAGAAGCCAATGACCTTATCTCTTGCAGTCAGTGCCATATTAATTAAATTAATATGAACAATAGCTATTACTGTATTTATCCAAACTCTCAAATATAATACATAGTTCCTTGTGAGTAATGGAAAATGTTAGAGATCACTTAACAATACTAGAAGCTTTTGTTTCTTTCCTCCTCTGTTTGATGTAACCATTGTTTTATTAAAAGGCTTGGTCTTGTTTAAGACAGAATTTTATTCCTGTCAGTAGCTTAATTTCTTCGTCAGAGGAATGGATTTTCATCACAGCGGTTTTGGTAGAACAAGATTTTTAAAGTATAAATATGTAATCATTATAAGGTGGTACATATTCATGTTTTGATTTTGTTTCTGGATCTTCTAGGTGTGAAGGTTAGCATGATGAACATGTGGCTGTGGTATAATGCAAAAATAGAAAACATACTCTTGCCGAATCTGCTGCAAGATTACTTAGAATTTTAGTTTGATCTGATGAAGTAAAAAAATGTAGTGATTTTAGTAGGAAGTGAACCATGGCTATTTAAAAATGTCTGTTTCCAAAGGATAGAATTCTTGAAATTCAATAAAAATAATGAAGTATATTGATTAATAAAACATTTTGTAGCATCTGTTATTTACCTATTACTTTCAAAATTTATTTTGAACTTCATAAAACACTTTCTTTAAAAATGTAAATCAAGCTGGGATGGCTTATTTTAGCCACAATACTATGTAAAGTAAGTAGCCTAGCATGAATACAAGGCTGCATAGCAGGAAACCTGCTTCAGTTATCAGTTCAGATCTTTTAACCACTGTGACAGGATTTGCAGAAATCATCAGTCATGCCTTTTAGAGCCTCGTTTTGACATTAATCTGTTTTTATAATTAATAGAGCATATTCCACTCAGGTATTTTTTTTTTTTTTTTTTTTTGCAATCATCCCAATTAAGTAGGTGTGCCCTTTATCTGAGTGTTAAGTAGATTTCTTAGTTTGGAAATTGTGCTAAGCTCTTGTTTATTATAACATAAAACCAATGTAACATAATAAATACTTAAAGAAATTCACATCCCTGATGCTATTCACTTTAGCACATAGCAACCAGGTTGCTCTTTGGTTAAGAAATTGTAAACTGCTAGTTTGGAGATTCATCACAACATTAACTTGGAACTCTAAGGCATCTCAAATCACTGATGTATACAAATGAGCTCTTTGCAATATGCCAAGTTATCTTTTTATGTGAATAATCTAACTTGTCTGGATTAGTACAAAAATGATATTCAGGAAATTTCAGATAACTATTGAATGATTAAAGAAAATTATTCCAGATTTTAATTTTATTTGGTATCAAGTATTGATACCAAATATGATATGTTGACAAGCCTTAAAGGGCAGTTATTTCTCTCTCTCTTTGCAGAGGTCATTCAGGTTCAAGGTCAGCCCTAGTCAATGTTTTCTTCATCAGCAAGGACTAGAAAACTCATGAGAGGTGAAGAGAACTAGGATTTAAATCCTGCATTGCGACCTTACTTTAGTTAAGCATGAAAAGTTCTTGGACTTCTTAAAGCAAATTTGTTTCCCAAATCTGTCTTACTGATGTTGAATTTACTTTTGTTTATGAACTCCAGATTCAAACTGTTCTTCTAAGGCATCCTAGAGTAATTTTATGCTCTGAAAAATTACCTAGCCTAATTCAAAAATTCTGTAAATTCCTAACCTGGAAAAATGTTTAGGGCTAAAGAAAGAGTAGAGTTTATTCACTTATTGGTATCACAGCATTGGCTTGAAAATGAGATTTCTAAGAATGAAATTTGTTTTCTTAAGAAACAATAACTTGGCATGCATTAGAATGCTGTAATTACTATGTTGTAAATATTATCTTCTATTTACTTTAATATTTTTATCTAATAATGCTACTGGTTATAATAGTTAGTAATATTCTTTGATTACTTGGGCCGACATATTTTAGATGGGCATCTATTTTTATGTACGCTGATTTAAAAATTTTTTTAAATTTTACTGAATGTCTATTTAAGATTTTAAAGTATTTTAATGCAAATGAGATAGAAAAATGAGATTTTTTAAAAGGCTGTTTAAACTTGAGTCCTGTTTTTCTAAATGAATTATAAATTATAAAATGGAATAAAATATTTGAAACATCATGTTCTAATTATTTACAATGGTGCCATTTTATTTGTTAATATGTATTATGAATCTCAAGAACACATGAATATTATAGGAAATTTTTAACATGCAGTTGAGCAAAAATAAGAAAAAATTCAACCAAATCATACTGTTCAGAGAGAATTACTTTTAAAATTTAGTAAAAAGTATATTATTTCTTACTTTTTTCTCATACATATATATGTGTATGTTTTATATATATTTTTTAATAAAATGAGATTGTGCTTGGTAGAAATGAATTAAAGAAAACTTAACTATTCAGCTCATTCACAAATTATATATAAACACCATTGTTATTTTCCTCAAATATGTAGTGATGTCTTGATTCTGTACTTATCTTTGTGTATGAGCTTGCCTATTAGCCTATCTGAATAGGATTTACTACAGGCCTTTCTTTGGTATGCCTGTACTTGTGTTTTACCTGAGTATGTCCAGTCAAGCACTCCCTGACTCTCAAGCCAAAGTTTCTGTAGTCACTGCTACCACCTGGGATCAGAAGCCCATTTTTCTACTACTTAGCATAAGTGGAGGAAGGGAGGATGCAAAGGATTAATTCCCTTTTCCCTTCCTACACGTGTTTCAAAGAACTACCCTATCTTGCTCTGGGTGTGAACCCTCCCTTAGGTCTGTTTGCTGCCTAAGCATTTGAACTAGCCTCTGTTTTCTGCGAGTTTGGGGCTGTGTTTTATTTTTTCTATCCCAGTCATTGTCATTTGTTCATTCAGCAGTTATTTATTGGACACTTACTATGTATAGGGCACACTTCAAAGCATTGGGGATATGGCAGTACAAGGTCATGCAAGGTCACTGTCCTTAAGGAAAGAGGAAGAATTGAACAAATAATGAATAGCAGAAGTAAAATTTTACAAAAGCATAATGTAGTACTGGAGTAAAAGGTGGGGTGCATATGATGGAGAGGACCTACTTTACTAAGAATGACCATCTTCCTCATTAAGGAATTTTTCATACCCTCTGGTCCAATATGGTAGCTTTCTAAGATTTTGAGACAAGGAAGGACAGGTTGTTGAATTCTCATATCTCGAGCTGTATCTGCCATTGTTTAATATGCAAAACATCACTGAAGAAAGAAATGTGTTTCTTGTTAACTCAGGTTTCTATATGTGTGTATACATAATGTTTATAAAAAATGTAAAGTAGGCCCACTACCACTTAAATAGATACCTATTTAATGGAAATAAAATCTGTTGAAATTTTTGTGGTATCTACATATAAGCTGCAAGGTGTAGTTGCAGGCTGTGTTTTGGACCATGAGGTAGGTAGTTAACATTCACCTGACATTAGAAAAGTCAGCTGAAATTCTACAAGTGAGTAATGCATGGTATAGTGCTGTTTATAAGTCATGAGTAATTTACACTTTTATCTAGATTTTAAATGGTTAATATACCTTCGAGAAAGTTCTGGTTCAGAAATTTTCATGTTATACAATCCTTTAATTTAAATGTAAAGAAAGATTTACCCTCATTAAACATTGAAAAACTATTTAAAACATGTTATTAAAGAGATACCAAGCATGCTCACTCAGGGCACTCTATGTTTTGGTTTAACCCAGCTATTCTGTTTCCTGATTTTTTTCATTCAATTCATCATGAACCTCTTTCCATGACAGTAAAGGTCTTCATCGTAAATTTAATTATGGTTTATCATGATGAATCACAATTTATTTAACCAACCTCCTGTTGTTGAACCTTAAGTTTAATTTATTTCTTTTGCCATTAGAAAAAAAATTCTGTCATGAGCAACTCTGTATTTGCATCTATACACTTTTCCAGTTGTTTCATTTGAACTTTACATTTTTTTTAAAAATGAGATGACTGGGTCATAATACTTTTGATACTTGTTGCTAAATTGCCCTTCAGAAGTAGTGTGCCAACCTGTAATTCAGCAGGATTACACTAGAGTACCCATTTCTACATATCCATACCAACCTGTATAATTATTTGGCGATCAGAGTTATATGGTGGTATGTGATTGTTGTTTGATTTGCTTTTTTCAATGGAGTAAACTTAAATATTTTTGCATTTTATTAAGTCAGTCCTTCACTCGTTCCCTTCTTTTGGCTTCCCTTTCTTTGGCATGATCATGACATGAGGGTATGTGTGCATATGTTTGAGTGTGCAGGGGGGTGTGTGTGTGTATACAAGAGAGTGAGTGAAATGGCCGTGTATACACTTATCTCATTTTTTTTTCTGGTTGATGTTTATCTTTTCCTTAAAGATTTTTAAAACACTTCATATTTAAGGAATAGGTACCAGATATCACTCTAGCATTTATCGCATGTTGCAAATTCCCCAGTTTGATCTTAGCTGTCTAATTTTGTTTGTTTTGGATCTACAGAAGTAAAAAATTGTATGTTAAACTCCGTTTTGGAGAGCCTGTATGGAAACAGGGACACTATGCGTTGTTGGTGGAAAACTAAGGGAGGCTAAGCAGACATGGCAAAAAATATGATTTGTAATACTTGGTGATTTTTAGTTAGGGGGAAAAACAGCTAGGAAGAATATTGTTTAGCATAGCAGTTTATATAGAACTCAATGATTTATCTTGTGATTCTAAAACATCATTGTAAAAACTATAAGCACAAAACTTGAAGACAGTATTATTATTGTACTACCAAATTTCAAGTACAGTGAGAAGACAAGGGTTTTTTAGAGTTTACTAGGAAAGTTATAGTTGTCAGAGCTATTTAATTTACAAAATACAATTGTTTATATTTGAACTTTGCTGCACAGGAAATTTTTAAATGAGCCAATAGATCCTTCCTTCACTCTCTAGTTTCTGCAATGTCGTTAACTGTATATGGTGGTTTTTTTTTTTTTTAATTTTTGGAAACATTATTTTTAAAGTCAGTTATGTGCATAACCTGTAATAGAATTTACATTTTCATGTAAGTCAGATTATAAACACCTCTCTTCTCTTGATAATATGACCTTAGCAAGTTAAAAAAAAAATCTCATACTATGTAATGCTGACTGTTGTGTACTTAAATACAATGAAAAACAGTAGAAAACGGGATTAGATTTTTTACTTTACTGTGGCTTTAATAGCTGAGATGATTACTTGCAAATGAACAGCTGCATCTTTAGCACCATAGGCTTAAATTAAGGTCCCGAAGTCCCATAGGTTTTACATTCCATGGCATGTCAGCAAGAAACTTACAAATATAGAACGGCTCATGTTCTAAGATGGAACACAATCTATATAATGTCCATGATTAGTAAAGCACATAAAATTCGGCCCAATAGCAGGCTCTGTAAAGAGATACAAAATGATGAAAAAGAAAAAAAGGAAGAAGGAACTAGTTGGTTTCTGTTAAATTTGAATAACAGTAAAAACATACTATTTTCATCATATTAGCAGTATTAAAGAAATTGAGATAGTTGATTCTATTTCTCTGAGCTGCTAATGTAATTATTTTAAATTTCTCATTTGTTGTAATCTGAAATATTTTCACATAGCCCTTGCGGAAACTATTTCTCTTGCAACACTTAATGATATAAACTTCTAAGCCATGTGAGTTTTTTTCCTTATTTTCATTTCATAAATGAGAAACATGAGAAAACAATGATTGAATACTTTGAATTCATAATAAATAAGTACTTCAAGTTAAGATTTGGTTATTTTATAGCTGAAAAGTCTTACAACAGCATAATGAATATTTTGTTTTACTCAAAATAATTATTAAACTTTAAAATTTGTTTTATCAAATATAATTCAGTTTTGCTGGAAGTTTGCTGAAGCTGAGCATGAAGAACTCTCAATACAAAAAGGATAATACATTGATTCTTTACCAATACTTCCTGTATCTTTTTCTTAATAAAATAATAATTAAAAAATTAGCTTCCTGGCTGTATTAATTAGAAGCTAGAATAATCTGGCCGTTCTTTCCCTATACTTAAAACTGTGTCTAAATTCAAGGCAAATCTGTTGATTGCTTAAGTTAAGCATACTTCCAGTGAATTTTTCATTAAGACAATCATAATACTTGGTATACATCGGCCATTAATATTGTGTATTGTACACATGCATGTATTTACATACGAGATTTGTATGTCCACTCATATGCAATTAAATCCACATCTAGCCCCTCCTCCTTAGCAGGTGTGCAACTGTGTGCCATTATGTGGCCTCTTTATTTTCTGCAGCCCCAGATATACTAGCAAAATAACAATGATATTATCTTAGCAATCTCAAGACAATGGTAATGGAGATTATTTCCAACCTTAAGGTTGTATTATATCTTCCTTTTTTAACATCTTGGCTTTACGTTCTGCAAATAATAGTGAATTGCTACCTTTCTAAGAATTATAAGGTGAGTACTTCAAATACAATTTGATTTGTGACATTTTAGTTTTGGAGAGGATGTTCTGTAAAATACTGCTTGCTTGGGCAGGATGTTACTAGATTTTACATGAAAAAAAGTGTCATAGCTAATAAATTTATTAATAAAAAAAGTTAAATGGACTTCTTTATTGTAGGACTTCATATGTTTAATAAGTTAATATACACTGTGAATCATTCAAAGAGGAGGATATTATATACAGTATGCAATTTTTTGCCTCAAAAGTATTTGACCAGAGATTCCTTCTTTTCATGGAGCATATTGTAGGGCAAGTGTTATGTAAAATATACTTAGAGAAGTGCTAGACTAGCATTTGGGGATTTTAATACTTTAAAAAAATCGTATATCTTTTTCTTCAGCTTATCTTAAAACAGGGTGATTGTATAACACAATTGTGTTATTTCTTTTAAAAAATACTTCTCTCAATTCCTAAATTTTCTTGAAGTGGTAACTTCAAAACTTTTACCAATATGGTCATATTATTCAACTCATATCTGTTTTTCTTATAAACACTTTGTATGATCTGGGTTCTTCCTATCTTTCCATTTTCATCTCTCCATATTCCCCTTGAACTTTTTTCCCAGCTGTATGGAACTGCTTACCTGGGATATCATGGTTCTGACAGACTTTTTTTTTTCTCAAAGTTCCTTACCTTTGCACATGTAGTTCTCTCTTCCTGGAATGTCCTTTTCTTACTCCACATCTGCTGAAGAACATTTGCGTCATATGATCTAGGACTCAGAGTAACTGTGACCCACTCAGTAAAACTTTATTGAGCTAATACCTGCCATCTATTCATGCATCCATTCAGTCAATTATTAAATCATAAATATTTATTAAGTATTTGACACACACGCACATGTATGCCAGGATGCTATGGGTGTAAGGATGAACAATATAAACATAAACAAAAAGCTTACATTCTTGTGGGCTAGTTGGGCTGGTGAATAGTCAACTATAATAATCCATGATAATTCCTATTATGGGGAAATACAGAGTGCTGTGGGTACACATGGGAAAAGCTATGGAAACCAGGTAATACTCTGCAAAACTGGTGACTGGCCAGAGATTTGAAAGATAAGTAGGAGTTACTGAGGTAAAAGGATGAGTGCAAGCAGAGCATCTAAGAAAAGAGTTAAAAACAGAGTTGGACCTACATAAAAATAGATGGAATTACTGGGGAAATAGTCAAGCATTGATAATTACATGGTATGGTAGTTCTGTAGTATTACCATAGTACTATAGTTTTACCAAATACCATTGCTTTGAGGAATCTGGGTTCTGAACTTTGAGACTATGTTGGAATTGACTCTGGCTAATACGGTGGTGTTCTTCTATGTTCATAACAGTATAAGTCACACATACTGAGTTTGTTACTCCAAACCATAGCCATTTAACTGTACAATAGAAAGGAAGCCCTACCTGGATTTCCATAAAAAGAGTAAATTTTCCACAAACTTGGAATGGATTAGTTGTGTACACCTCTTCTGCTAACATGATATTTACTTCTGATAACTGGAAGACAGGAGTGCTTAAAGTCCATGGATATTTTCTCCAGACTAAGAGTAGTCAAAGTACTTGTAAATTTTTTTACAGACTACACACTGATGTTACTCGTGGAGCTTCTATATCACTTTATTAAAATTTTCCTTTTTTGAGTTACACGTAAAGAATAGTAGCCTGTAGCTTAAAAGTTTCCTGTCAGTAGGGATTTTCTTCCTTGCATTATTAAAAATTAGACACAGAAGAAAAACCAATTTGCTGTATCTTACACATCTGCATTGTTTTATGTATAGTTTTAGGTTTTTGTTCTCTAATTTTAAATATGCTCAAACAGTTTATAAGAAGACTGGAGATAAATTTCCAAAATGTTTATTCCTTTTAAATCAGTTCACAGAAATTTCCTTACAATATTCCCAGGGTCAACCCTTTAGGCCTCTTTGATAGGTCTTATTCAGAAATAAGACTCTTCATACAATATTCAGACAAATTCACTCAATGTCAAATTTGTGTTGTGTTCATTTATATTTCTGTGATATTTCAGCTTGGTAATATACTGTAACTGCTTATAACATATGCAAATGTCTATAACTTGACAGTAGGAAAAGGCTAGGGATGGTTTTACTCTAGATATAATTATTTTGCTACTACAATAATAAGTGGCATTTATTTTATTTTCAAAATATTTTGGTTGATTATACTTGTTTATAAAATAATGGTTCCTTTGAGACTGTTAGAGACGCACTGAGTAAATAATGTTTTCATGGCCCTTTAGAAATATCCCATATTAGCGTTTTCTTTCATCTATTAAATAGAGGCGAACTTTTACTTAAAGTCATATATTTTAGAATTTTTACATAGAAATGGTCATGATCAATATATTAAAACTTTGACTTAGTTCTAATGTAATCTAGTAGAATTTGGTCAAATAATTGATAAAAGACATTTACTTGCTTTCTTAACAATGTGTTGTCACTGACATTCTAGTAGATGCCAAATCTAAAATGTCATGCATTGCTATGTAGCAATATTGTAAGAAAGGCTTAATTTGCAGTCAGGATTTGATATTTATCATTACAACGATTACGTTTAATTAGGAAGTTTCAGCTGAACTCCTTACTTGGCCAGTCACTGTAGGGAATTGGTTTACTTGGATCTTTTTCCCTGGGAAAATCCTTTGTAAAAAATTATTTTATGGAATTGAGTGTACCTCAGAGGGAATAATCAGAAGATAGTTGGATAAGAGGGCATTCAGCTGAGCTCCCATCCCTGGTTGCTTCTAAAAGGATAGGTAGAAAGAACATAATCTTTTGAAATAGAAATGTATGGTGGATATATTCATTAGTAGATTTTAGTAGGAAACATTATGTAATAATGTTCCTTAGTATATAGAAAATAGTCCAATAATGGTCTTTGCTTTATCTAGTGTCACTGATAGTTCATCTGTTTAATACTTCTCTCTGTATATATTTTCTCTTTTGACCTTTATACTATATTTTGATGTAATCAATCTGGATTAATAAAATCTTATTGTAATGTGGCTCATCCAAGGCCATAGCTTTAATTCATTAAATGAATAATTCTTTATTAACATTCTGCTAAGTACAGGGCTAAGGATACAGCTGTGAACAAAACAGTCAAGGTTTCTGCCCTCTTGGACCTTTTGTTCTACTGGGGAGAGACAAACAATGAAGTAAACAAATTATAACAAACAATTTCAGAAAGTGATATGAGTCATGGCAAAAGTAAAGAAGAAAATGAAATGTTAGATAGTGATTGAGAGTAGGCTATATAATGGTTGTTAAGGAAGACTTCTCTGATAAGGTATCACTGAGCCAAGGTCTTAATGATGGGAAATGGGCTGCTATGGGAAAAGTGCTCCTAGGACAGAGATCCGTAAGAAAAAAAAGGCCTAAGTGAGAACATGCTTGGCATGTTCCAGGAACTAAAAAAGACCCAAATCCCCAGAGTGAAGAAAAAGAGAGGGAGAGTAATATGAGATGAGGACTGAGAACCAAGTAGAAGCCAAATCATAACGGATTTTGAAAGTCAGAGT
Source organism: Tapirus indicus (assembly GCA_031878705.1). Lineage (NCBI taxonomy): Eukaryota > Metazoa > Chordata > Mammalia > Perissodactyla > Tapiridae > Tapirus > Tapirus indicus. The sequence continues at coordinate 20,756,007 of CM062918.1, forward strand.
AAAGGATTTAGATGTAGTAACTGTAAGATAAGAATACGTTATTTTTAAACAGGTAAATTACACGTGATTTGCCTGTTCAAGAAATCACTTTGAGCAAGGAGTGGATTGTAGAAGCGCAAGAAGTGACGCAGGCTGTTGTAACAGTCCTATTTAGAGACAATGATGGCTTGGACCAGAGAGGTGTCCGTAGAGAGAGAGTGAATTAATTCACAATATACTTTTATCCTATTTACAACCATGGAACTAAATTAGTTACCCTAGGAAGAGAGTAGCAGCAAGAAAGCCAATGGAAGAAAGTGTTTCCATGAGAAGGAAAAGCTTCACTGAGGCTACTGCATGGAGAGGAACATTAAATGCCATAATACTATACCACTGCTGTTTTTCTTCATTGGTATAATCTACCAATATCCCTGTTATTCTGCCTTCTGGACTGAAAACATTAGCATCCACTTTACTGTCTACCTCTCTATCTATACTCCGGTTCAGCCTTTGTTTCCAAAAGCTTTGAAAGAAAAAGAAGTGATGGCAAAGAGAGCGAGGGAGTGGCAAAGTGGAGCAAGGAAATTATCTAAACAGTTTGTGGCCCTGAATAACCTGGGATTTGAGAGGGAAAAAACTGCCCCAGTTGAGAGGGCTCCATGGGACATTAAGAGCTAAAGGAACAGCCAAATCAAGGTGTGGTACTAAAAGAAAAATTCATAAAAGAGATTTTGGATATGGAGCATATGTTGAAATTGAGGTCACAGAGGGCACAATGAAGAGGTTCCGAAGGGCAGAGAAGGGTCAGATTCGGAGACACAGAAAAGACTCTGAGCGTAAGAATCTGACGACAACTGGAGAGGTTTAGACTTATGCTGGTAACGTAGAGATACAGGAATGTAAGGAACAGTAGTCTCTTATGAGAAGATGGGCATTAAAGTTAGAGTCCAGCTTGTTGTTTTAAAGGTATGATACCACTGACCTTTCTTTTCTCCTCCTTAAAGTGATGTGGTAGTCTTTGATGGGGCAGGAGCAGAGGTAGTGAGGAACTGAGGTACTGTGGTAGCCACTGGTGAGGAGAACAGTTGGCTCAAACGAGCTAACTGAAGGATACTCAAGGACTTGTTCACACGGGCAGGTTAGTGAGTAAGGGCAGGTGGCCAGAAACTGCACAGAGAGGATAGGAAACCAAAGACCCAGAGATCCTTCTAAAGGAAAGGAAACCAGAGGATGACAGAGAGCCAGTCGTCTGTCTTCACATGGATCAGAGGCCAGTTGGTGACCAGGAGTCCAAGGATCTGTCTTCAAGTGGATTAGAAGTCCAGAGGGTCAGGAGGTTTAAGCCCATGCAGAGTTATGTATTCCTATGATAGTGCATGAATATATCTGACAGGGAAGCACTCTCTGTTATATCCAGTTAACATCTAGCCTGGGATTCCTTCAGTTGATAGGCCTTATCCATAACATTTTAGTAATTCAGAATAACAGAGACAGAGATAGGAGAGAGACTTATATGAAACAAGAATTGGAATTACAGAAAATTATTATAGAAATGGTTTTGTCATTTTCTGAGACATATATTTTTAAAACTGAGTCTAATGGGTAAGTCAATTAAATTTAGTTTGTGATATCACAGAAGCTCATCTGAACAGTAGCTACCTGTTTTGAGCTGCAGTTGAACTGGTATTAGATATATTATCTATTTTCATATCTCACCTTCAGCCCCTATAACTCTAACACATTTTGACATTCTTTAGTTTATAATTCTTTAATGCTTGATGTTGAAAAAAATGAAAAGATAAAATACTCCATTGTCTGTCCACATCAAAGAATACAAAAATAATTTTCAGCAAGTGAGTTGAATAACTTTGAAGAACTTCTGAACCTCACCTTCAGCCCTGAAGTCACGTTTTTCTCTAAATATATTGTGGCGTGCTGAAGCTATTTATTTGAACAAGATATTTTCCTTCTTGTTCTCATCAACATGGTCCTAGCAAAACTATAATGTACAGGGAGAGTGTAGATTAGCAGGAAGTATTAGTGGTAGGTTTGTATTTTCTTTCTTGATAAAATGTTGCCATTTTTTTCAACATGATAAAGAGCATTTATGGAACCCACAACTAACATTGCATTCAATAGTGAAACACTGAAAGCTTTCCCCCTAAGATCAAGAACAAGACAAGGATGCCTGCTTTTACCACTGCTAGTCAACACTGTACTGGTAGTTCTAACCAGAATAATTGAACAGTGAAAATTTTAAAAAGGCATCAAATTGGAAAGGAAGAAGTACAGCTCTCTCTATTTGCAGATGACATGATCCCATATATAGTAAACCCCAAAGAATCTACAAGAAAACTACTAAAGCTACTAAACAAATTCAGCAAAGTTTAGAGTATAAGATCAACACACAAAAATCAGTGTTTCTATACACCAGCAATGAACAATTCCAAAAGGAAATTTTAAAAGTTTCATTTGCAATAGCATCTAAAAGAATAAAATAACCTAGGAATGAACTTAACCAAAGAGATGAAAGACTAAAGACCTAAATAAATAGAAAAGCATCCAGTGTTCATGGGTAGTAGGAAGACTTAATATTAAGTTAAGATGCCAATACTATCCAAAGCAATTTACAGATTAAGTTAAATCTCTATTAAAATTCCAACAGCCTTTTCTGCAGAAATGGAAAACCCCGTCCTCAAATTCATATGGAATTGTAACAGGCCCCAAATAGCCAAAACAATCTTGAACAAGAACAAAGTTGGGGATTCACACTTCCTGATTTCAAAAATGACTACGAAGCTACAGTAATCAAAACAGTGTAGTACTCAAATAAGGATAGACATGTAGACCAATGGAATATAATTGAGAGTCCAGAAATAAACTCATATATCTGAAGGTATTTGCAAATCATATATATGATAAGCCTTTAATATCTAGATTATATAAAGCACTCCTAAAACTCAACAACAGAAAGACAACCAAATTAAAAACTGGGCAAAGGGTGTGAATAGACATTTCCCCACAGAAAATATACAGATAGCCAAGAAGCAATGAAAAGATACTCAATGTCATTAGTCATTAGGGGAATACAAATCACAACTACAATGAGATACCACACACTCATTAGGATGGTTATTATTTTAAAAAACCCAAATAACAAACGTTGGTGAGGAGGTGGAGAAATTGGAACCCTTGTACATTGATGGTGGGAATGTAAAATGGTGGAAATGCAGCTGTTGTGGAATACAGTTTAGCTGTTCTTCAAAAAGCTACTTATAGAATTAGCATATTATTCAGCAATTCCACTCCTCAGTATATACCCAAAAGAACTGAAAACAGGGACCTAAGCAGACCCGTTGTATACTAATGTTTGTTGCAGCATTATTCACAATAGCTAAAAGGTGGAAACAACCCAAGTGTCCATCAACAGATGAATGGATAGACAAGATATGATACAGATCTCCCTGGACTTTCAATGGGATTGTTTTTGTTGTCTTCAGTACCATCAAGTCTATTCCAACTCCTAGCTACCCTGTATACAGCAGAACAGAACCCTGCCAGATCTTCTTGTGCCATCCTCTCACTGTCTGGCTCTGTATCAGACAATGCTCTGTTGCTATTCATAGGGTTTTCATGGCCAATTTTTTTGGCAGTGGGTGGCCAGGTCCTTCTTCCTGGTGTATCTTAGTCTGGAAGCTCTGCTGAAACCTGTCCACCATGGGTGACCCTGCTGGTATTTGAAATACCGGAAGCATAGCTTTCAGCATCACAGCAACATGCAGCTACCACAGTATGACAACCAACTGATGGGTGGTATGGTGCCCTGACCGGGAAACAAACCCAGGCTGGACTGCAGTGGTGAGAGCACTGAGCATGTCCTGTTAAGCCCAACATAAGTTGAAAATATCATGTCAAAAATGCATTTAAAACACCTAACCTACTGAACATCACAGCTTAGCCTAGCCTGCCTTAAACGTGCTCAGAGCACTTACATTAGCCTACAGTTGGACAAAATCATCTAACACAAAGCCCGTTTTATAATAAAGTATTGAATATCTCATGTAATTTATTGAATACTGTACTAAAAGTGAGAAACAGAATGGTTGTATGGGTACAGAATGGTTGTCAGTGTATTGATTTTTTACTCTTGTGATGGCGTGGCTGACTGGGAGCTGTGCTCACTGCTGCTGCCCAGCATCACAAGAGTATTGTACCACATACCACTAGCCAGGGAAAAAATCAAAATTCAAAATTTGAAGTACGGTTTCTACTGAATACATATTCTAAAGTCAAAAAATTGTAAGTCGAACTATCATAAGTCGGGGACTGTCTGTATATACACATGGTAGAAAATGATTCAACCAGAGGAAGGAATGAAGTTCTGATATATGCTGTGACATGAATGAAGAAAATATGATGCTAAGTAAAATAAGCCAAATGCCAAAGTACAAATATGATTCCACTTATATGAAATATCTAGAATAGGCAAATTTATAGAAACAGAAAGTAGATTAGAGGTGAATAGGGATGTGAGGAGGAGGAGATGAGGATTTATTTTTTAATAGTTACAGACTTTCTGTTTGGGGTGATAATAAAATTTTGGAAATAGATAATGGTGGTATTTGCACAACCTTGTGAATATAATTAATGCCACTAAATTGTACAATTAAAAATGGTTTAAATAGGGGGGCAGCTCCATGGCATAGTGGTTGGGTTAGGTGTGCTCTGCTTCAGTGACCCAGGTTTGCAGTTCAGGTCCCAGGCGCAGACCTACACTGCTCGTCAGCCATGCTGTGGCGGCAACCCACATACAAAATAGAGGAAGATTGGCACAGATGTTAGCTCAGGGCAAATCTTCCTCAAGCAAAAAGAGGAGGATTGGCAACAGGTGTTGGCTCATGGCAAATATTCCTCAACAAAAATGGTTTAAATGGCAAATTTTATGCTATATATAATAATTTTAAAATATTTCACTATTTTATATCATCTCAGCACATAAAACTGTGCCCAAATTAATATCTTTTTAATATTTTTAATAAAACAATTTTTTAGTAAAAAATTACATATACTTAAAATCATTTTTCCAATCTTTACAAATTTAGCTTTCCATAAGCCTTCCCCCAACAAGTTAATGGGTTAGAATTCTCCATGCTTCTTCTACATTCATTTGATGCAGTGCATGTGATCAACAGTATGACATTGACTAACTTGAATAATTCACTCCCTCTTAAAATCTATGCAAATGTGGACCTTGCCTTCATGTTGAATTTATGGACTCATTTTCTAAATAACTCTACCTTTTAAGAAAATATGGAATGGGGGCCGCCCGGTGGCGCAGCGGTTTAGTCTGCGCTTGGCAGCCCGGGGTTCGCGAGTTCGGATCCCAGGCGCCCGCGGACGCGCACTGCCTGTCAGCCATGCTGTGGCGGCGTCCCATATAAAGTGGAGGAAGATGGGCACGGATGTTAGCTCAGGGCCAGTCTTCCTCAGCAAAAAGGGGAAGATTGGCAACAGATGTTAGCTCAGGGCTGCTCTTCCCCACCAAAAAAAAGAAAAAAAAAAAGAAAATATGGAATAAAATTACTGCTTAAACTTGGCTAATGTATTGATCTGTATTGAATCTCAAAAGTGATAACTTACATTATATGTGAGGGCTGGGACTACCACCAGAGGTGTCCATCCTCTTGTTCTCAGCTTATAGCAGCAGTACTCCTCAGGTTTGTTACCATGCTGCATGTCCAGTAGCATGTTTCTCTCCTTACCTTCAAATGACTGATTAGCTGTGTATGCCACCACTGGTCACACTTCTGAGTCTCTGAGCTTAATTTGGTATCACATGTTTGTTGCAAGCCGTTTTCCCAGCTTCCAAGCGTGATCCACAAAATTCTGCAAGTGAATTCCTATTAGTGAATTCTGGAAGTGAATTCCTCTAGCATAAGAAATAGCTAGAACAATTCAAAGTGCCATCTTTCTTATAGCAGAAATTTAAGAGTACAGATCAGTGTCAAAAATGGTGACAGTGATTGGGAGTGGAGGCAAAGTCAGGAAGTCTATTTTATATATACATATAAAAATGTAATTAAATTTTTATAAAATTTAGTCATGGCAGTTTTGTATTCTCCTAATCCATGATGGAAGTTAAAAGGTAATAATATTGACCAAACTAGGATTGCTGTGACCCTGAATTTAGCATAAACCTATGCTAAGGATGAATGAACAACTAGTCATGATGATAACTGTTGGTAGGACCTTTTGCATGACCTCAGAATTTAGAAACTGGAAATAAATTGCAATTGTTTGCTTAGAATTTTCAGATACATCTGCTTTCAAACTTCAGGGTTCTTCAGAAGTTAGAGTCTATGCTCTTGATGCTCTTTTATGGGAATGGCTATTTAAAAGTAAATGAGTATGCCATTCGCATGCATGGGATAGAGAATGAGTGAGTGAGAAGCTGGACATCTACTCTGATTGCCATTCATTCTCTCACCTTAAGTTCTCTGAAGAATATGACTACTTCTAGATTTTTTTGAAAAGTATACTCTCATCCTTTGGCTTGATTAAGTATATTTTAATGTTAAAGCATGTTCTATAAACAGAGAATCAAACTTTTGCTATATTGGCTTGGGACTAAAGCATGTTATAATGGCCCTTTGCAAACTTTTACAGTATAGAATTAGAGACATGATTGTGTAGAGTTAATCACCTGGAGAAGAAAAGCAATTATTACTTTGTATCATAAGATGTCAATTCCTGTTATTTCCTTTTTTTAAAAAAAAAGTCTCTTCTTGAAATAGTGTATTTTTCCCTTAGTAATTGTAGGGTAGGTGGAAGCATTATCAAATGTACATAACTGTACAATGTTAATAAAAGCTACAATTACAAATTCAATTTACTTTTTATGGCAATTTTCCTAAGTGATTTTGTTGTTCTAAAAAATTTGCCAATAGCCCACACAGTTATTAACCATCTCCTATGGTGGTATGTTCTCTGCAAGAAGGGTCAATCATTTCTTTCATTTCATGCCAGATTTAGAATAAATCAGTGAAGTGACATTAATGGTATGACTTGGTGTATTTAAAAAAATTATCAAACTTGGGTGAAAATTATTTTCCCATTATCAAGCTGAAACATATGAGACTTTCTTAAATTGATGTAATTTGGTAGCTGGATTAACATTACATTTTCAGAAGATATGTGTTGTAATGGAAGGAATATGGTACAGTAGTCTCCCCTTATCCTTGGTTTTGCTTTCTGTGGTTTCAGTTACCTGTAGTCAACCTCAGTCAGAAAACATTAAATGGAAAATTCAAGAAATAAACAATTCATAAGTTTTAAATTTTGTATCATTCTGGGTAGTGTGATGAAATTTCATACCTTCCCGCTCTGTCCAGCTTGGGATGTGAAACATCCCTTTGTCCAGCGTATCCATTCTGTATGGGCCACCCGCCCATTAGTCACTTAGTAGCTGTCTTGCTTATCAGATTGACTGTTGCAGTATGACAGTGCTTGTGTTCAAGTCACCTTTATTTTATTTCATAGTGGCCCATAGTGCAAGAGTAGTGATGCTGGCAATTTGGATGTGCCAAATAGAAGCCATAAAGTGCTCCCTTTAGGTGAAAAGGTGAAAGTTCTCAACTTAATAAGGAAAGAAAAAAAATTGTGTGCTGAGGTTGCTAAGATCTATGGTAACTTTTATTACAATATATTGTTATAATTGTTCTATTTTATTGTTAGTTATTATTGTTAATCTCATACTATGCCTAACTTATAAATTAAACTTTATCATAGGTATGTATGTATCGGAAAAAATATAGTATATATAGGGTTCAGTACTATTTGTGGTTTCAGGCATCTACTGGGGGTCTTGGAACGTATATCCCCCATGAATAAGGGGGGACTACTGTATTTGACAAAACCTTACGTCTCTTCATTTGTTAGTTTTGTGTCCTTGGCCCAACTGCTTCCATTTCCTTACCTGTAAGTTGGAGATAGTATTATTTGCCCTGGTTATTGTGAGCATTAAAAGGAATATATAATATAATTATATTAATAATATATGTAGTATAACTTGTATAATATATATTTTTGTATAAATCATAAAATGGTTTGTGAATTTAAGGAGGTATAATCACTGTTTAAAGCACTCAGAATAATATTCTGAGATACATATTGTAAAATTGCTTAAAATTTTGTTAGCTCTTCCCTGTGAATATAGGGACATGAAAAAGAAACTAAGTCAAAGGAAAAGATGTATGGTTGTGAACTTCAGAGGAGGCCTTTCAATGGCTTCATTTCTTGAAATTGGTAAAGTATATATTTTCCCCTGAAAGAATGTAATACTATATTTCTTCACCTGGCAAACCCTAGCATATCCTTCAGTGGGGCTTTTGCTGATGTAATTACAGCGATAAATATGGTAACCTAGAAAATGCATGTAAATCATCTATTTATAAAGGCATAGGAATAGATTATTTATAGATGATATATATTAAAGAAGTGGTAGCATTATCTGTTGAAAAGTAATATGTTAAAATAAAAACATCTATTTCAGTATTAGAATCTTTCAACAATTTTAATCTGTTTATCATTGCTATTACTATTATTGTCATCTTTTAAAAATAATTTATATTTTGTTCTGTCTAACCTGAAATTTGTAATACATGTTATTACTAATTATTGATACTCTGTACTTTACTTTTAGTAGTTAAACTAAGGGCAAGCTAATGAGCTAATGCTTTTTTTTTTTTTTAAACCACAAAGACATGCAAGTAATTAGACTACCATGATTATAGATTGAGAATAGTGAAATACTGGTTGCAAACTACTTTATTCATTAAAAAATTGATACTCTCTGTTTTAGTTTTAAGAATAAAAATGCCTGCATACAATTTTAAAGCTTAAGAAAATACCTATTGACACCAACCTTAAGTTCAAAAATAAAGGAAAAAATGCCAAAATAGATTTCACAAAGGTCAAATTCCCTATGGTTGTCACTAGGAACCTATTTATTGTTAGTTTATGTAGTTTCAGCAACCTTGCTTAGCTGGTCATCAAGCCTTTGAGGATTAGAAGCAGCAAAGCAGGAGTAAAGAGATGAGCCTGCTAGACTCAGATATACCAACAAACAGCAAGGATAAGTGGCAGTAAAGGAAAGAATCTGAAAACTAAAAGAACAAATACCAATCACAGAGCACCATTTGTGTAAGGATAAATAGACATACATACCCCAAGAAATCTTAAGGTTGCCACTTTATTACTGCCCCGATCTATATAGTTGAGCTCAAGTATTATGGAAATGTTAAATGTATTTGAAAGTGTGTAACAAATTGGGAGGTATTTCTTAAAATGATAGAAACTAAATGTTGCGTTGAAAGAAAGAAATCCTTATTCATTCAGAATATTAGCTATCCAAAATTAGTAATTTCTCAGTGCTGTAAGTAGCTGTTATCTTACTGTAAAAATTATCTATATATTATATTTAGTTTTAAATCTAAGTTTTTGCTCATTGCAAAGTTAATTGGCACTTCCCTTTTCTCAGCTCTTTTTGAGGCCAAAACCTTGTCTATAGGTTGTCATAGACTTATTAATATTCTACTAGATTCTTGGTATTAATTTTTTATTTTGAGATGTTTCGCTGTCACTTATCCAACCAAATTTCTTACTTTAGATTGACACTAATATTCCCTAAAGAAGTATGTATTTGTATTCTTATAAGATACTGAGTTATATTCTCAATAGGAGTATAAACTGATAGATTTTTTGTGCAGCCAAACAAAATGTTCACTAATTTTCATTATAGTTGACAATTGGAAATATATAGATCAAATCATTAGTATATGCCCATTATTCTAGACTAGACTCATTCTGGCTGAACTAGGTCTCAGTAATCTAAAAAGTTTTAGATTGTATTTTAGACTACAGCAAAAAATATTCCTTTTTCCCCCTAAATTTATTCTCTTGGGTAGATTACATTTTTAGAGTTGATCTATTTTTTTTTCTTATCCTGGGAAGAAAAAAAACCTCTTGAATTATTCCTTATTTCTCCTATTACCTTTCTCAAAGCCCTTTTTATTGAGTACCCTTTTTATGGACATGATAATTTATAGCTTACAGTTTTTGAAATCATTTCCCAAAATCTCATTTGTGCATACATTGATTGATCTTGTCAACCCAAAGAGGCTTACTGGTTTTTTGATAAAAAGGTCTTAAAATCAATCACATATGTGTTAATATACAGATATTATTGAGATACAGAACTGAGATACAGAATTATTCATTTATTCAAAAAAATACTTCTTGAGCATCTGCAGTGTGCCAGACACTCTTCTAGGCACTGAGGATACAGTGGTAAACGTGACAGACAGGGTCCCTTTTATACTTTAATTTTTGTCTTTGCTCATCCTGTTATTGTCCCCCGATTTTCTCCATAGCACTAATTTCATTTCATATTTTCTATATATATTTTATTTGTTTTCTGTATAATGTCTGTCTACATGACCTAGAGTATGAACTCCATGAAAGTAGGACGATTTGTCTATTTGGTCATTACTGTATCTCCGGCTTCTAGAATAGTACTTAACATTTGGTAGGGACTCAATAGATTTGTGTCAAATAAATGAATGAATCGAATAAAATGAGGACCAGGAGTGTGTGGTATTCTGAAAGCCAAGTGAAATGTTTTTAGAACAGAATGGTCAACTATGTCAAATGCTGCTGATGAGTCAAACAGCATAAAGACATGAAGATTGGATATGCCCAGGTGCAGCAGTCATGAATGGTTACAATGGTGTGCTGGGGCAAAAGCTATATTGGAGTAGATTCAAGAAAAAAGGAAGGGGTGGTGAGGAAGTAGAAACAGAATATATGTGTGTGTGTGTGTGTGTGTGTGTGTGTGTGTGTGTGTGTATACATATATATATATATAACTCATTCAAAGAATTTTCAGGGATAAGGAAATTGAGTTGTAACTGGAGGAGGGTATGAGGTCAAAGGGCTTTGAAATATTTTTCTTTTATTGTGAAAATTTCAAACATAAAAGAATAGTCCAATGAATCCCCTTATACCCTCCATATATATCAATAATATCAAGATTCTGGTGTACCTATTTCATTTACTCATTTTTGTTGTTATTGCAGAAATATTTTGAAGCAAATCCCAGTCATTTTAGCTGTATATACTTAAGTATTATTGGCCTTAAACAAATAGCAAGTTATTCCTCTATTCAGGGTCAGCAAAGAACTGCAATTCAAGGTCCACAATCACGGTAAGCCACTTGCAACTCCCCCTCAACAAGGAGAAGAAAACCTTTTATAGAGGGGAAGAGAAAGTTGTGGGGGGGAGGCTATTGTAAACAAAGAGTTCATTGGAGGAGATGAGTTTGAAGTGTAGTGGCTTTTCATTGGCTGAGTTGTTGCTGGGGGAGAAGTCTTTCTTCTTCATGTTGGGCTCTGCAGTCCTGGTAGGGTGTGAGAGTTTCCCCTTCTGGCCTGCAGACTCCATTTTAAATAAGATTTCTGATTATTAATATTCACAGTATGCATCTTAAAAAGAAAAACATGGCACTTTCTCACACAACTGATGTCATAATCACACCTGTAATAACAGTAATTCTTTAACACTAATACCTAGTTCTAATCAGGTTGCCACAATTATGTTGAAAATAAAAGTTGTTTGAATCTAGATCCAATCAAATTCTAACTTACATTTGATCGTTATATCTTTTAAGGCTCTTTTACTCTAGAGAATAGTCCTTCTTTAATTGGTAAAGCTAGATCAATTGTCCTGTAGACTTACATTCTTGATTTGTATCTTTGCTTCCTCATGGTGTTAGTTATTTCTCTGTTTTCAGTATTATTTGTAAACTGTAACATAGTGCTAAATGCTTGATTAGATTTGGATTTAGCTACTTTGGGGTACATACTTCATAATTGGTGCCCTGTGCTTCGAAGTGCATCCCATCAAGAGGCATGTGTTTGATTTCTGCACCCTTAGCTATGCTAAGGTTGATCAGTGAAGTCAGTTGGTGACTCCCTGATGTTTCCATTGAAAATTTCCCGTTAGCCTTTCATCTTATGATTTTATGATCTTTGCCTAAATCAGTTATTTCATTTGCTTTGCCAAAGCGTAATTTTGCGGAAATTATAACACGTTTTTTTGCTGATGGGAATGATGCAATAGAAAAGGAAAAATTATGATGTAAGAAAGAACTCTTAATACCTAGAGAAACAGTGGACTTAGTGGGTCAGATGGGATAGGGTCCACTGCACAAGTGATAGGATGCCTTAGGGAGGAGCAGGAATACTCTAGTGACTTGCCCAAGGTTACCCTAGCACAGAGTGAATACATTTTACTAAATTTCTATCAAAATTTTGCCATGGGATCTGTTTGATAATTGTACCTAATTTTAGAAATATGCATTTTCAGTATGTGATATTGTGTGTGAGATCAAGACTTAAAGCCATTTCAAATTTCACTGCCTGTATTTGACATTGACCTCACTTGTAGAGTTTTTCTAATTTCTCCCTAATTAATTTTCTGATTTAAAAGTGCAGTTTTAAATTAATGGTGTCTTATACCCTTGTATCTTTACATTATAAAAAATGTGGGCATACACTTTTATGTAACTGTTTTTCAGCTTTTGTTGCTAGTCTATTGCAAAGAGAAGTAAATGCTGCTGTTAAACAAATAAAATGATAAATAACTGGCAGTTTAGTTTAGACACTAATGGAGCCTAAAAGCCTTTAAAATGACAAAAACAGCAACTTTTTTGATTTATAGGCTCATTTTTGTTACACAGTTTGGTCGTATAACTTGACAGTCTTTCCTCTTTGTGACTTTCTCCTAAAAATTATAGTTTTGTGTTATCTGAGTGAAAAGGCCATTAGAGTTCAGTAGAAGAATATGACAGCATCTCTTCTGAGGATTGCAGCAATTCCCATTGGTGGATGTGCAGTCTCCTTTTTCTTTCCTTTTTTTTTGTAGTACCTCTAATAGTAGTGATATAACTTCATTCTCAAAGAATATGTACTGCAACTTTGAACCTATAAACTACTCCAAATTGTCTCATGCATCTTATGTGAAATTTAGTTTTAGACAATCATATTTCTTCACGGCTCAGTGATTTCCATTTACTACCTGTTAGTCTATGCAATCTGAAGAGTATTGGGTTTACTGTGGTGTCTGACATGACATGTATTCTATTAAATTGAAATTTTAAAAGCAACGGATTGTATAATCTCTTTAGTTACTTAGTGCCATGTTTTACTTAAAAAAGAAAAATCCCTATTGAGGTTCGACTGATTTCCTTTCCCATTTTGTCATACCCAAAAGAGCACTCTGTAGCTGTCTCCAGAAGCAGGAATGTAATCTGAGAACTGATCAATGGAGCTCATGCAGTGTTCTCATTGAAGTCAGCAGACAAAACAGAACATAGATCATTCCTTCTAGTCATTGATTTGAAAATTAATCCAACCTCGTAAAGACTCCCTAGAGTATGCCTATGAACTAGATCATTTTACCCAAGAACCACAGATAGATCAAGAGAGGCAAGGAGGAGAAAAGCTGATTAGGAGAAACAGGAAATATTAATCCTTCAAGTTCACGTTATGTTTTTCAGATTCTCTCCATCCTTGCAAGTGAAAGTTATAGTTGTTCTCTATTGAAATATTTTGTACAACTTTGGAAACTTAGCTTTTCATAGACTTGAATCTTCATTGTTTAAAACGTGCAAATTAAATTTAGGTGTATCCATATAACAGTATTCTTTTATTTCTGCTTCTAATTCTTGTGATCTAAGTCTTTTTTCTGTCACCAAAAATGATAATCTTTTCCTGTTCTTTTAAAAATTCAAACCTAGAAAAATGGTTATGTGGCAGTTAATCCTTAAAGCAGTATAAACTCCCCATGATTTTTTTTAATGGTTGTAGTTTGCAAACTTTGTCCTTCAATATGTACTTTACAAATATTTCATAGAGGAGCTTAAAATTTTGAAGCTGTAGCTCCAAAAGGAAATGTTAGGTACTTGGAAGTTTTCATATTAATTTGAATATTTTGTAAACTTTAAAATACCATTCTTTTGGTTGTTTTTGATAAGTATTTAGTGAAATAGTATTTATTTCTGAGAGGTAAGTTTGTGTGTTGTGTTGGGATGCTGAGAAGATTGCTGCTGCAGTGAGGCTCAGAATAGTCTGAAAAGCTAATCATTTATTTTTATTGCCCTAAATTCCGTCTATAACGTATAAAATGGGTTATAGGACCTGTGTATTAGACCCAACCAATTTCATTTTAGTCATGTCTCACATCATATGTCTACAATTTGTTCACTAGATATGAAACAGATATTATTAATTACAACTTTAACAACCGTGAATTTCAAGTTTCTTAAACATTTTTAAATTGTGTTAACTCTGATATTCTGTCTTATTATTAAAATTATATAATCTATAAGGGCAGTGTTGATTCATTTATTCAATAAATATTTATGGTTGCACCTATTGTGTGCCAGGGACTGCTCTAAGTGTTGGGGAAACTACAGCTCAAAACAAAATAGGCTAATTCACTGCCCTAGAGCTTGCATTCTAGTGGAAAAGTAAAAATATAAACAAATATGAAATGTCGGGTAGTGTTGTTGCTATGATTAAAAGAAGAGCAGGGTGAGTGTGTAGAAGGTGGTAGAAATTCAGAAACTCACCTACTATATGAATTTTTTCAAGACCCTTTCTCGAGGCCAATTAAATGCCCTTTTCACTGTAGACCATCCATGTGTGCCATCCCTGTAGGCACCTCCATACCTGTATTGTCTTATAATGATGTCTGTTTTTCATAAGAGTATGCTCTTTGAAAGCTGGGTCCATAGACTCTCATCTGTGTTACCAGTTTCTAACCCTCAGTCCTTTTATAAGTGCTCAGTAAGTAAATACTATGTCAGTGAATGAATGATACACTCAGAACTTCTCAGGTCTCTGGCTCTGCCGGAATCCAAAGGCCCTTTTTGAGATGATTAAGAAAGAATGAGTAAAAAAGTGGTAAAAAGGAATATGTATGTATTCATTCTGTTTGGTTCGTTGAACATTTCTAATTAATTTAATTTCTAATTAATTCTAGATTCTACATTTTACATTATTTTATTGACATTATTATATCATCCTTTTTCAGAGCTTTTTTTGAAACATACAAAATAAGAAGGAAAGTTTCCTGAAAATTAGTCTTTTATCCACAGGTACTACTGAACGAGTGTGCTTGATCCAGGGAACAGTTGAAGCACTGAATGCAGTTCATGGATTCATTGCAGAAAAAATTCGAGAAATGCCCCAAAATGTGGCCAAGACAGAACCAGTCAGCATTCTACAACCTCAGACCACCGTTAATCCAGATCGCATCAAACAAGTGAGTGTTTAGTTGAGAAATCAATGAGAAATAGCACATATACCACAGCATAGTATGAATTCCTTATAAAAGAAGCCTTAAAATCTTAGTATACAAAGTTTTTTTTTCCCTAAGGTTACTTAAAACATAACAGTTGTCATTTATTTATTTAAAGACTATCAGAGTCTCTTAGATTCATCAGTTGATTTATTGATTGAATTATACATTTATTAGTATTACACTGAGGATCAATTATGAGACTCATTCTTTTGTGATTGCCCTTTAAAAAATTTATAGACACAAATTTGATTAATTATATAGGAATTTAATCTATTTAAAAGTATACCACTATTTAAATAAAGTATGAAAATTGAAACTATTCTCAAAACTTCGAATACCATATTTTTAGTAATATTTATAGTCTTCAGTACAGTTATGCATATAACTTCCTGTTTTGTTGATTTGTCATGTTCGACATTTTTTATCAACAAATATGTATAAGTAAATTTTTGTACCTAGCAAACAGTCCTTTGTTACAAATCAGCTATTATGTTCTGTATAACTTGTGTAGTATTTATATAAATGTCATAAAGGGCCACTGTTCATTTTTAATGTGTGGGATTTTCTGTAACAAACATTTTATTTGATATAATGTGAGTTTTTAAGATTGAATAATGATTGACATGATGTAGGAAAAAAAATGACATTCTTTAATGTTAAATAAGATGAATTTTTCCCCATAAACTCTTTTCAAATCCTCTACATTATTTGATACTTTATGTTTATAATTATTGTTTCTGCATTTACCCTTTTATAATTAGCTACTTAATTTGTGATCATACTCTCAATAGACTATGCCTTCAAAAGAAATGTATTATTTATTAATTCACAGAATATTTAATTTACAGAACATTTATGTTCATTGTAATAAAATCGAAATGTAGCTCAAAATCCTATTAATTTCATGTTTCTGAATTGAAAAAATATTTTATACTAAACTTTTATAAATCTATTATGATTTTACCAATATATAGATAAATATAAAGCAAACTAATCAAATAGAAATGTAGAAATTAACTAGGCCATATATTTTCAAATTATAGACTGATGTTCAATTTTCTTTTAATTCCCGTTTTAAAAAATCCTTCCATGTTTAAATCATGAATAGATAACTGTTATTCCATATAAAATCATTGACGTTATACTCTGTCAATGTCAAAATGGTTCAGTGTGTATACCCTTCACAGTTTTTCAAGGAAGAATCTTTTAATTTATGCATGGCAGAATGTAAATATTTTAAAGCTCTAAATATCAGTGGATTTTTTAATTTCTTCACAGCCATTTGTAGTTTTGAAATGTTTATTTTATCTAAGCTAGGTGAATACAAAGAATATTTTTAAAACTGATACTTTGATAGTGATACTGTGACTCTACCCAGATTCTAAAACTATGAGCTTAGTTAAAGACCTCTGTGTTAAAATCACTGGGGCCTAAGACTGACAGAATTGACATTCAAGTGTAGAGTCTCTTGACTTTCTGCCTTATTCCAGCCTCTTCTCCCTTGTCTTCTGTACCTCCTGTGAGAAAATTCAAACATTTAGGAATAGGGGTGAACATCTTGATTTTTTAAAAAGTAAAGCACACAGTGTAGTTTGAGTAGTGTGGTATCACTGACAGTATGTTCAGGACAATGAAATGAATGAATTTTTATTATTTTTATAATAAATAGCTGATACTATCCAATAATGGTCTATGAATCATTGTTAAAATTCCAGTTTTCTCTGTGGCAATATGAGATTTATAGGCTACCACATAACCAGTGCCAGTATATATTTATGAAAACCAGAATTTAAAAATGTTTGACTTTTATTTGCCATGTTAAGATAGTTATTTAAATTCAAGATAAGTTTTAATAGTGATTGATTTACTTTTGTATATTTGCATTCATTTGTAAGCCTTGTAGATATTCATGGAATTAAAATTATTGTTCATTATTTAATATTTTCATGGATATTTTCATCAATAATGTACGTGAAATAGAGGATCATTTAAAAGGATTTATCAAAAGAGTACACTAAATCTAGTAGGGCAATATATTTAGCACAAACGCTTTTTTTGTGAATGTAAAAATTGAAAGTTTACTTGAAAAATCTGGAAGAGAGATCAAACATATTTCCAAGATATTATAAATGAACAGTTTTTTATGCTCTAAGTTTAGAATTCTCTAACTTTCTAGGTATCCTATTTCACCACTGTAAGACTTTGTTGGATTATTCTCTAAATAGTAAGTCAATATAAATTTAAATTACCAGGATTTTATTTCTGAAGAAATTATGCTGGTTATGCAGTATAAAATAATGATGTCTAAAAGAAAACATTTTGCACTAGATTAGATAAAAACATATTTCATATGACGTTTATATATGTTTTAGATGGTAATACACAGAATCATAATGAGATTTCTTTTAAAATCATAGTCTTTCCCTTAACTAATGACATAACATTTACATTTGCTTTGGGCTTTAGTCCTGAAGTTAATTTTTAAAATAATTTATTTAAAACATTTTTTTAGAATTTTCTTCTAGTTAAGGTTGTGCAAAAAATAAAATTAGAGTTTTAAAAAATGCTGGAGCTAGAAAATAATCTGCATAGAAGTGAATTTGTGTTGAATATGATACTTTAGATTTTCTTAATGTTAATTATTACGTCTATTGTTTTTTATGATTGATAATTTAAGGTGTTGCTTGCTGAAAAAAAGGATAGTTTATATGTATTTTGGACTTAAAACAGGAAGTCAGAGGTAGTCCTAAACAAATAAAACTTACTTTAAAAGTTATAATTTTACACCATGTATTTTGGACTTCTAATGAAATATTATATTCTGAATTATGTAATCTAGATATGGTTGGTAACTGAATAAATTGCATGAACCAGAATATTCTGCCCAAATAAAACCTGCCCTTATTGACTGAATGGATTCTCAAACAAATATAGTTTCTTAGGAAAGTAATGTGCACTGGTCTTGCAAGTCTTTCATATAGTGGAATGATGAAATCTAGCATGACGGCCTTATATCCAACTTCACATATTAGATGTTGTGAACTATTCAATTCTTAGTTCTCAAATATGGGGGTATTTTTTGTTTTTTAATTTAAAACAAATATTTGCTAATAAAAAA
Source organism: Tapirus indicus (assembly GCA_031878705.1). Taxonomy (NCBI): domain Eukaryota; kingdom Metazoa; phylum Chordata; class Mammalia; order Perissodactyla; family Tapiridae; genus Tapirus; species Tapirus indicus. Next base: position 20,774,527 of record CM062918.1, read on the forward strand.
GGACTCTAGTATTTTATATATTCAAAATGGCAGTATTAATAATAACATTTATTGAATAATCAAAATATTGTAGCCTCCGTTCTATAACCTAAACATCAGGAGACTGTCATGAGGTAAATAATACCATGTGCTCATTTTACAAGTCAGTATACTGAGAAACAGATATGCAGCAAGAGCCAATAAATCAAAAACATATTAATTGCAGCATAGAACATACTATTTCTTATTTTCAGAACATAAAAATAGAGATATTCAGTGATCTTCAAATAATTTAGACCTTGTTTGCCTAGAAGCTCTGAACTCATTCCTGGAGTACTTCTTAGCCCAGATTATTTGGTATACATTTTTCCATTTCTGCCTTTTTATGTTTTGAGCTTTGTACTTTCTACTTTTTTTCCTATGAGATTATTGAAACCTTTTCTCTTGTTGTAAGTCCCTCAAATCCCCCCTGAAGATGGTTGTTTATACATAATGAGTCAATATAATGAGCCCCAAAACATGATAGAAACCATAGATCAGTAATATAGTTAGCATTTGTTAATTTGCTTTGTCTGTTACAGATTTTCAGCAGTTTTTTTTTCCTTTTTGGTTCAAGTGTATTTTTTAAAAAAGCTACATTAAGAAAGAAGTGGTTACAGACATTTAAAGAATTCTCCTGAATTCCAAAAATCAAATTAAGATATCAAAAATCTCTTTGAGACCAAAGAATTTTACTTTCAGAAAAATTGGCAAAAATAGCACATAATTTATTCAGTATTCATTCATTCAATCATGAATTTATTGAATGCTTTCTTAGTGAATTGCAAAATATATTAAACTGTATCCCTTGCTTTCTAAAACTAGTTTGTGAGAGATTATAAATGCTTAAAATAATTTATAAAAATGTAAAACTGTATTTATATACCAAAACTACAATATAAACAACATACTATACAAGTTCAGAGGAGTGTGAGAGAAATGTAGGCTAGAGTGATATTTGGTCTTATAAAATAGGTGCAGACTTGAACTGGACCTTGAAGATTGTATAGAAATTGCAGGAGGAGTAGAAGAAAGAAAAAAGCTTATTTTAGGCATGTGAAACAATATGGATTTGAGGAGAAGGCATCATAATTATTGAATAGTAAGGAGACTATCTTGACAGAAATGGTTTTAGAGGAAATTAATGTTAAATAGGTAGGGTGTGACCAGATAATGGAGAGCCTTGGTCAGCTGGCTGAGGGGCATCCTATAGAGTATAAATTCTTTCTAATATTTCCCAAAAGAGCCCCTTTAATTTCTCTGAAAGGTTATGAATAAAAGGATATACCTGTGCATTTTGTTCTCTTCTGTGCTAAAAATCCAGACAGACCCTTAGAGTGCTTGTAGGTACAGCTACTGCTAGGAGAAGAGAACCATGACAATTAGCTGAGTGATCTACTGTGCAGATTTTAGATTTGAAGGTTTGTAAGATAATATTTTCTAAAATTTCTTTTATGTAACATTCAAATCCAGGGAATGTTAATCTGTGTCAGGCAAAAAAGAAAAAAGTTTTGTGGTCAAGAAAGAAGCTTCAGTAATAACAGTAATTTTGTATACGGTGTATATGATGCTTATTTGTATATGTACACACTGTATACGGTGCTTATTCTGTTTCTGTGCCAGCCATTGTGCTTTGCACTTTACGTGTATTATCATATTTCATCCATCCTCATAAAAATCCTATGAGAGCAAGTACAGAGTGCAGAGTCATATTATACTTATGGAAGCCGATGCTTAGAGGAACTGAGTAACTTACCCAAGGAAACATAACAGGTAAATTGATCTTAACACTGGGCTGTATGGCCTCCAAGTTTGAGTAATGCTGATAAAACAAAATCCAATCAATTTCTCTCTACTGCGACTTTTCAAAAGTCTTGAATAAGCTTCTCCAAGAAGAGAACCTCCTTTGAAATATAAAGTCTTGTGTAAGGGTGAAGTTAAGAGAGTAGGCAATATTTTAAGAACAAGATAATGAACATAATCTCTTTTGGTGGTGAAAGTTGAGACAAATGCATGATGATAAAAGATATTTCAAAGTAAAATCTGTAAGGCTTTGAGACTGATTTGTTCTAGATCCAAAATGGTGAGGAAAGAATAAAAAAATGACTGTATATGATTTTGAGCCTAGCAGACTGGTGAATCCTGAAAGCACCAAGTGAATTTCAGTCAGGCACCTATTCAAGATAATATTTTTTGTTTGCTTCAGGCAAGTTGAATGTTTTTTCATTGAAGTGGTCTTTGAAAGAAGCGTAGGTGAGAATCTAAAACTGAAAATATAGATCCTTGATTGCAATAGAGGTGATAATTTTACTTACATCTTCATAATAGGAGAGGAAAAAAGAAGCAAACAAAAAAGAAAAAGAAGCAATTATCAGAAAAAGTAAGTCAGAGGTGTTATAGTAAGTGGTTGAGTGCATAGGGTCTGGAGCAGGACTGCCGGGGTTCAAACCCTGGCTCTTTAACTTATCCGCTGTGTACCATTGGGCAAGTTGTTTTGCTTCTCTGTACAACTTCTTTACCTATAACATGGGGGTAGTAACAGTATCTATTTCATAAGGATATTGTATTAACTGAGTAGAACTATGCCTGGTTCCTAGGAAGTGCTCTTCATTAATTATAAAGATAAAAGGGAAGTCAGTAATATTCCCTGTGAGAAAATAAGGAGAGAAAGTATAAGGAGAGATGCTAAAAGGATCAAATATCCAGAGAAAAATATGAAAGTAAGTAAGTTTTCTTTTAAAACAGGAAATCATTGGAGGTTTTAAAAGTTAGTTTCAGTCACATGGTGAAAGCAAGGTCATTATTTCGTAATAATATTATTTCCTAAAGGTAGAGAGGCTAGTTAAGTAAAAAGGAAAAAATGGTGTGAAGTGTGGAAACTGCTGATTTGAAATTTTGGATATACTAAGGAGAAAAATACAAGTTAAATCAGAGAGGCTCACATGACCTTGCTGCTTAAGAGGGAAAGGCTCATGTTAAAGAATAAAAAGGAGCTTGAAAAGGCAGAGAAATTGGAGATACCAAATACAGATGAGATTAGTGAGAGAACAAGATGACTCAGGAGTGGTGGAAAGATACAATTTAGGGTGTTAAGGTCCTGGCCTGTGAAGAGTAGGAGGTTTGAGTAGGAGATTACAGTTTTGTCTACAGTGAAAAGAATGAAAAGATGGAAAAAAAGTGGTTTGGAAAACTGAAAATGTTGAGATGAAGTCAGTTGTAGATAAGGAAGCTCATTGTGGAAAATCATGATTTCTTTCAGGTAATAAAAAGTATCAATTGAAAGGAAGACAAAATACATGGAATTGAATGTTTGAAGAGAAGGATAAAGGTGTAAATAAGTTTTGCCTTCAGAATAAATTGTGAAAGACCTGTTGAAATTGAACAACATGAGATTATATTAGGACCTAAGTGGTTCCAGATAGTTCAGACATTGGAAGAGAGTATACTTGTCAGAATGAAAAAACCTCAGGTGACAATTACATATTTAAATATTTTATCCGTTATTTTTTATAGAGCAGTATACAGATTTATTTAACAAAACTCAAAACAGAGGTTTGGAAAGGTGATCACTTGAGTAATGTTACTCAGTTAGCTAGATTCCAAATTAAAACTGAGATTTGTTGTTTATTGCTGTTCTTAGTGTACCTATAAATATCAGAGGTTCTTGACAGTCGGTTACTGTAGATTTGCTGGAAGGTAAGCTGTATTTATTATAGAGTTTATTTATAGTAATATTCTCTGGTCCAGGAAAACTGTCAACTGTTAACAAGAATGCATTTTTTGTAATTTGTAATCTCTTTTTAGTTCTGATTCCCCAAAGCCTAGTTATATCTACATTTAACTAAAGGCATATTAAGTCTTGAATTTTTAAAAACTATTTTATGTTCCAAAGGATCCACAATTTTAAAATTAAAATACTTCAGATTTTTCTGCAATAAGTAATTCAGCCTTCAATGTTTAAAGCAGAATCCTTAAACAGCCATTCAATTCATGTAAATAAAAATGTATTATACTTTTCCTTTTGAAAGGTAAAATTGTGCTAAAAAATGACCATGCCTTTCGTAATCACTATTTGATAAATATAAAAAAATTATTTTTAGAGGAGTGTGTCCTTTGTGTTATTTATAACAGCTATTTTAATATATTGTTGCTATATGGATATTCAGTTAGTTACATCTTCATGATGTATATCAGAAATTTTACTAAATGATTTTTAACTTGAAACCACTAGACTTTTAAGTCTGCTTAGTAGATAGGAGTAAACACTCTGTAAAATATTAAGGAAACAAACATCGTACATTTATATTGTACATTGAAATATTTCTTATGGGTTTTTCTGTTCTATTTGTCTGGTTGAGAACAACTATCAAAGCTGTTTTATTGATCTAATTAATAGAACCTTTTCAATTAAAGGCATTACTTTAATACATTTACATTTACCTGTTTGTTAGAACAATTTTTTGCAATTAGCACTTAAAAAGTCAACTGAAATGCAAACTCTCTGCAATCTCTTTATTGTTATAAGTGAATTTGTAAAGGGAGGAGACTTTTTGTGTTTAAAAGTATCTATGTGAAAAATAGATAGCTAGAAAACTCATCACATGTTTATTTCATTGCACATTTATTGTGTTAGGAATTTAAACCAAGAAAATTTATTTAGAGACAATTTACTGTGCCATTTCAACAGTCTTATCCCTTGAAGCCCAAACTTATATAATATACATCTGTTTATTTAAAATATTATAGTCTAAATTCTTATCAGATTATGATGTTTAATAACCGAATCCTTAATGATTTTAAACACATTAAAATTGTCCCAGCAGTTTAAAGTTATTGTTTTTATTTCTGTGGGAAAGAAACAGCATCAGAATTATTAAGGACAATGTTGATGAATATGAGTTGTATCAGTTATTAATAATACATGCCTAATATTTAATATATATGCAAAAAAATAAAGGTATTGAATAAATTGACAGAAGATAATATTAATCTAAGTGCCCACAAATTCTGAGCCGCTTGATATTACTACTTTTTCCACATAGTTCTTTGCGATATTTCAAGACCTTGTTGAGAGTTTATATCCAGGGAAAGGTGGATGTCATAGTGAGACTGTGGTACTTCAGGTTAATTTTACCCTGATGGAATTAGAAGAGCCCAAAACACATAACTTGTGCTTCTGTGGGTTAATGAACTTGGATTCTAACCTGTATTGGGAGAAGTGGCCTCTAGATTTATTTCACCTCTATTTAGTCAGCAACCACATAGTTAATCTGAGATTAGTACAGAACAAATTTTAAAATACGTTAACTACTTCCAGAAATTCTCTGCAATAACAGTTGTAACCAGAGATGGGAAAATAAAAGCTTTACCGTTCAATTCATAGTACATATAGTAGCATGAAGTCAATAGCATATGTCCCAGCATAGTAATGCATGGAAAAGAAAACATTGGGGCAATTTTTAATGACTGAAAATGAAAGTCTCTCTGGAGAAAGAGCAAAGACAGAAAACAAAGAATTTGAAGATCTTTTTCTTCTTTTATGAGGTTTTACTTCTGAATGTAGCTCCCATCCCCTTTTAAAACGTGATTTAACAGAAATCTTGGTGTGACTCAACATTGTCTAGTTTTCCTCAAAGTATCTTAGGTTTTAACCTAAAGGAATCACTTAAGGAATGGACTATTTAAAACATGGTCTGATGTTAGAACCGATCTTACTTTGTTTCTGGAGAACAGTGAGTTAGGTAGGAGCCCGTGAGTTTCTTATTCTTTCTTTTACTCTTATCTGCTTTATTCTACACAAATTAGAACTTTTGAAATCTTACATGCATGAATATGACCTTATTTAACAATTTCATCTACTTTTCCTGACAGTGCTGAACCTTTAAAGTTATGCTTTTGCTCATTTCTGAGTAATTTTGATGGATATATATTTATATAAAACATAATGTCCATATAGAATTTTGTCTATACTATAAAACTCAACCCCATTTCACCTATTAAGAAATGTTATCTATTGAGGGTGCTACTTAAGCAATGTTATTTGCTGAGTGAAAATATACTTTTCAAAAAGAAAAAATCTTAACATCTTAGACTTTAAGGTTACTCTATTAAACATGAGAAGTTTTTAAAATATCCTAATGAATTATTCAACAAATATATTATGGTCTCATACAATGTATTTTATATATTGTATGTATATGTGTTTAGAAATGAACAATAAATGTGATTCCTAATATTTTTGTGCTTGTTTTCAACACAGGCTGATGATGCTACAATATATTATAACCTTCATCTTTAGTAAAATTTTAGTGTTTAGCATAAATGACAAAAATGTTATGTCAATTTGTTACAATGCTGTTAGTTACTTGTTTATTAATATGAGGTTAATGTTTACATTTTCAGACGGGCTCTAAATTTATTTAAAATTAATATTTTAGAAGATAATGTGATATTAAGAACTCAGAACTGCAAATTTAATTGCTTTTAAGTATGGATCCCTAAATTCATGTGGAATCAACTTGTTGGTGATGTTCAACATATTAAGTAGGTGGATACTTTTATGCCAAAGTAAACTTCATTTCACCACTTCTTCCAATCCCCGACTGTATTCATTGATAGGAAAATGACTCTTTCAGTTTTAATCATTGAGTTTCTTGAATTTTTCTTTGACATTTCTTTTCCCCCAAGAAAACAAGAGGGAAAGAAAAGAGACTACTATTCATGAATATGGTCAGGATACCTTTAATACTCATGTGAACTTTTATCAGTCACCATCATGATTTCAAGTCATGAATTTATTTTTACATGCTTATGCATGCATATTTACATGCATTAGTTACTTAATTGATCTTAAATTCCATTAAATTTGAATGAATAGGAGAAAAATTTGTTCATAGGATTTTGTTCTCGTTATATTACATTTTATTTTATTTTGTTTTATTTAAATAATCAGTTTAAGGCTTATAAAGGTTGATTTGCTCCTGAACTGCTTTGTTCCCAGACATTGCCATCTTCCCCAACTACCACCAAGTCCTCTCCATCTGATCCCATGACCACCTCCAGAGCTAATCAGGTACAGTATCATCCTGTCATCTACACCATACTTTTCACGGGTGATTGCCTGCACACTGGAGAAAAAGATAATGGTGGGTTAAGGATATATTCGTTCATTCACATATGTGCACCATGGTCAGATTCCAAAGAACCTGAGAAAGATATATCAATTATTCCTGAAAATTTATATGCATTTTTAATTTTAAATAATAAAAATATATTTAGATAGTAGACTAGAATTTTGAATTTTCCCCTTAAAATTATGGTGGCTTTATGGAGCTCTCAGGGTTATTTCTTGAGTTGATGTTTATAATCTCCCTTATTGTTTCTTCCTAGGATTCTTGGTATAAAAGTTAAGAATATCATATTTGTAAAAAAAAAAAATGTGTAAATATGACTTATTGAGCAAAGGTATATCTTTAAAAGTGAATGCATTTTTATTTGCTTTTTATTTCAGACATGCCTTACTATGTAAACAATTTTAAACTTTTGATGAAAAGTATTTTTAGCAATCTAAAAAGTAACTGAAAATTGGTATTTGTGATAATTTTAATGCTGTTTAACAACTCAGGAATGGTATTTTCTTCGAATTTAATACTAGCATTTTCTTTGCTGAAGTGGCAGACTTTGCAATTAGAAATATATCTTAGTTTGATTTGATGATTGTTCTAGGACTGAATATTTATAGGTCATTCTTCAAAAATGTAGTTATTTTTGGCACATTTAAGGAAATCATCTAAAATATTTTATGTAATTCAGAGCCATACTGTACTTTAACTTGACGAATGTTGAAAAATATATCTATTAAAATGATTAAACACATTTTCATTTTGTCTGAGTTGAGCTTCATTTAGGTGAGAAATTTTATTTTCTTTAATATTTCCACTTTTTTACTAATACAAGGCTTTACGGGATTATTTAAAAATTAAACAAAAGCTTTATATTGTACTTTTCTTATAGTTGACTAATCATTATCTTTGGACAATATTGGCTAAATATAAGAAATGTGGCTTTTGCATATGATCTAATAGAAGACCATCAGAATTATTTTGCTCATTTATTGATTCTAATACTTTTGCAACCTCAGGAAAAATTTTAAAATAAAAACTGGAAGCAAAACTAACATTTAGGATATTTTATAGTGGGTACTTGATTTTCATTTTTTGCAGTAGCGTTTTCTTCAGACAAAAATACTTTATAATACTCACATTTTACCCCCAATAAATTGCTTTAGAATGTACACATCTCTAGTGATGAAACCCAGCACTTCTCTTTGAAGGAAATGGTACTACATGAAGTGAGAACCAAGCTTTCATATTGATGCATGACGTTAAAAAGTGTATACATATTTTCACTATATACCTTGTCTCTTACATGAGCTTTAATTATATGATATAGAAAACTATTGGAAAAACAAGTGACTTTGTTTTTAATGTTTCTCTTGTACTTCATCATTCTTTCTTTTCCAAACAAAAACAAGACAAACAAGTACAACAGCAATAAAAACAAAACTAATGTTTTTTCTCAACATAAAAAGTAAAAATCCTGGTTCTAAAAAGAAAAACCATCTCAGTTTTGTCTGTAAAGTTAGATTTGTATTTTCTTTCATTTATTTTATATGAAAATGTGAATTTTTATGAAATGATTTCTTGGAAAGGCTAATTGTATGTTGAAGTTTACTGATATTATATTTTTACCCTCTAGACATGTTACTACATCCACCTCTGCCAAATCTAATATTTTTCTAATTTGAAAGAATAAGTCATTTGTGGTTTTATACTCTGTCTACTATACTCCGTTATATTTGTTAAATGTACTTTATTTGTACCCTGTTTTCTTCTGTTTTGTACAAACAAGCATAGTATCTTCTGGATAACATGAGGCAAAATATAAAAGAAGAACAAAACAAAATCCTTAATAAATTCGTTGAAGGAATTGTAGTTATTGTCCATCTTTATGTTATTAGTAGTTTGTAATTATTTTCTTCCCTACGGTGTTTCCCAGTAGGTTCTATTCATATTGCAGGACAGAAGGTAATTTGGTTTTGTTGTTCAGGCTTTAGACAGCTCATAGTTGTTTCTTGTGGATGGTCCTAACTAATGAAGATTCACTGTGTTGACTCAGATCTGTGAGGGTAACCAAGATAGAAAAATGGGTTCTAATATGATGATCTTAAACTCTCCATAATTAAAATAGACTTGTAAACCTATAAGAAAATAACTTTTATTACTGGTTTAAGTTTACTTTATTCTTACCTAGCAATTTAGCAGATTTTTCTCAGTTTTATAACTGGCAGAAACGGCTCAAAGAGAATTTCATTTTAGATTAAAAATTATTGTGTATGTGTTATGGCTAATATGCTGTTAAAAGTAACTATAAACTTTACCCATGTGAATTTTTATAAATCAATATAAAATATATCCAGACATCTATTTGTGTTGTTTTCATCAATAATAGCTAAATGAGTTATGATTGAGTTCTTTTTTCTGGAATAAATAGTTTGTCTGTTACAAACTAGTATGATAAAAAGAACTAAGGGACTATTAATATTCAGAAAACTCAAAAATGAAAAGCACAGAAAATACATCAAAGAGTAAGTTTTATCTGCAGTTTCAACATTTAAAAATCTTTTCTATTCTTTTAAAAGTAATTACATATGTTTCAATACATGCTGAATTTTACTTTCCTACCCTGTGTTTCCACAGGTCAGACTGACAGACTAACCTATTTCTACAGGTCAGACTGACAGGCTATAAGCTACAATGTTGTGAGTCTAAAATAATTTCCCCCCTGAAAATGGAAGGACTGTCATATAAGAAGCCTTATAGAATGGTGGTTAAAAGTCAAGACTGGAGCCAAATTGCCTGTGCTCACATCCTTGTTCTGCCACTTACTTGCTGAGGAAACGGGGCCTCAATTTCCCGTTGTGTAAAATTCAGATAAAAATAGCACCTCATAGGGTTGAAGTAAGAAATAAATTCATTAACTATTAGAACTGTACTGTTATTCTTACAACAGTACAGTATCTCAAATGTACTATTCACCATATAAATGTTAGGTTATTTTTTTTTTCTTAAATCTCTTTCAAGTGATAATGAAAAAGAAACATTCTTTAAAATGGTAAATAATACAACATACAACTTATTAAAACTGTTTTCAGTTTTATCTTTAAAGATTCTAAGATACTAGTATTGCTGCTTTTTCAACTCTAAAATATTTCTGTAATCAAAGTCTCTATGCTTTTTAAGATAGCTTAAACTACTCTACATTATTTTCTTCTCTAGTGAGAGTACTAAGTTACTTTTTATCTAATTAATAAATCAAGTTATCATCATCTCCCTATTGGAGAAAGAAAAGTTAGTAGGGCTAGTAGTTTTACAACTTATACTTTTTTTGCATGTGTTGCATATTGCAAGGTGCAAGTTTGAAATTTTTTAGATATACAATTTTAAATATGAAGCAAATATAAAGATATAAATTAGAATTAGATTGTGTAAGCAATGTGTTTAAAGTTAAAATTAAAAAATCGGTTGGGTTTGATCAGTTCTAAGTTATTGATATTAAAATTTTAAATCACTTCAGGATTCAACAAAATGGTTTTGTTAATCAGTCAGTGGTGCCAAAAATTAAATCCCAGCCTTAATTTTAGGTTCCTGGTTGTTAGCTCTCCTGGGATTCTTCTCAAATTTCAGGAAAAAGGAAAAAAAGAGTGATTTCAGAAATAAGTACTTAATAGACATTTATTTATTTACTGGTAAATTTGAAATTATATATCAAAATATGTAAAACAAATGAAAGTAGATAGCTCATATATAGCACCCTTGCTGTGGTTACAGAAAAACACTAATAAAACTCACTGGGCTCACTTTAAATTCATGACCACCGATCTCAAATGGACCCATAATTCTGCCAAACTATCCAAAGCCCATTCACTTTTTTACTGTCTAGGTGACTATTTCATAAGTTCTCTTCTCTCAACCCCTGTGTTAGTTTTCTAATGCTGGGTGACAAATTACCACAAACTTAGTGGCTTAAACAGCACACATTTATCATCTTATCGTTTCCACGGGTCAGGAGTCCAGACACCACTTAGCTGAGTCCTCCGCTGTGGTCTCACAAGACTGCAATCAAAGTGTCAGCCGGGGTGCATTCCCATCTAGAGTCTTGGCTAGAAACTCATCTGCTTTTAAGTTCATCCTACTTGATGGCAGCATTTAGTTCCTTGCAGCTATATGACCGAGGGCCCCAACTTCTTATTAGCTGTTAGCAAGAGGCAGACCTCAGATTCTAGAGGCTGTTTATGTTCCCTGCACGTGACCCCTCTCCACAGGTACTTCACAGGATGGCTGTTTGCTCTCCCCAGTGTGTGCCAGCAAGATGAAATCTTATATATTGAACCTAATCACAGGAGTGACTTCTCACCTCCTTTGCCATACAGCATAACTTAATCACAGTAGTGGCATTCCATCCCTTTGCCATATTCTGTTGATTAGAATCAAGTCACAACTTCCACCCACAAATGGAAGGGATTATACAAGGAGTAACAGCAAGGGAAGGGGGCAGAGACCCTGGGGCCATCTAAGAATTGTCCCTACCACAAGCCCCCAACATATCTTGCTCCATCCTCACTCCCAGCTGATGACCTTACTTCCTACTTCACTGAGAAAATTGAAGCAATCAAAAGAAAACTTACACCAACACATATACTTAATCAGCCAGCATTTATACCCAAGTATTCTACCTTCTCATCTATTACTATAGGTAAACTTTTCCTGCTTCTATCTAAAACCAGTAATTTCAGTTGCATGTTAAATCTCATCCTTTTTCATTTACTCAAGACACCCCTTCAGCAATTCTACCTTTTCCTTTATCTGTCAAGTTTTTGATCTCTGTGGGATCATTCCCATCAGCATGCATGTATCTTTTTTTCTCCCATCTTAAAAGACAAAACAAAACTTCTTTTAATCACACTTTTCCCACCAGTTAATGCCCTACTTCTTATACTCCCTTGTAACAGAACTCACAAATAATTTTCTCTACTCTCTGTTTTCCAATTTCTGTCTTCCCATTCTTTCTTAAATCCACTCCAGTCAGATTTTTGCCTCTACCATTCCACCAAAACTGCCTTTGCCAACATCAGTGATGACCACATCACTAATTCCAGTTGTGTGTTTTCAACCCACATGTTACTTAACCTATCAACACTATTTGTCACAATTTATCACTTCCATTTCCTTGGTATACTTTCTTTACTTGGCTTCCAGGATACTATACACTCTTGGTTTTCCTCCTGCATCATGCCAAATGCTTCATCTCAAAATACTTTGCTAGTTCCTCCCCTCATCCCACTTAATGTCAGACTGCTCCTGGTCTTAATACTCGAGACTTCTTCTGAGTTGATACTTTTCTTTCTCCTCATCTAATACCTTGGCTTTTGTATGCTGACCTCTGTGAAACTTATGTATCCATGAGAGGCAGGATTCCTTAACCTGCACAGGCTTATTACAAGGCCCTATACCTAATTTTATGTTCACAATTTTGAATGTATTTCCCAACGATGCCCCCTAAAATTGTATAAGATTCGGGCCCCACATAACTTGGGCTCACTTTTTTCTCTAATCCAGATCTCACAGTGAAACTACAGACTATCTCCAGTTTCCTACTCAGTGGAAGTTTCCACTTGCATCCAGTGAACATCTTAAATTTTAACAAGTCTAAAAACTACACCAAATCTGCTCCATCTGTAGCCTTTACCATCTCAGTTGAAGGCACTTCCATACGTCCACTTGCTCAGACCAAAAATCTTGGATCCATCCTCATCTCTTTCCTTTCTTACCCCAAATCCTGTTCCTATAAGAAATAATGTGGACTCTACCTTTAAAACGTACAGTCATGCTCCACTTAATGACGGGGATGTGTTCTGAGAAATTCGTCGTTAGGTGATTTTGTCATTGTGCAAACATCATAGAATGTACTTGCACAAACCTAGATGGTATAGACTAGTACACACCTAGGCTATATGGTAATAATCTTATGGAACCACTGTTGTACGTGTGGTTCGTCACTGACCACAATGTCATTATGCAGCACATGACTGTATATAGAATCTTAACCATTTCTTGTTACATCTACTGCTACCCTAGTCCAAGCCTGACTTATTGCAATAGCCTCCATATAGGTTTTCCTGCCTTTCTACTCTTGTTCTTCAAAGTCTGAGCAGACTGCGTATTCTTTTTCAAATATGTCAGCTTCACCTACACCTGCGATAGTTTCACATTTCACTCAGTGAAAGCTAATATCCCCAAAATGACATTCATTAACTTACAGAATCTGGCCCTTGCTATATTAACCTCTTTCACTTCATTTCCTACCACTCACCTCCTCACTTACTCTGCCCCAGCCAAATTGACCTGCTTGCTTCTCCTTGCAGACACAGCCATGCTCTCACCTCAGTATTTTGCTCTTGCTTTTCCTTTTGCATGAAATCCTCTTGTCTCAAAGATCTGTTTGGCTAACATCTTCATAGCCTTCAAGTCTTTGTTCAGAATTCACCTTCTCAATAACACCTACCCAAACAACCCTGTTTAATATAGCAACCTGGCCTCTCCCTTCCCCCAGTACTCCTGGCTCCCTTTATCTTGCTGTATTTTTTTTCATTGCCTCATAGAATGCTATATACTTACTACCATATTTATTGTGGATTGTCTGTCTTGCTTTCCTAAGAAGTAAGTTGCATGAGAACAGGGGTCTTTGTTTTATTCTCTGATGTCTCAGAAGCACTAACTGAAACATAATAGGTCCTCAGATATTCGTTGAATGACTAGTATTAGTTGGATGAATAGGCTTACAGTCTTTATGTTTTAAAACTTATTTTTTATTTTTGAAAATTCCGTCTTCAAATGAAATTTTCCATAGAAGTTCTCTAAAAGTATAAACCCAACTGGAAAAGAATGCTCTTGATTGAATAAAGAAGTTAAGTTAAGGGGATATAGCCTTCTTCGTTGATTGAATAAAGAAGTTAAGGGGATATGGCCTTCTTCGTTAAACTTCTGTTTTACTCCTTGTGGTACCCAGAGCACAGTTTGAAAACCAGTCAGTCTCAAGTATTGTCATAATTCTCCAGCAGAATGTCAAAATTAATATTCATTTCCTTCCATGTATGTGGGTGTGGGTTTGTGTGTGATGTCAAGATAGTGTTCTTTAGGAGTGTCTTTAAGAACCTCGTAGAAAAATGCTGAAATCCAAATGTTCTTTTTAAATGAACTTAATTGACTTTATTATATACATTAGATTTTATGTATTTTGCTTACTATTCGGATGTGCCTTATAAAATTGCCAAAATTTGAGTGCAATTTCTTATAGCTCAATTTAGTTTATATACATATCAGATATACATATGATGTGTGTGTATATATATATATATATATATATATATATATATATACATATCAAAATCTCCAAAAATTCTCAAGAATAAACTAAACCCCAAAAAAGCACAGAATCCATATAAAGAGAGTGTTCCATTTTTATATAAGGACATAAAACATTCCCTTAATAGATAGATAGACTTACACTAATTTTGGAAGGGAAGATTTAATATCATAGAAATACCAGTCCTTTTAAATTAAAATGTAAATTTATTGCAATTTTTATTTTCTTACCATTTTTTTCTGGTTTGTGGGAGAGAGAAGGCAAAATTATTTTAATATTAGTGTGAAAAAATAAATGCTTGAGAATTACCATGAGACAATTAATAAAATAATTACAGAGAAAATAATAATATTTGCGTGGGATGACATACTTCACTCAGTATTAAAATTTCCTATAAAGCTATCATAATAAAAGAAATGTGGTATTAACACAAACAGATATAATCGGTCATTGAAACATAATAGAGATTTCAGAAATAGATCCAAGTGTGCATGGGAACTTACTGTATTTTATCATAAATTGAGAAAGGTAGTATAAGTTAGGGATTAAGAGAACTGTGATCTCAAGCCATATTCCTGGCTTCAAATCAAATCTTTGTCACTTTGTAATTTTCTGATTTGAGGAAACATCCTTAACATCACCATGTGTGTTTTCTCATTGTGAAATGTGAATAATTACAGTGCTTACCTCATATTCTTAAATAAATTAATACATGGGAAGCATTTAGAACACTGCCTGGTCCAGAGTAATTATTAAGTATCATTTTAATTCATTTTAGAAAAGGATGTTTTGTTTAATAAACAGTGCTAGTATACTTGACTATCCACCTGAAAGAAAATAAATTTAGACCTCCACCCTAGACAATATATAAAAGTGAATCTCAGAGCATTCAAGATTGAAACTGTAAGACTATTTGATGAAATTATAGTGTGTGAAATCAAGTTGAGGATGACTTTCTTAAGCAAGAAGGAAATCCAAAACATAAAGGAATAGGTTAAAAGACTTGAGTTTATAAATTTTTATATTTTTGATATGGCAGAATACAACATTAATAAGCAAAAGATGATAATATCCTTGGAAAAAATATGTTGAACACATATAACAATGAGTTAGTAACTCTACTATAAAGAGAACTATTAGATTGTTATGAAAGAAAACAAAAACCCAGGAGAAAAATTGGTAAAGATTATGAAAAAGCAGTTTACAGAAGAAGAAATTGAAATGTCCAATAAATATGAAAGCGTATTTAACCTCACCAGACCTCAGGGAAATATGAATCAACATCACAAGATTGTACTGGTTTTTTTTATCTGATAGACTAATTTTATGTGTGTGTATATAATACACATGTATTGGGAATACAAAAATTGAGCTCTGTGTGTGTGTTTATAAATTAGAAGTGCTGGCAAGGATATAGGAAATAATCATTCTCATCCAATGTTGATGTAAGAAACACTGTAACATTCTGAGAATCTATCCAGTAAAAGTTATCTAGCACCAATACATAGGAATATAGAAACAAGGACGTATACTGCAGTATTATTTACAGTGGCAAAAGTTGGAAAACAACCTGACCTCTGACAGGAGAGTAGCTGAATAAATTATAGTATTGCAGAAGATTATGTGGTGAAGCTTTTAAAAGTAATGAGTTAGAGTCACATAAATTGGCCTAGACTAGTGTTCGTAATATACTAACCAAAGAAAATTAAGTCGCTAAGAAACATATGGCCCTATTTTTAATAGTCAAAAAAATCTTGTGTTTATCATCAGGGTAATGACAAGGAATATGAACATTGTTAACTTTTTCTTTTTATGTCTCTACTTTGTTTTTAAAATATTAACTAAGAGAGTGTAAAACAAATGGAAAAAGTAATGACTTCAGTTGTGTGTGCAATGTTTTAAGGAATATGAAGTGCGATTTTCCAAGAGATTGGGAAAGATTGAACTGTCTTTGACAATGTAGATCAGTTTGAACTACTTGACTCCTTCATTTTCTAGTCGTGGGATGCTTTACTGAGGAGTTTCCAGAAGGATCACAAGAAAGAGGCTTTAGGCCTAGAGGAGACACTTATTAACTGGCAAAAGGAAATGGCTGTTATTTCATATGTTAAAGTTATACCAAATTAAATGATTGTGTAATATTTGTAATATTTTTCATTATTCTTAAGTAATGTATCAAAGTTTCTCAATCCTAGCCTCACATCAAAATTACCTATGGAGATTCTTATTTAATAGGTGTAGGATGAAATTAGAGTTAGAGATGTGTTTCCTGAAGCCTTTTGAGATGTTTGGGAAACACTGTTTACCATATTAAAAATGCACATTAGTTTATTTAAAATGATGATTGTGTACTATATAACACTATCTCTTTTTGCAAACTTTAATTCAAGACCTTTTTTCATGAAATAACTCATTTTGTTACTTGGAGAACACTAAAATAAGAAAAAATATTTGATTTGTACAAAAGTTGAAGAGTAGGTGTTAGTTTTTTCATTGAGAATAGTAAAGTTTTACTAATTAGTACAATTTAAATCTATGAAGGGATATTATATGAAGGATGATTATCTTTTCAGATAGCACTAGTAGTCTTTTGACTATTACCAAATACAGTTAAGAGGTTCTCTTACATTTGAGATCTTTATATATGGAGTTTACATTAGTAGTTTTTAAGATTTTTTAGCAATATTCTTCCCAGAAATTATGGAAAAGGGTTAAATGAGTGCTTCCTAACCATGTTCATTCCATTGCAAACATCTAAGTTAGTGTGCTATGCTGTAGATGGTGCGTCCTTCACCCCAGTGATGGAAATCAGAGGATTTCCCCGTGGGCAAGTTAAGAATTACTGCTGAAAGCAGCACACCATTAATATTTTCCAGTTAGAATTATAACACACTGTTTTGTAAATGCCAGGTTATGTGGCCTTCCAAAGTCTCTTTTAAAGGTGTGATTTCATATGAAGGTGTGTTTATGGAAATTCTAGGGCTTTTCAAGTTTTCAGATTGAAAGAAGTGGTACACTTCTGAGGAAAAGATTTAATGAAATAATCTCTCTGTAATGTTCCTTATTTCACATCCCATATCAGGCTTAGGCATTGGTAAAAATGCATAGAACGCCTTGTCTAGTACTGGCTGGTAAGTAGGCAGATTTGCAATACTTCTTTTCTTTCTGAACTACCTAGTAGGTAAAGGTGGTTTGTTTGTTTCATCAACATCCCTACTGCCATCATAGCTGTGGGAGCTCTCACACACAGCATGTTTCCAAGACAGAACATTAAACATGCCTTTATATAGCCAAACATTTAATGGCTCTTTACTCCAGAACATGCACTAGTCGTCTTGTTCTGTGTGTATACAGTTTAATAGAATTTTTTATCTTTCAAATGAAGCCATAGGAATACCTAAAATAGAAAATTGGGTAGTTATCAAGTTTATTTTCAACATTTTTATTTTCTTTTAAAAATGCTTAGAATTAGGAATATCTTGGCATATTGTCTCAGATAAGAGTAGTTTTGCCAGATTAGGGGGTTTGATTCCTGCTCACTATGGAATAAAAAAATGTTTCTCGTTGTTGGTTTTTCTAATTTTTATCTTGATTTAGGAATATTCTAGGAGATGATAAGTTGACCTTTTCGTATTTTCTTCTGAAACTAATACCTTATAATTCATTTTATTGATGTTTGGTTTAGCTATTTTTTTATTCAGTTAGATGATATAGTCCTTCAATTACTCTTTAAAAATATTTTTGAAAAAGGACGTGTTCTGTTTCATTAAGTAGCCTCAAATTGCTTTTAGCCAAATGATAGAAGTTATCAAATTAATGGATTTTTATTTGTGATTCATTCAATATTAGAAGTGAACTACTTCAATACATACATAGGAAAAGAGCTTAGTTTTGTGACTAATAATACATTTTGTTAATTTGCAGGCATTATTCTATAGCCTCATATCTTAGTTAATATTTGTTTGCTTATCCCAAGTAGTAAAGAAATAATAATTCATAACATTTTCATTTTCTTAATGACAGTCATTTATGACAGTAAATTATCAACCTCCCTTTACTAATAAGACATGGAAATGCAGATACCTATTATTTTTTTAAAAATGACTATTGCCTTCAGAAAAACGGTGAAATTAAAATATAAGAAATGTTGAATTAGCATGCTGGTAAATATAAAATACCTAGAAGCAACTATAATTTGATTTCAGTAATATCTTAAATCATATCAAAAATTATAACAAATCAGTCTTTTCAACTAATTAATATTTAATTTTAATGGTAAAAAATGGCTTAATCAAAATTTTGTAAAACAAAATAAAAAACCCAAATTGTGAAAGTTTTTGTAATTAATTACTTAGTTATATAAGTTTAAATAGAGATCGATTTTCAAACATAGTTGAGATATTTACTCCCAACAATATCTTATCTAATTAGTTTGGTTACATCATGGAGTATTAAATCAATCTCTGAACAAACTCAGAGTTTTAAAAATCTTTGTATTCCTAGATTAACTTTGTGGTTTTCTTAAACAGGCATGTAGCTTAACATGATTCTTATTTAAAACTATGATTTTAAATTTCCTTGCTTTAAAATATAGAAGTATTTTTTAAATCTGATTTTCTGTCATTTATCAACTCATTTTTTATATATGTTTAAATATTTAGTAGTCTTTATTACCACCTGACTATAAGCTTCATGAAAGTGAGATATTATCCTTTTTATTTACCTCTATATCCCCAACATCTGGAACAGTACCTGCACATAGTAGGCACTCAATAATTGTTCAGTGACTACCAGAAATGAACTCAGTTTATTTTAAATGAGTTGCTTATTCTGCTTTTGCAGAATTTATTTATTCAGCAGCCTAATTTGGGGATAATTTTTCCATTTCCGTTTGTTACACTGCTTTTGAAAAATCAAAATAAGACAAAATTTGTATGGTAAGGAAAAAAAGCTCATCTGAAATCCAGTCTTTGTTATTCCCTGTACTTCAGTTTTACCTGCATATAATTTTACACTGTTTAATCCAAACTCTACATATACATTTATATATTTTTTAATTTTGCATTCATATTTCCACATTATTTTATAATTTCATATAGTGTCTATACACTGTTCTATGTATATGACATTTTCCATGTTTTGAATTATTTTCCAGAAGGATCACAGGAGAGAAACTAAGTTAAAGATTATGCTCATTTTATAATATAATGTATTCTACAATGTGATTTCCAAAAGGCAATAAATACTGCCACAAGTATTTTTTAAAAGAAAGAGATTAATAGTTAAACCATTTCCTCATTTACATTTGGTTTGCTTTTTTTTTCTAGTGATTAATTTTGCTGCTCTGCTTTGACTACCTTTGACTATTTTAGAAGTTAAATATTTTCTTGTCCTACACACTTCTTTACTGTTCACTATGTAATGAACTGTTTGTTCACGTTTACCTCCCTATCCATTCCTATGGCGGCTTTAAATACTGTCTCTGTGTTAATTCTCAGATTTCCTCTGATCTTCAAACCTATAGCCAATCAACTTGACGTGTTCGCTTGGATGGATGTCTGATAGGCATTTCAAACTTAAAATATCCAAAATAGAATTCTTGATTCCCTCTATCCTTATCTCCTTCACCCCTTTACCATCATCCATTTCAATCAACACAGCCCCTACTCGTGTTCATACTGTTTTTCACTTTTTAAATTGATTTTTACAACCTTTAAAATATTAAATTGAAAACACTAGTTTTCATATAAAAATCCCAAGTATTTCAAATACATCTTTTCACTAATCAGAATTAAGAACTCTTAACGTATATATCATTATATATACCCTGAAAAAGCTGGGCTAAGAAGAACGGGTTTCAA
Source organism: Tapirus indicus (assembly GCA_031878705.1). Classification (NCBI taxonomy): domain Eukaryota; kingdom Metazoa; phylum Chordata; class Mammalia; order Perissodactyla; family Tapiridae; genus Tapirus; species Tapirus indicus. The sequence goes on from CM062918.1 coordinate 20,794,890, forward strand.
ATAATAATAATAATAGTAGTAGTAGTAGTAGTTTCAAAGAGCTTTTTGATAGTTTAACACATAGACGATGATGACTCCCAGAAATTTAACCTCAAGTTAGTAGAATCTGGTTTAGTAAACTTCAAAAAAGACAATACCCCAAGTTATTTTCATTTGTAAATAATAGGTTGCCTTATAATAGTTTATCATTTACAATCTTCATGGTTTCTTCATAATTATTGACTTCTAGTTTTCGTTTTTGATATAATTATGTCTAGAGTGCTTATCCTCTCAACATAACAGGAATAGTTTGAAGGGCTTTTCTTCTCTTCTTCTTACCTGTAAAGAATAAATTTTTTCTTATTCCCAAGTGTATCCCTCTCTGAAATGTAAGGTGATGTGTCTTTAAAATATGTAGCAGTCACCAAAAGAAAAAAAACTTTGAATAATGCTTCAAGGGGCAATGTGAAAAAAATGTATTACGTAAAAAATAGTTCAGTTAAACTTTATTTGCCTTTAGAAATTTCTTGGGGATTATCATTCATTTTCTGTCATCTTCCAAAGAGACAGAAAAAGAGGCATACTGTCTGTCATTCTCTGTCATATCTTGCAGCCAGAGGGGGAAATAAAGTGCGGCCCTTTGAAAGAAGATATAAAATGAAGTACAATCTCCACAAAACTTTTAAATTATTTTGAGGTAAAAATACAATTGCTTGAAGCAAGACAAGGCATGGGAGGTAATTGCACCAGTTATGAATTGTGATTATGACTTAGTAGACACTATCATTTGAGCCATCTTATTAATTGATCCAGTTCATCACTTAATCAAGGAAACACTAATATATTTATATTCTGGATTTTTAGAACCAACCTGACCACATTTTTTATGGCTAAAGAAGCCTAGCCACAAGCTTAATAAGTAAGAAACTACAAAATAACGTAGGAAAAACATAATACATCAATGACAATTTAAGAAAAAGGCATATAGTGCATATTTAATTATGTATGGTTTATCTCAGTAGGGTTGCAATATGATCTTTGAATTTTAGATTTTAGAGATGATAAGGGAAAAAAAGTTATTTTTGTTTTAAGAACCCAAAGTCATATTTTACACACACACACACACAGCTGCATGGTCATGATGGAATCTTTCAAATCGTTTATTATTTGATTCTTATACAAGTCTGTATTTTATTTTTTGGCTTAATTTTTTAATCAGCTATCCAACTGATAACTTCAACCAAGTGCAAATAGGAAATGCAAAATTAAATTAGATAATTGGCCTTCAGGAAGATAACATTTTGTAAGAGAGAGAAATATCTGTTGCCCTCCAGTATAAGCCAGCATAAGATAAGTAATGTAATAAGAAATATAGAAAGGTACTTTGATGCTTCTACTTTTAGGGAACCAGGATTGAGTTTACAAAGTATATTGCATTTGAAATGCTCTTGCATGACATATAAGATTTCAGCAGGCAAAATATATGAGTTTTCAGGGGAAGAGCAGTGTGGGGATATAGGTGATGTTTCAATCAGCTGGAAGAAATGAATAAACAAAGGCAAAGACATAGAAAAACAACGAATATAAAGTATATTCAAGACTAGTAGGTAAAGTTTGGATTCAGCATAGAATACTAGTCATAGAAGATGAAGCAGGAAGACAGCAGGGGACAGGTATGGAGAGTACAGAATGTCTCCATAAGGAGTCTGGATAATTCTGTGAGTAGTTGAAGGGGGTTACTGAAAGCTATTAAGCAGGATTATTTTCATAATACTGAAATAAAAACTCTTCATCCACAATCTTATCAAGTTGTCTGATTTTATAAATGATGAAACTGAAGTGATTTGACAAAGGTCACAGACCAGAGCCAGGGTGAGAGCCCATATCTCCTAACTGCAGTTCTAGATTCTTTTTATTATACTACACATTACTTAAGATAGGATAAAGCAGTGGGACTGGGCCAGAAGCATTTCAGAGAGGAAAAATATCAACAGTACATAACAGGATATAGAGATCTAGGGAGCAAGAGAAGGCACAGATGGCTCCCACGTTTAAAACCTGGTGGTGGTGGTGGGTGGGGGGTAAGGATATATGAGAAAAGACAGCATGCTTTTCATGATAGATATTAGACGTGCTTATGAAATCTGCTGCCTCTGATTTGGTTATCAAAAGTGAGTAGATTAAACAGACTGGTAGAGAGCTAGAAGAGCTGCTTTTTTATTCTTTCTGGATACTTATATTCATGTGGCTCTGTTGTGCATATTTTGTCAAATCAGTACTTTTCAAGAAGGCAGTTATTTATGTATTTAAAATCTATATCAAAAGAAAAGATTTTTTTCAATTTATTTTGGTCAGCAATTCAAAATAGACCCCCCAAAATAACACATGCATCTCCATTGGACACTACTAAAATGGTGCGTCAGTCGCCTAAGGTGTAACACATTAGGGAAATGAAAGAGATTTATCCTCTTAGATCCTGTGGGGTATATCTTGGTAAAAGGTAAGTTAAGTCATCCACTTGTGTCTCTTTACCAGAGCTATGACGTCCTGACTTTTAGAGCATCAAAAGATGCAATAAAATGTCAGTATTTCTTTTGGATAGGCAAATATTACATGATATAATGAAAACGTGAAAATATTTTCAAAGATACTGTTTGGTCGGTTACACATTATAGAAATGCAACTCATTGTGGCTTAAACAAAAAAAGGAATTGTATTGATTTTGTGCTGGCTTTAGACACAGTTAGATTCAGGTGCCAAAATTCTGTCAGAAATTTCTCTCTCTCCATTTCTGGTGTCTCCTTTTATCTAGGTTAACTTTATTTTCAGTCAAGTTCTTCCTCATCCCATATGTGGCAAGATAGTCATTAGTAATGTCAGGCTTGTGTTTTACTCCATTAGAAATACAGGTCCTTCTATCCCAACAGTTTCACCAGTTTCTCAGGCTAACTTTTGTTGCACCTGTGTCACGTGGACAATCCCCAATCAGTAACTGCCAGGGGTGTGGAAATTGTGTTACATCAGGCCTCGGTCTTGTTTCCACCCCTGGAGGCATTGGAAGGTTGTCAGCCTTACTTGAAGCACATGCACTAAGAATGAGGGTGTTTCCCACAGGAAAATTGGGGTCTGTTGCCAGAAGAAGGAAGATCAGATCTCAGCTGACTGACTGAATGAATGAAGTAACAGGTATCCACTATTGATAGGAATTGCTTTATAAACGTAAGGCAGTACATATGTAGTATAGAATATGGCAGCCTTCAGTAAAATAGTCCATACTGTTAATTGAGATATCTTAAATTATAATGGAACCTCTTCTGCATTTATTGTAATGTATGGCTTTATGAAAAAGTTCAATAATTTTCCTGCCATGAGGATGAAGAAATATGATGCCTACAGACACTCGCATTCCTTTGTAAGACCATAATGAGTTGGAGTTCCTATTTGGCAAAGGAGTAAATTTGTTTGTCTTAATTCTTATTTTTAATCAGAAACATATCAATATTAAAATGTACCTATTTGGTATTTTTAATACTTTCAGAGGATTCCCATCGAGGTCCTCTTTTGTGGTTGCAAATAGAGAAATGATCACTTCATTACTTTTATTTCTGAAAAGTTGATGCTAGTAAAATTAGTATAATTATATTGTTAATCTCATGTTTATTTGATATAACATAATTATAAGTCTAGGAATAAGGAAAATTTAAGTAAGGATTCTTTTTCTTGGGGCCAGCCCCTTGGCATAGTGGTTAAGTTCCACGCACTGTGCTTCGACAGCTTGGGTTTACGGGTTCAGATCCTGGGCACAGACATACACCACTCATCAGGCATGCTGTGGCGGTGACCCACATGCAAAGAATAGAGGAAGATTGGCACAGATGTTAGCGCAGGGCGAATCTTCCTCAGCAAAAAAAATAAAAATAAAAATATTTAAGCAGATCATCACTATTCAGATGGGTTTAGGTTTGAACAGGAACCCTCCAACACAGAGATGACAGAGATGTGGGAATGTCTATAGTAAAGAACAGGGCACTGAGAGTACAAAGATGAGAGGTGATCATCCTTTCTCAAAGATTTTCTACTTACCCCTTCTCTTTCCAGTTAGGCTTTGTGTCTCCTTGTACCCTTTATCTACTTCTGTAGCAGCACTTTCAAGGCTTCACTGCACCAGATACATTTACACTTATGTTTTCTACAACTAATCTAGAAGTTCGTTAAAGGCAGGAACAGCGTCATATAATATATCCTTTATCTCTGGCTTCCAGCACAGGGCCTGGGCCACTAGGCATTCCACAAAAGACTGGATGGGTGGCAGCAACTACAGATCATAGCTCTAAAGGGAAAACTGATTTGTGACTGTCAAGAGCATATCTGATTTTGTCAATGTGTGTTACATCAAATAATTTGTATGCTGTTAAGATCCAGTACTTTTTTCTCTCAATGCACAGACTTTTCCTTTGGTAAATGCTGCATTCCTATCTAAGAAGTAAGCAAATGGGCTATCTTCCATAATTCCCCATGCTCCTCTTCTCTCCCCACCTACCCAGTATTCAGCTACCCACCATCTCCAAGCTTCCACACTGGTGTCTCACTTCTTTTTTGGCTCTAACCTGACACATAAAATGGAAATAGAACACCACTCTCCCTGAGATATTATGCAAATGAATTAATTTTTCTTTTTGTCTCAACTTCTCCTTTTCAGAGGGTCTCTTTCCTGTCTGTGTCCATGTTAGATTAATGTTGTGTACAAATAGATATGGATATATTTTTTAATTCTTTGGGGAAAAAAGACAGTATAAATCTAAGAGGTTTTTCATGTCCCTGTGTCAAAAATGAAAATTGGGTGACATATTCCCTGGCTAGGCTATTAGGCATTTATATTTATTAAATTTGGAATTTAATAACTTTTTATATTTATATTTCTTTTAATTTTCTAATTTAATTTCTAAGATCAGTAATCTTATGCAGAATTATTACTACCTAAAGTTAAGAAATGCTACATATAAATATTAATGTGCAGTCATTAATGTCTTCTCTTAAGTCATAATACACCTTTATTTAGTTATATGTGGACAAATGTCAGTCATACCAACAAAATCTGGGGCCATGTCAGTATTTGATAAAGCAGCAGTTGTGGCTGACAGTATTTTATATAAATTTATTTCAGATAGTTAAAACTAAAATGCATGTGATAGCACTTACTACGTAAAGACATCTTTAATATAAAGATAGATGATATTGTGTAATTCTTCAATTTGCAAAGATAAAGATTTTTCAGAAGATGTTTACTTTTGTGAAAGGTCCACACACCATTTCTGAACTATACATTATTTCAGAGTTTTTGAATATTGAAAAGAAAAAATAATTAAAGAGACAAATAAAGAAAGGACAAGCTAATGTGCAATAATAACGTAAGTACTATGCACACATTTGCAAGTTCTTTTGGAAGGATAGAACTAGTCCTAGAGTTAAAAAAAAAAAACTGTGGATACAGTAAATATAGTTTTTGACTGGTGTGCAGTGTAGTAGAAATTAATGTAATCTTCACACATCTCATAGAAACTTAAGGTGATTTTACAATGGATGTTATAAAATTATATATTTCATTACTTTTTCTTGATAGTCTATAGGATAGTACCCATGATTAACCTTTCATATGCTCTTCTCTTCCTGGGTTGTAATCATGCAGGTAATCATTACAATGAGCAAAACAACACTGTTATTAGAATTTAAAATAATTTAAGAACAGCTCTTTTGAAACTCTTGGTTGATTAATATATATTTCTTCATAAAAATTATGGTAAAACACTACATTTTGCCAGTATATAAATGTTTTCAACCATATTTTATTGCAAAAATATTCTGATTTTGAAAAGAAATAGTTATTTATAAAATATCAGATTTAACATTCAGATATTTAAATCCTTAAAAGTAAGTTTTCTCAGTACTTCATGTGCACAGGATAAAATGATTCTAATTCATCTTTATAATTGGTGTAAGATGTAATCATGGTTTAACTTTCCAATTATAACACTTTAACATACTTCAGCATTTCAGACAATTTTCTACCAAAAAAGTCTGTGAACAAAATTAACAAATTTAATTTGTTAAAAAAATTATTTCTCAGACTACTTCTTGAAAGTGAATGCACTTAATCAGGGGAATATGAGGGGTATATTTGACATTCCTAAGAAATGTTTCTAGAAAATTTAGATTTTTTTCATTAAAATGAAATGATTATATAGACAAATCAGAATGAAACAAAATTCCACTGTGATTATAAATTATGTGTGTGGGAAGAAAAGTTGTGTGTGTGTGTGTGTGTGTGTGTAATATATGTAAATATATTTATGAGGTGACCCAGTCTAGAATTTGAATTTATACTTTCACTGCTTGCTACCTTCAAGAGTAAAATTGCCAAAAATTCATGGCTCTGTTTCTTTAAAATAGTCTTACCCAAATCTTTATTTTAAAGATAGCATGGCCATACTTGCTAAAAATTAACTAATGAAATACCTCATAATATCTCAACTAAATTCCTGCTCAAATGTCAACAAATTATTTCAGCCTGCCCATTTTAATGTCTAGAACAAGGAAAGCATTACTTCAGTGCTTTGTCAGTGACACAACGCTTGCAGTTTTTGATCTACCCAGTGAGTCATAAATCAGTGCCATATGTGTCTTTGTGCTACCAAATATAATCTTAAATGTTAATATCTATATTTTACTTTTAGGGGTTATGGAAAATACCATATTGATTTTATACTTCCTATAGTAGTATTTGATCAGGATTAAGTAAAATATGATGGGTTTTGTGGCTGGATGCTTCAATACAAATTAGCTAAAATGCCTGTACTTCATGTGGTCACATTGGGTCATTGTCAGTATTCATGTGACTGCAGTAATTTTTCAGTAACCTTTGGTAATATGATTGTAAGCCCTATTTTTTAAAATGTAGCTATGACTGCCAAAAAGAGAATTATCTACTTAATCAAAATAGTCATTTTGCAGATTTAGATAGAACATCCAGATAATACCATTCTCAGATAGCCTCAGCCTACCTAAAAGCTATTGATAATTTTTATATTGTTAATTATTTAGAAGTATTTGTTACTTTTATAAAATTATATGTTATCAGTTTAGTTGAAAAACTAAAATACTAATAATAATTTTATTGACCTCCATCTCTGAAAATA